>SJOL01002428.1:46309-124543 GCA_004794785.1 Opisthorchis felineus
TTGCAGTGCTGGATGTGTTCTTAAGGCGAAGTACGGTCTACCTCACCAAAACCCTTATCCTGATCACCTTACGACAAGTTCGCTGGCTCCAGCCGGTTCTGAGACGTTGGTGGTCAAAGACCTGAAAAGGTCTCAGATCCTCCGCTCGCAGCCGTACAACAATAGAGAGTGTACTGTAGGCTATACTATAGTACGTCCACCTAAGTGCATTTCTACGTTTCATAGACACGCACCACTAACACAGCCATCTATGAAACCACACAAAATTTCCGTGTAAGTCCCTTCACAGATTTCCAGAGCGATGGCTTTATTTTAGTGGACTTTCCGGGTATTTGTTCTAGACTAGTGACACTGAAATGGTTTCGCAGCCACTGTCTTCGTAATATATAAATGATAATTACAGCAAGAGAAAACAACTGGATTCGAATGAAAGTTGTATTACTTAAGCTTTTGTCACATACCACCAACATTGCCGTTTCAGTTGTAAATTCTCCGTGATGATGAATCACTTTGTGACAGCACGTAGTCATACCAACAACACCTTTCCTTGAGATTCTTAAGGAGTTATCGACATCCAGACTTAATAATCTGGGCTGTTCGAAGTCTCTCTTAGGGCTACTTGATAAGGTAGGAGGATGGTTGGCCACCTATTTTGTTTGTACGAAGTTAATGACAATTTTCCATAAAGTCGACGACCAATTCAGGCAGCTAAACTTTGTCCATTCTTCCCGAAAGCCGTGAGGTAAACATGCAGTTCTTGAGGGTTAGCTTATGAACTATGGTTAGCGCTATAAAACAATTTCCATGGTCTCAGTCGTCCTGAATAAGGTTCATAAAGTCTACAAAACAGGAATGGCTGTGTATGGTGTTAAGCAACAGATGATTGTGATGACCTTAACAGGATTTGACCTTCAAATCTACTTTAGAGCGTAGAGTACCGATCGATTAGGTGAAGTTGTACCAATCCACTTGGCGATTCCGACGGGGACGTTATTTTGCATGCTTGCTCAGAAGACTTACATTACTTCATTTGCAGTTTTGCGGACGACCGCAACCGTATCTTACCGGTTAGTTTCTTTGGATACAAACTGGTGAGTGGGTTTTAAAACCATATTGTTTCCTTCGAAACGGAAAACACGTTATCCACAGTTGTCGGTTCTATGTGATGAATGAAAATAAGGACAGACAGCTTGACGCACTTCCATTTCTGATGTTATTCCCAAGGATACCAATTGGAACCACCCGATGAGTTGAATATATATCACGCTCAGAGTAATTTATGCTCCTCTGTGAAACCCCGAAGTAGTTCATGATGTGATTTTTAAGTTTAATGTGGAAACGTCCGAAATAAACATCACATGGAGTTCTATTGCGGTTAGCTTTTTCTGGTGATTAAGCCATGCTCAACGAATAACGCACTTGTTCAATAGGTATTACTAAGTTCGGCGATGATGGGGGTCCAGAATTTCGTCCATCACTGGTTAGTGCAGGCGACTTGGAGGCCGAGCAAGAAGACGTCGAAATTATGGGTGAACGACCAAATGCTCATCGGCACAGCTGAATTCGATAGGGTTACGAGTTCAGCGCCATCCTTAGGGATTTTTCATTCGGCATTCGAACATGTCTAAGCCAGTCCAGTGAACACTGCTGCTTGTGAGGGGCAAGGCTTCGCATAACGTATCAGGGATCCGGATACCAGAATAAAATAGTTTAGTTCAGGGCAGATAATACATGGATGACAGGATGCAATAATGGTTTAAGTAGGTCTCGTATGGTAGTGGCTAGAATT
Source organism: Opisthorchis felineus (assembly GCA_004794785.1). Taxonomy (NCBI): domain Eukaryota; kingdom Metazoa; phylum Platyhelminthes; class Trematoda; order Opisthorchiida; family Opisthorchiidae; genus Opisthorchis; species Opisthorchis felineus. The sequence continues at coordinate 48,099 of SJOL01002428.1, forward strand.
GAAAACGGCCCTTGAAGCAGCGCAGGACGGATAGTGGCCCGATGGAATCGGACCCTGTCTTCGAGGCTGACAGCGTGATTTTGAGGTAATCGGAGCTCATCATCACACCGGTCTTTGCTAGGCGATTGAAGATCGTTTGGAAATTGTGGTTACTTAGAGAGGAGTATCTCTTTCATTAAAATCTCTTAGACTGAGCAGTGACTTGCAGTTCGTCCACCATACAGGGAAGGCACTTCGCCTCATGAAAGTTAGTTCAGGCGTAAAATTTCCCACTGTGTTCCTTGGTCCTAATTAGTCTATGCATGGGATTCTCCGGGCTTTTGTCTACCAAAGCAATGTCAGCAGCGCACTTGAAGCTAGCTGTTTGATATCCACCGTAGTTCACATGGCCACATAATTCCTAGAACCTCCATCCATCATCCATGATTGATGAAGTATTACTTCAGCAGCATTAATTTCAGCACTCAGGATTTCCTTCTCTAACCCACTGTATTTGATTTTTCTCACGCATGGCTGCGTGGGAAATTTAGAAGAAAACAGCCTTTCAATTTTCATCAAGCCGTGATCTGTTACAACTTCTAATTTGTTATGCAGGTTGTTAAACGACTGTTCTCTGCGATACGAATTACAAATATAGTCAGTAACAGACTGTGGTCGAAACTGCTAAGCCCAGCCATTATTCGTGGATCACGTTACTAGTGGCCATTTTTGCACAACGTGGTAGGCTAATTATGCCAATGACCACCACTTTTGTCAGTTGAATCGTTTACTGAGCTTGCAAACCAGAATTTCTGTTTCCTGTCTGAGAGAATAAAAAATAATTACACTGCCGTACAACCTTTTCGGTGGACGGCTGCCATGCCACTCGAAGGAAGCACGAGGGCTGAAATACTTCCAGGCGACCACAGGATCCAGATTGGGTTTAGATCCTAGATTTTCTAGTCAGTAAGTTCGCGTTCATCCTAATATTTTTCAGGATGTTTTTATATAATCACACTAGTTTTTATCTTCAAGCAAAATTTCGGATGAAAACAGGTGCGTAAAGAAAATACCACCTGAGATTTTTTTCTGGACTCGAAATGGGTCGTAAAATGGTGCGAGCATTTTCTTATCGTTACGAACTGTTTGCTCAGTATAAAGTGAAACTTATATGGGCAAAACGGACTTCCTGTTGAAGTTGAGCCATAGTGTTTTTGTTTTGGCATTGTGGTAGGAATGAGGAAAACGTATCCATATCTCGCTGTCGTGCTTAAAGCCCTGTTCCCGCAGTAAACTGTTGGCTTTAAAAGCTTGATTAGCGTGTATCGTCAACTGAAAGCATCTCAGCACCACTCAGATGCTGAAACAATAAGATCAGACTTATTCACTATTCTGAAACTAGTAAAAACACCTTGCTATTGAAAGTGGGTGTGAGATGTGGGTGTGGGAGATTCCTCTTAAGATATAGGTACTCTTCGCAGATTTTTAGATATAACAAGAAACTGTAGAACGGAACCCTGAAGGAGTGACGCCGCATTCAAGGAGTTTATTTTGTGGGTACTGCATTTCCTACTGGAGAGAATGAACAGCAGCTGGCTCCAAAGATGGGCAATTTCTTCCTCAATAGGGGACCGGGCTGTCATATTTAGCAATCGGTCCTACGACAGCTGCAGTCTACCTTCCCTGCCACGTTAGTGGTCCCCATGTCCGTATGCAATATTCAACTGGGCCTGGTTGGGCGACAAATTTGTTCTAGAAAAGCGTCAAATCTGCAGTGGAGTGTAGGATTAACTAACTTGGAACAAAGGACAAGGAAAAGCAAGACAACTCTATCACCCACTCTATCACTCTATTCCCAAAAGTATTCTTTTGTCCTCATTCCAGCCTGGCTAGCTGGCAAAGTGATATGAAGTGATCAACAAAATGCAGTTAGTAGAAGTTCTATAAAAAAAATTTCATTAGTTGATAGGGATGAATTTTTAATATATTTGAACCACACGCTACGGATGGATCGAGAAATTCTTCCAAGCACTGGCAACATTTTCCTGCAACACTTATTTACTCTAGTAGTCCATTAACCCCGATATATAGGTATGTGGTACAGTTTTTGTCATCCCTGCTTCAAGAGAGTCCTGCAGCTGCTCTGCCAATGGATAGAAGCTTGTCAGTAGGACAGTCTAGTGAGCTATCGGCGAATCGATAAGATTGCCTAAGTTTCTGATCGATTGAATGCCAACTAGACAAATGCAAGATGTGAGCAGTGAATGAGCAAACTATATTCGTCTGCCAGAAATATATTTGTCGTGCATGAGTGGAGAGGGTTGTGGTGATTATTGTGAAAGGTGGTGACGGAAAAGTCGGAACAGCATCACTACTTGATGATTAGTTCAGCGACTTCGATCAATGAATGACCATGAAAACAGTGGGCAAACCTGGCTGCAAAGAGCGATGAATCCAATTAAATGAAAACTGTTTGGTGTCAACTATTCTTGATACATAAGGTGTTGGATCCTATCAATGGATCACTGAGATCGGCCATGGTGTATTTTCTGTACGGAACGCCGTTCTTCATTGAGGTGGATACTTGTCTTCATTAATTTCTCAGACACTGGCGAAATACACTCATTTGCAAAAAAAATTTGGTTTAATGAGAGGCTCACCTGGAACCCAGCTGAATCTCTCGCTTATGATGTTTCTAAGCAACTGAATGTGTTACACCAGGCCGCCTCAGGCTTCAGTTGGTACGATATTCGAAATTTCGCGATACATGTATAGACGTAATACACTACTCATAAGGTTGCTAAAAATTCTTCGACAGCCCACTATCGGTTTCACCCCCCTTGGAGCTAATCAGGTAGACAATTTGGATTCAAGAAGAACATGAGGTTGACGGAAACTCGGGGACTGCGCCTACCTAATGAGCCCCAAGAAGGGCGAAACCGGTCTTGGGCTGTCGAGGAATTTTCATCAACCCTATGAGTTGACGTCTTCCAGACACTATTTTAAACTATTATAACGGCTTGGTTAACTCCTTGACCTTCTACCTAAATATGTGCTCTGATTCACAAAGCCCATAAACGTTTTTTATACCTCTGTTGCCGGAAGTTCTGTCATTTCGCCCAAGTAACGCCAAAAGCAAAATGGAAATGCCTTCAAGACCGAGAAGCAAGGTGAGGTATAAAAACCGACTCAACTGATCAAAGCCAAAAGTTGCCACTCAAGTGAGATATATGTTGCAACATGGCTTGACAACAAAGCATGTTATGAATTAGGGGAGAGAGCTTGGCTTGAGGCGGACATGTGGTGACCGACTAAAGTCGCTGTATTCTATTATTGATTGTGATAAACAGAAGTATGTCAGACCTTCAGAGGTACTGAGTATATTCATTGATGCTGAAGATCGTCTCAGCACACTTTAGTGTGTGATACGTGCACAAGATGGTAGTCTAGCACGCCGAACTAACTTTTGGCAACTTTTTCAATTCAAGAGACGCACAAATATAATCAATAAACCAGTCACTGTTCTGTTCGAGCAAAGTTTCCTTCAACGCAATTTCCGATCGCTACTAATCAGTAAGAATAGCAGAAGTGCTGAAGAAGGAGTTGCCAAGATTCGATCGACTGCCTACTTGAGATGTTTGGAAAAGTGGTAGGCCACGTGGCCCCACCGTAGTAAGCACTGCTGTTCAGTACTTCGCTTGCTGAAATACTTGTTCCACTCGTAACTTGGGTACTCGATTGCTTGGACATTGGATGGGAATAAAAGGCTTCGCGTTTACTGTACCTTGCTTGCTTCAATTGCTTTGGTAGTGTTGGCCGGACTTTTGCTTCATCATTTGTTGTTAGGTAACGTTTCGTTGGGCTTATCCATTGTTACAGTCACCTTCACATAACGTGCACCAGTTATTCCTTCACAAGGACCGATTATTATTCCTCAGATTTTATCACTGAATTAAGTAGATTCCCTTTTTTGAAACAGTATATAAGTTATCGTTGAAGTATTTCGTCTATCTCAGCTAACACTGCTGAAAATCTCCCGCAAGCGAAACCATTTTCATGTGTTTTCGTTATATAGCGGACTGTCCCGCCTTCGGTATTTGCTATTCATATTCTTGGACGCAACTATAGGAAGCTTATGCTCTTCTACTCATCGCCCAGTGCCGTGGGGATCTTGTCGTAACATATCAGAAGTCATTTGCCCTTGCGGTTTCGCTGGTAAACGTTTTAGGACTGTATCACTGAAAACTCCACCAGTGCAATTGCCACAGTCCCTCATTTGGCTCGGTATTATTCGAGGGCCAGCGAGTTTAACACTGAATGGTAGGAAGTGATGGAGTCAGGGAAAGAGACGAGCACAATGTGGGAGTGGCAAACAGTTGAAAATTAACTGCCTTGGTGTGACGCGATACCCTACTTATGAGATTGCTGAAATCTCCTCTACAGCTCACTACCGGCTTCGTTCACCCTCAGCAAGGACGTAGTTACAGATCTTCCTTCAACCTTATATTCTGCTTGATCACCAAATTAACCGCGTGTGACGAAGTGTTATAATGTGTACATTTTTTGGGTAACAAGAGACATTATTGAGCCTCCCATTTGAGTCTATTTGAAAGAGTATAATGAACGAAATGGAGTTTCGGTTTTGCCCTTCGTAGGCAAAAGCCTATTGATATCATTCAGTATAATTTGCAGCACAAACTCTGGCTCGAGTAATACAGTTTCCTTTTGTATTGTGCGGGACGATTGTGCAGAGTTCACAAACAGCTCACTACCAGCTTCGCTGAATTCCTGGACAGTGAGGTTGGTGTAGTTCCTTGTAGCTATGATCCATATTCGAATTAAACAGCAATTTGCTTGAATGTTCACTTTTAAGTTGTTTGTCTTACCTTCGACCTCAAAGGATTCATCGAAAAATTGAGGAGATTCCAAATGTAGGTAGACACCAGTGTGATAAACTTTACACCGTTTTATTTCTACCGTAAAACTGTTCCTGAAGACAATATAACACCCGTATTTCTCTCAAATCCGTGCACTGATTACCACGGGTTGCTTGATTGAATTCTCGTCAGTACGCTCCGTTTATAATGAAGGAACACTACTTCATGCACACTCACCCCTTAAAATAGTGTTCCCGTGAATCGATTTCTGGCAGACAGGAAAGCTACACTGATTTCCAAAAACAGAAGCAAACCCGTCTAATCTGTACTTTTCAGACAATTCTTTGAGTCAGTGTTACTTGGTTCCAAATGTATCTTCAAACAATATGAGACCAAACAATGTCTCCAAAGCTGCTCGTCGTTACAAGTTTTTCTTTTCTTGACTGAGGTGCGTCGTGAGTCCCTGCTGAGTACTGGTGTCTAAAAATTTCTCTCTACACATTTAGATCGACCGATGCGATTTTATTTTCTCATTTTTGGTGTCCAATGAACTATGTTTTTACCAGGTTACTGACTGTATGCGGTAAAAAAAACCGTTGAGTCTGAGTTGTTGTAAATGCTACTATACTGATACCCGCCAAGCGTTCTGGCTCCCGAAAAGTAGCTGAAAATCGAATCGAACGGGACTGCCTGCATGATTGGGTGACAGAGTTTGACGCAACAGCTATGTAAGCAAAAGAACGCTATAACAAGTGATGCAAATGTGCTGACAGACGGTGTGGGTGAGCCATCAGACGACAAAAGGCATGAGCGCAATTTTTTTTTCGAATGACAAATGAAATTAGTTAACTGCTGGGATCTGATGTCTGCAGTAGCTCCTTTTGGAACCTACCGGGCCATAGACGCCATCGGTGCCATACTGTCGGATGACTACCTTTTCACCGAGAAAGCCTTTTCATTCTACCTGAAACAGACTTTCCCCAGTTTCTCTGGTTATTTCTTCATCTGGGAATATCCTAAATTCATACACTGAGGTGGTAACTGACATAATTGACGGGCGCTTGGTTTCACGTGGCACATGTGCTGTACCCCGACAGTAAAGAAGTCTTTATAACTTACACTGACCCGCTTGATATTAACCAGGGTGATGTTCGTAGTGCCGAACACAGAGTGGTTGAAATTCCTAATCCACCCCAATGTGCATGTCACAAATAAACGTAAGTGAACCTCCCGGGCCGTCTCCGATCCAACACCAGAACCTGTGAGCCGAGTGTGCAGCTCATATGCTCTCTGGAATATGTGGGTTAGAGTCACCCGCCCCCTCCCGAAATCACTCCTGACGTGACCTGTGTGAATACGATGAGAATTCTTAATGCACTACTCATAAGGCTGCTGAGACTTCTTCGACACCCCACGACCGGTTTCGCCCTTCTTGGGGCTCAAACGAGACATTCAGCTGCGTTCCAGGTGAGCCTCTCGCAAAACCAAATTTGTTTGCAAATGAGGATGAGGATTCTTGCAATTCCAAATTTAACCAAGGCTGTCTATTTGCTCACAACTACATGAAATAACGGAAGTGCAGCTTAACGGACTGACTAGTAAAACGACCTCATCATATAAGTTTGATCTCCATTTTTACGACAACCGTCCAAGAGGGGGTTCTGAGAAGCAAAGTATTATGACACTTGATGTGCGTCTTCTTGATATTTCGGGTACTGAGAGGTCATGGGAGCGAGATCACCTCATCTGTCCATCTGGGAGATTATAATGCATTTCACAAATGATATTACAGTCTCCGTTGCATTTACATCGACGGATGAGACCTTGGAATCGTTCGATCAGGTTGAGAAAAAAAGTGAAATCAGACTGCACTTCTGTATAGGCTGGTATTCTTTGGGAGTGGGGAAATGATTTGAGTATCCGTACATGTGAAGTGAGTAGACCTATCGAAAGCAGGCACGTTCCTCCTTCCTTCGGATAAGGGCCGCCATGCATGAACGACAGTGTGATCTCTATCAGGAGGGGGGAACAGTTACTTTATGAACAGAGCTTCGATCTTGTTTTGATTTTTCTATTGTCGTGCCAATGACGATTTAGTTATGTGTATCGCTACAAATGGGCAAACAGCATGTCGTTCGTAGCCCCTTCCATCAAGCTACTAAAACTATATAGCTTCTTTATAAGAGTTTTGTTCCTAAGGTATATTTTCAGATCGATTGACTGATTTTATCCACTTTAGCCAGATCTCCTACAGGTCGGCTGGAAAAATTAAGACAACGGAACATCTCATCCACGGAGAGGTTTTCAAATCTGCACGTGTTTTGATTATCAAACCAATACATTCTGACGGAACCTTTTGGCTCGATGATTAGGACTAGCGTTCTCCTGTTTTTTTGTTCTTGTTTCGTCTTTTTTAGTCTCCTGAATGAACTTCAGCTTCTATTCCCGTGAGGCGGAAACCTGGTATTGTTGCAAGTTGCCATGTAATTGCTATACTCCGGTAGACTGTGCTGCGATGTAACAAATTGTTTGAGCCGAGATGGATACCAGTTTGGTAGCAGAATATGCAACCCTAGTATAAAACGAGAATTGTTAATTTATACCCACTTAATTGTTGGGAGGTTTATAGGTCCATTTATTAACACGACACCATTATTTCAAGAGCGTCGTTACTACAAATGGACCCCGAGGGGAATTACTGTCACAAACGAAGCCTGTTTTCATCTGACTAGGACAGCTTAGTGAACCTGCTTAGAGCGCATTCTTTAGGCTACATACTATAAACAAGACTTCGGTTATAATACCAAATCAAGTGTACTACCAAAGTGGCCGGAATGAACCATTGCTTTCACTGATTCAGAACGGTGATAGCGGTGACACAGTGCTCTCTTTTTGTCGCTATGACAACTTAGGAGAAGAATATCACCGCCATTTTATCACATCTTTGTTGCCTTGTTGCACCATCAGAGTTTCCAGTAGTTTGTTAGACATCCATCCATCAGTGAGGACAAGAGATGTTACAAGCCCTCCGGACACCTAAAGTTACATCAGCTAGTATTGTATATGTGTGGCTAGGGCGATGAGTAAACAGCTGACAGCCAATGGTCTTCAGCGCAACCAAGCTGCATACAGTATACTGGTTGTAAGCCGTGCAGTAAAATAAGGGAGCTTAAACCTATGAAAGACTGATTCCCTCCGAATGACTACGCACTCAAGGCTTAATCTCACGGGTACGGATAGTGTAAGGAAGCCAGCTCTTAACAAATAAACCCCATGCTTCCATCTATAGGCTTAGGTGGGGAGAAACAAGCTAGCCTCGTTGCCACACTTAGATTTCATGCTTAAGAGCTGGTCACGGTGAACTGAGCCGTATCGTAGAGGTAAAATCTTTCACAGAACCGGAAGAAGTGGATCTACGATCAAACTACGGGTCCAATATCGCCTAAGTAAGAACACAGGAAGTACTGGTTGAGAGCAAGATGATAAATTTTTTTTGACACCAGAGTAAGTTTTTGTACGGTATATGTGGTATGTATCATTAGCCTAAAGCTATGAAATGGCACGTTTGCCGTGGATGGAATTTGGATGGATGGACGCAGATTATTGTAGGTGTTTGTACCCGAGGGAGAAGATCAAGATGACGACAGGTGATTTTGCTGTGCTTATGCTACGTTTTTTCGTAAAAACATTGCGCACTAATATGTCGCATTGTTTTATCTTCATATAGTCTTGACTGAGGGTCCCACCATCTACTTCAGTGGTGAGAGTTTTGCGACAAATACTTGAATGAAGGGGATGAGGAAGTGGCATCTAGCGGACCAATAGGGAGAAAGATGTAGTCCACTCAGTTTTTCGAAGTAAAGTATGGTTCCACTACAACCTATGGGTGGACTAACTGAATACCATGTTAGTACTGCCAAGTGGGTAGGACAGACAGCGCTGTGTACTGTGTGTATTTCGCTCTTAGTTCTTCGGCCCGTCAGATATGAACGGACAAATAATATACGACGATTGCTCAATTGTCGTGCTACATCTCCTATGCTGATTCGACCGTTAAGAGCAATCGAAACATCAGGACGAAAAGGATCTTTCGCTACCGACCGAGCCATTGGCCGTAGCCAAAACACCCTGATTTTTCTACCAGGGTGTGCTGCTGAATCTCGGAGTAATACAGTGCTCTCAACTAAGGGACACGAGTCAGAGAAACTGAGTAAAAAAACGCATTATTTTCAGCACCCGCAAAACGGTAAAATTATTTTCAAATCCACTCATATGACAGTGGACATTCAAACGGGTCTTGTACTGTGGACTGTATGCTTCAAAAGCACATGCACTGTTTGCTGACCTAAGTAGCGGCTAGTTTGGCGCAATAAACCGTCATTCTTGATTTACTCCTGATTGATTTTTTACAAGCCTGACCTTAACTGCCTTTCAACTATGGCCACACAAGTTAGAAGGATGTAAGTCAGCTCACCATCGCCGTTATAGATGAAAAGGGTTAAACGGAAACAGGGTGAGATGGGTCGCCTGCATGTGAATAATTTGTTACCGGGTAACACTATTCTTGAGTACAAGGCAGGAAGGAATAAGAATTCCAGTGGATTTCAAACAGGAGAAGTTCAGTAACATGGAGCTTGTTTCAGCCAACTGTGGGTTTTTTAAAAGCAACCTACTGAACTGTCGCTTTGCAGAAGTGTTATATCTGACTGCTGTCCCTGCTCCAGCGCCTAGTGCCGGAAAAAGGACTCGCCCACAAAGAACACAGCGGCTTTATTGCGAACAAACGAGTGCGGGTGCGAAAAGTACAACGGCCTCGCGCCATATATTCAGGTGGCACTGTCTAATCTCGATCTAAGGCTGTCTCGCACTATATTTTGAAGGGCACTGCCTGACCTCGATCCGAGGTCTGATCGGCGTTTAGTGTGGAGTTTGAGGGTCTCAGTAATTTTCGGTTATTCTGGGGTAATCTTCAGGAATCTGATCTTCCTGACACGAATTCAGTTCTCAGGTCAGATATGGCGAGTCCTTATGTGAAACATCCTACTAACTTAGGTTACGGTCTGTAGTTATTTAGGGTTACTACCTGTTTTCTTAGCTATTTATTATAGGAATAACTGGGACAAAGAATCCATGGTGCGGTAGCCTCTGTGCTTTTGGACTTTTACTCATTTGATGCTATTTAATTAAATAACGAGTGGAAAGAATAAAATACATTATCCAGCCAGACGTCCTAGGTGCTTACTACAGTGACAGACTAGTGCTCGGAAGTTCTATGTTCTTTGAGGTGGAAGGTCCTTGTTAAGGAATTTCTATTCAATAGGAGCACTAATACTATTTTGGTGCTAAAAATCTCTTCCGTTTCAAACGCCACCAGAACTGGGCTTTTAGAGTTGCGGTTCGCAAATTGGGGGTGAGGACTGTAGAAGCCGCACGTCACTGATTATTTACCTGATGGCCAGAAGGTGTTATTCTTCTATTCGGAATGGAACAAATAATTTCTAAATGGCATCCGATCAGTGGGGAGATATTAAAAGCATGATTCGCAGTGTCCGATGCTTTAACTAATACCATTTAATCATATCAACATGTTCTCATTCACGTGGTTAGGGTGGGTAATCTAACTTTTGAAATAACCTAGATCTGTTGGATGCCCACGGACTCAGTTTCATTAGTTTCATTAGTTTCTTCCTAATCTCTCTCGGAAGGTAAGCAATTGCGGTGGATGATGAAAAAGCCGTTTGGTTTTGAACGTCTGTACCTACCGCCGTCATCCAAGTTGAGAAATGTTCCATCACTACAAAGTAAGAATGGCTGATTTTATTCGGTCTTGGTAAGGAGGCTAGTTGAGCAATTTATGATCTGCGCATACAGTGACACAGCTATCATTTCGGTTAGGTTATTGAAGTTTTACGAAGAATTTAGTATACCTAGTGTTTGGTGCTGGTCCTAGCAGTGGCAGGAGAAAATATTTGATTTCACTCAGCTCTATCAGCAATTCGAAGCCACGGGGTTTCCCCTTAAAACCCCGTTTTTCGTGATGGTTTTTTTATGACAAAATGTCATTTCCAAATCTGTTCAACGCTTCCCGTTAGTTTCAGGGTTTATTAGTTTGATCTGTAGCACAAAAAATGGAGTACACGGGACAGTCTTGTTTAAAGTAAAAGAAACTCACTCTGGTCTTTCTGTACTGAATGTGAAAAATATGCTTACGCAATACTCGGTCCTTCAGTATGTACCGCATTCTGCAAATTTTCCTTGCGTCGGTTTATTGCTAAACGTTATGCAATGTTCGTATTCCACTGTCGACACATTATCGGCTCACTTTATTTCTGCACCCTAACGTTCGGTTCATTCAGTCCCTCAAGTCTCAAGTCTTTCAAGTTTTGCGGAATCCAACTGACCTTTGGTTACCACACATGTCACATAGTAATTGTTTGAAATACAGAGTGTTTGAAGCTCTCCTCGTACAAAATGGACTAAACGAACCTACAGAATAAAAACAGTTGCATATGCACTTAAGTAAACGCCGGTGAAATGTCGCAAGAAAGGGATTAAAATTGTACAGACAGTGAGCCAGTTGTATCATGAGCACCGCGGAGACTGGAAAGGATAGAATAGAAAAAATAAATATTTTTGTACAATAGCGATTGAAACTGGCGCTAGTGTTTACAAGAAAATTTTTGCATAATTTTAAGACTAACGCAACGTTGGCTACTAAGTACTTCAGTAGTAAACAGGTTGTCTTCATTGTCATTTGCAATGAAAAAGACAAGTAGGTGTTCGGAAATGAAGCAGCTTAGAAGGTAATGTAAATGTCCTATTATGGTGTTTTTGAGCATTTTTGATGTTCCATTTTGGAATGTGCTAACCTTTGATCGGAGTCCTCTTTGTATAGTCTAGATATTGGCTGCGCAGATATAACTGAAGTGACAAGTCTAATCGGACTTGGCGGACAGGGACACTAGCTATTGCTTCTGTGGAGTTGGATAATTGCAATAATTGCGAAGCACTCCATCGGATGCTCATGTGGGACAGAACTTATATAATTACATTTGTAACATTCGTTTGTTGTGACCGCTGTAATTATTGTAACGTAGTGACATCACTTAATTCATTGTCACGATGATGGTCCTGATAGTATACTATTCCAGTTTGAGAAATATTTTCCTTTTATTCTCTCCGTTTCACAATTTCGTACCGCTGGCTTGCAAGGCGGTTAAGCCGTATAACCGACGCAACTTACTACTTCCTTCCTTTACAGTAGCTGACATTTTAAAAAAGTGCAAACAAATGAATGCTACAGAAACGGGTCATTTCGGAACACTTCCCTGTTAGAAAGAGGTCTACTATCACCGCCTTCCAGGAGGAATGATCTCACAGAGAAAAACGACTGCACATTTTAGATAAAGGCATAACTTTGTTTCAACAATACTTTATTGAATACAAATGGTTGACATCCAAGCTGATAGGTACAAGTCAGAATTATATTTGGTGTGCGCTCTGCACTACACCTCCGTTGTTTCTTGTTTGAAGTAAACAGTGAAACCCTCAATAGAACGCGCTAAATAGGATAAATAAAAGTCATACATTGGAGACAGTTCTTCCTACCATTCTTCATGATTTGTATCCGGACGACCAATGGGATTTCTTAGCTGGCTCTGTGTTATAAATCATGAGGACTTTTGAACAGGTTTACGCCTACAAATTTCTTGTAATAAATTCACCAGGAAGTTTTCGTCAGAGCGTACCAACCAGATTGATTGCCTCTCGGGTAGTACGAGAGGAGTTGGGTCTAGTATGGATAGACGCAACACCACTTTTATATTATCTGTAGGCATTTGTGTCTCAGAAAGCATCTGGAAGGATGCTTTTCCAACGCGTTCAAGATTTTGACAACAGTTTCAGGAAATTTATTTTGCCTTCACTTCACTTTTGCTTTCGAGTCCAGCTCCATTCTATACAGCCTCAGTAGATATATTTCAAGCTCAGCTAAACTTTTCAGGGAATTCTTCAGATCACTTTGGTGTAAATTGTCCACCAAGCGTGTTTGGCTACCGTGTGTAAAGTATAAAAATCGCCTGAAGGCGTACATATAATGGCTAGATTCAGCTGCAGTACTACATAACTTGATTTTACACCAGAGAGACTAAAATTCTGCAAAAAAAAACTGACAGACCCACTCAAATAATTCTAATGAGATGCACTTACTTGCTCATTTTTCTTCGACATTTTCGTCTTTATTTCATTGTTCCTTGACATGTCCCTTGCCCCAAACTATACACCTTACAGATCAGATACCTCCGAAGTTTCCCGAGTGCTCTGTGCATCTTTTCTAAGGTGCAAGTTTTTGATGTTTCAAATAGAAGAATATGGTTCCGTGGAAATTCTTTCGATAAACTACTTCATTCTTTTCCTGGGATGAAAAGTGTGTGCTTAATTCAACTTTAGGTCGAGGATCAATCGGCCTTCCGCTTCAGCAGGCACCGGAAGACCATTTGTACGATGGTTGTTCTGTTGTACCAAGCGTTTCGTCCTGGAAGTAAAGTTTTCTGCTGGCACCCTGGGGCATTTTGCTCGCGAGGAGCAATAAAAGGAAAATAGATGCTTTCTGGTTGTAGGTTTGCTATAGCGAGCAATGATGCACTAATTCGGTAAAGTTAGTCTTTCAATAAAGGTTATCAATAAACGGGAATCTTGGGCTTCAGCGTAGAGTGCTGTAAATGTCCAGTGGAAAGCAATTATTTGCTTGTTCATTCTTCTTGATGCAAGATTACTTATTTGCGTTGTTTTTATTTCGGCGAATTTCCCCAAAATATAAACCAATTCCATAAATACAACGCAATGTGTCCTTCCCTGCCTGGCTATTCGTGTCAAAATCTGTACGGACTGCAATCCATGCAGACGCCAATCGGATAACCGTCGTTATTTCATCATCCAAGACACCGTCCGCAGGCACCCTTACTAGGTGGAGTGGATCTGTAGGTCGCAGTTCTTCAGTGTAGGGAGGAAAAACTAGTGGTCCCAGTCCAACTATGCTACTTAAATATTGATGAATTATAATTGTTGCAGATGGAACAATTGACTGGAACCTTCGATCGCTCCTTGAGTTCCTACCTCCAGGTTCAAAAGAATGTAGCCCTCATTAATTCCAGAGACTGAAAAAATCATAAGTGCTGCTGCGTTATAAATTCTGTTGGGTTTTCAAAATTCACTCATATCGACAGTTATCTGCGTACTTTGTGGGTATCGGTTGGGATTTTCTCTTGCATGACGCACCATAGGTAGTAATATTTTAATGAATGTGCTGATGGGTGGGGGGCAAATAGATACTGTGTATATGGAGGTTTCTAATTTTCTGGGTGGTCATGTGTGTTACAACTTCATTGACTGGTGGTTAAGAAGAGGTTTTCGGTATGGATACACGGTAAGTAGCTGATCCCGATTGCAAGTTGTTCCTACTAACTTTAGAGGATCTGTGTGGGGCTTTAGTCACATAAACCATTTGTGTTCCTTCTTTTGAATTCGTTCGCTTTCCTACCTTCAAGCAATGAAGACGGTGCTTAGAGCTCAATTGTAAAAAAGTCTGAACCTACTAAGATACAGTTTGTGGTCTGAACTTCCAGTGCTAACAGCTCTACCGCTGCAGTTACAGCGATTGTCACCGTGATCTACTGAGGAAATTCTGAACAAGATTGGTCTTGAGAATGTACCGCCTTAATACCGACAGCCTGTTCTGGAGATGCTTATGCAGCCGGGAGCTGCAGAGTCATTCATTGTGTGGTACTAGTGGAATCTTTTCCGAGCACAGGCTCCATATTGACATGCTGTGCCATGAAATCGGGTAAGCGAGTATGGGTTTACTAGTTTAGGGACATGAAAATAATTTACCAACTGGGAAGAAGTTGTGGTCGTTTGCCCCAATCAATCCAATCCTTCGATGACGCCTAAACTAACAGTTGAGGTCTAAAGGATAGATTTTTCTGGGCACGATATGACGAGATTACCCGGATGTCAAATAGTGTTCTCTGAAACCTCTGTCGTGGTTTACCTGCTGTACGTAGGTCGAGGCTCTACTTCAAGCCCGAGCAGGCCAAATTAGGTTTTTAATATTCCTTAGCAATCGCTAAAAGTTTTCATGAAGAATGAGTGCGTTTCACCTAAGCACAGGGATGCCTTGCTACCACTTTTGAAGTTTGGCTATCCGACGTAATTTGTATGTATATATATGTATATGTACGTGTTTATGGTGATTATTAATGCCGTATTGGTATGTTGCTCAGAAAGCTTGGCGAAGTCAGAGCTGTGTTCATACTTTTGCCTTCTGATTTGATCAAGAAACTGAACTACAGCGTATAACAATTTTGCTGTAAGCCTTCAGCACCTTAGTAAACAACGGTAGTAAAGACCACAGGAATATCCTAGGTTGCTACTGATGAGCAGTCACTAAAAGGGATTTCGTCCTGTAAGTGAAACTGCTCCGTTTTGAAAAGTGTAGGAGCACAGTACAGCTGTTTCATCCCTATTGCAAATCATCAGCTGTGCGTACCTCACGAGAGTACCCTACGATCAGTATTCTTTCCTAGGGTGTTGAGTTTACCCTGTACAACTTGCCGATATCTGTGAGAATCACACTTTTGCTCGATGTAGGCCGCTAAACCAGGTATCCGCTAGGAAGCCACTTATGTGTCTGTCTAACTCATTCGACCGTAGTTTCGACGAAATAGCTTTATAAGATGCGAACGGTGTTGTCAACACTAGCGTATACCGACGTATATATATAACCTTCGGAACCGAAGAGATGATTCAAACAACAAAGACATATAAGAACGAACCGAATGGTAAAATATGGTTTCCAGCGGACGCTAACTTACTACTATGGGAAGAAAACATGTAATAGTTTCATAGCAATCAACGTGTACACATATGTCGTAAAATTGGCAAAAACATGCTTTTCGAACTTTAAAGAATGTGCTGAATTTGCTAATTAGATACTCTAAGCCTTATTCAGACATTAATCAAAACGTACAGTTTGCTGAGAAATATTTCATTCCTGGAATTTTTAAAATCAGGCGGGATAATAAATCTGATGAACTTTTTTTGAATCTGCATCGTGGGCAAACCTTAGTGCAACCGAATCGTGACTGAAAAAAACCGCCACTCAGCTACAATGCTCCCTTTAACTTCTTGAGAATTTCATTTGCCTCGCCATATGGTATACACATCACTAGTAGGACAAAATTTGCGACGGAGTGAAAGTAAGCCCTCCTGAACGACAAGGAACTGTGTTCTGAAAATGGTTGCAGATTTTTTGGCGGGACACTCTACTCATAGAGCTGCTGAAAACTCCTCGACATTTGAAGCTTTGTTTCACCCTTGTGGCTTACCAGGTTGGCGCAATGCCCGAGTTTCAGTCAATTTCATGCCTAACTTTGGAGGAATACATTCATTTTCAAAGTAACTTTGTGTTAACAACTAAAGAATGTCCTAGGATGTCAGCTAGGATTCAGTTGGGCCTCCCATTAACATCAAGACAAGTTGACAATGGGTGTATTGTGTCAAGGGTTTACAGATCCCACAGACATAATAAACGTCGAAATATGCAGTAGTACGTAAGATAAAGTGAGGTACAAAAAGCCGCAGACATCGCTACAAAGTTCACTAATAATAACCAAGGAAATTGAAACCCTAAGCGATCATCTGAGGAGTTTATTTATTTCTTCAGGCTTTTGGATTGGAAGTAATAAGCAGCCAACTAACCATTGTCTTATTACTGCCGTTATGAAACTATCATTGGGCTAGGAGTTAGCAGGCGGATCGAAAATACATGCCAGTTACCAGAGCACGAGCTAGCACCATGTTTACTCTAGTAACTTGAATTGCGGTCAAATCCTCAATATTCTTACCACGATGTATTTGAAATCAAGTCTGTTAATCCTGCGGAAACTGCGATTAACCTATGTACCATTTTCAGGACTGAAAAAGCTGGACTTTAGACATTGGTGGATAACAAGGCTTTATTTCCACATATTTATATTCCCTCATATTTGTAGACTTTTTGTAATGAGCTGTTAACATTTCACTAGTACATTATTCAGAGTGCGGCGTGATGGTAATACGGATTGAATCTATTAATCTATTTATGTATTCCAAAATACCCCAACCGGTCAGCTGTTTCAGTTTCTGGATTTGAAACTCCAAGCGTGCCAAGTTGCTCGCCGCGTTCGGAAAGTAGAAGGCAAACCCGTATTTAAGACAACCAACGCTTTCAAGAACTCGTCGTCAGATCACTACGTGTCTAGCTTTAAAAGTGATGGCGATGCTGGTGGTGCCTTCCCCCCAGAAATAGTCGTGAGTCCACGCGTATAATAGATTCTGGTAAGCAAAGAAAATATGAGACCAATCAAGCCGGTTGAACCAGCAACTGTGCTAACTTGACGCATTGTCTCCTCTTTAGTAAAAATCGATTGTACATGTGCGTTTGAATTAAAAATGCGCGACCCAGAACCCTTTGGTAACACAAGGTTTATCAGTGATAACGCATACTAATTTCGCATGACAGTTGGGATAAAATCATATTTTTAAACATTATTCTTGGTGCGCATAGAAACTTCTGCTGAAACCTCAAAAATTGCATCAAGTTGTCCAAGAATAATAGTTACAATTGGACCAAAGTTATTACCAGTTTGGGGAAATAAGACAAAATATTTGTGAGAAACATCACTACGCCTTGATAATATTGCCGGACCAAATTACAGCGTTTAAAGATGTTCACAGAAAAATGTTCTATAGTTAATTTGCATCTGAATAGGTCCATCCAGGTTTTTAAAAGTGTATTGGCAAAAACAAAAATTTCAATAATACTACTGTTACAAAGGCTCTCTGGCGTAGCGCAGCGTGTTACTTTTAAACACTGTAATGTTACAGAAGGCTCATTCTGTAAATTAGCCAGAAAATGCATTCATAACTTGTCTAAATGTGAGCATAACACGTTTATTAGTCTAAGATATACATGCACAGTGCGTTCTTCGCAATTATTCCAGGTACAAGCGTTGCGTCAGAGGACGGATAAGTGAGGTTCAGGACATCGCAAGTATGTGAAGCATTTAGCTGATCTCTCTTAGCGCGCAACACAGCATCATGGAGCATACCATACCGGAAATCTGTGGGGAAAGTGTGTGAGAGAGAGAGAGACAGATAAATGACTGTATGAAAATTACAGACAAGCTGTCTCTCTTAGATAGGCAACATGAGGATTGTATAAATTACAACTATAATTCGCCTGTTTTGTCTTGCGTTCCAAGCATATTGGTATTCCACTTAGAAGGTGATGGTAGGTTGTCTTTGAGGAATTCCGTGAAAATGTGTCAGAACTTCGAATCGCATAATCTGACTGCATTAAAGGATGACGGCTAGCTTGCAAAATCTAAAGTAACACATGGTATTCTGCTCCAAAGGGATAATCGTGAGGGAATTTTCGCGCCTATTTCGCTTTGTCACATTTGACTTTCAGTCTTTATTGTCGACCGCAGGATTCTTGCCCTTTAGCTACATGAAAGCAACCGATAAATTTGGGGTAATGAATTTTGGCTGGTCAAGTTTAACTAACGTATTTGACAGGTTAATTATTACTGGTAATTGGCCGCTTGCCGGTCCAGCATCCGGGCGAGCTCTGATTGATCGAATGTCTAGACCCAACAGCCAATCATGATTCAATATCTGCCGAATGCCGGTTGCCAATGCCGCCTCCAGAAGGCGCCAGAATTTCCAGAATGTTGTCGCTGCATACAGTTTGTAAGCGAGGCGGTGTACATGCATTTTGGACCTGTTTTTGGGCGTTATTGCACGTGCATTTTTCGTGGTTGTTCTGACGGAAACTCTAGCTTGGAAGGTTCAGACCGAGAACTAAGCTGAGAAAATACCAATATTATACCCAGTTAGATCTTTATCAGGTTATACGTCGGTTACAAACTGTGCGGTGTATCTGGATATAAAGTTTAATATAAGTTGGTACAATCAATACATTCCCTTGAATCAGCGATGTGATAACTGTGTTCGTCCCCATAGTAAGAAGTCTAAGGGTTCCGAAGGTGCAATCTCCTCAAGTTTGGAGACTTTACTTATCACATTGACTCATCTGATATTCTAATCAGTTTATGTACTTCCCCACTAATGTTACGTTTCCTTTCGTTTTGTCCATTAGCTATCTAATGTCTTTTGAGTTTGATATCAAATGACATAATATCGCCCCTCTTCCTGCATGCCGATGATATCCCATCCCACTAAGTGCACAAGTCACCGAAGAAATAAATGGCTGCATTTTAGCTCATATTCCAAGAGTTTCGTTCATGTCACTATGTTTTCCATCCAGTTCAAAAAGTTTAGTTCGGCAAAATCTATTCGCTGGCCCCCATTTATTTAAATCTCCAGTTCAGCAACATTATTTCGCCGGTTTACTTTTTATATTAGCTCTGCCTCGTTATGCATTTAATCATTTTCAAAGGTGTAGGGTAAATGGACTCGCGAAAATGCAAGGTGTGTAGACTCTGTAAGCTATGGTAAGTTTTTGTTTATTGCACGGCTAAGAAAGAGATGAATAATAAGGTAAGTTTAAGTCAATTTATGGAATTTCCCTTCGCACTTCAGATTGGCTGAAAGCTCCAACTGAGGTCTACCCAGAAAGACTTGTATTCCTAAGATTGTTATTGAATCGATGTCAAAAACAAAAATCAAACTACCATTACTTGAAGTGAAGTCTGGAGATTAACTACAGTTGATAGAGTTTAACTAAGTATGCAGTCAACCAAAATGTGTGGTAGCTAAATTCTTCGGGCTGAGGATTTTAAATACATTTCAACAAACCGCCCGGTGCAGATTAGGGCAAATTCAAGTACATACGAATACGGATTTCTATGAAATCGAAGTCGCAACAACGTATGACGGACAAGCGCCTGACTGAAAAACCTGCGGACCATGAGACCTGCTGAACAGTTTTCTCTGATAAATTTGCGCAAGATTCTGCATCGTCTTGTGCTGGCTTCAGCAGCTTCATGAAGTTTGCGCATTTACGTATCTTCGTAAGGCTAGTTGGTTTACTCGTTTCGACTTTCCGCATTTTCTTTAACAGCACTTTTAAGAGTTTTACGCATGAGTGCATCCATCATCTTTTATCATCATTGAAGGTGACGATGTGGCGGCCATAATATTTTACGGCTTAAATATCTTATCAACTCGCGAACAGTTTTGGGGTACATTATCCTTGGCAGATATAGACCATATATAGACTGAAATGTCACGATTTTTGACGGGTTTTGACTAAGAAGGTAATTCTTTCGCTGTCATTTGTTTTGGTCCAGATATTAATTATATGTAGGATAAAACTAATCAGAGCAGTGAATCGGGGTCGGTTGTGATAAATGAACATTGTTCGTTGGAACTGACACGTGGCTTGAGAGTCACATGGAGTTGAGATATGATTATCTGGGCATGTGAGCATCACTGTCTGTACAGAGGATTTCTGACCATAAATTCAAAGCTTCTAAGTAAATGCGACAATGGTTTCTACGGTGGCCAAAATTCTAGATAGATTTGCTTTCGGCATCCGTGACTGAACCTCATGAATTGGCTGGATAGCTGTTGGCTGCATGCATGTGACTGTTAGTACTTAGGAGTCATTCGGGTTCTTTGGGGGTTTTATTGGAAGTTTTGCGCTCCTTATTTGACGTTCTCTTTTGTTTACTGGAAATAGCTCAGTTCTAACACTGACATGTATTCTACTCTTTTGGAATATGTTACGAAACAAATCAGCAAAAGTTTCTTAGTAACGAACATATTCTTATATCAGGGTTAGTTCAGCAACACATCAACAGAGTAGCAAACGTAACCAATTTTTTCAGTAACTGCTTACGATTTGCCTTCTCAGCTTTGGAAATATTAGTCGAGGGGTGTAATCCACTAGGTGGAGTCTGCGAACCAAAGAGTTGATAAAGCCTGTTATTTAATGTATTTGGGAGACAGCTTATAAACTTGTTATGTGTGTGGTTATAAGTTTTACAGTCATTAGTCTTCTGGTTATATTCAACGTTTCTGGGGTCATTGTTGTCTTTAAGTTTTTTAATATATAAATAAGTTTTTCTGATGCGTATGACGTGGGCATAAGTCAGTTCATTCATATCCAGTAAGGGAAATGTTTGCTCATACAACCTGCTTGCTACTCAAATGACAGTACACATTTTTTGCTGAGTTGATCCACACTTGTGATCAAGAATACGAACATTGGAGACCAAACAAGCTTACAGCATGGATCACCCCATTCAGAAGATTCTACAAGCAAGCAAGTGACACACCCCGAGTGGTGAGGCATTCTGTTAGTCCCGCTTTTGTCCGATTTTCTAGCTTTCAATTTAGCACTCGCCAGTTTCGCTATGAAATAAAGTATCCCTTCAGTTTGCTTAGAAGCACCAGTCGACAGAAGACCCCACGAATAATAGTGCAAAGGATCGACTTGAAGAAATCTCGAACTCATTTTGTGACCTTAATCCTGCCGTGTTATGCAACATTAATTCTCTGTCATTTTACAGGGGAGTTACTAAATTAAATGCAGATGACAATTGATTTGGAACGGGCTATTGGGCCAACGTGGCCAACATTTGACTTATTCCATGTGCAACTATCTTTCTTATTATTAACCGCCTGGGTTGTTTGCTGGTCCTTGGTCTGTCCTCCAAAATCATGTCTCCCTTTTCAGAACAGTGGAATTCACCAAAAGATTGGTTTTCACTCCTCATTTCCTTGTTGCACTCTTTGGATTTGGTTTCGTGTTTCAAGCCAAAGACGACCTCAATTATGCGGCACTTGAAGAAGGGAGATATTTCATTCAGCTAACATTCACTCACAACCATTGCAGACCGTTTCCAAAGAGCAATACAGACTGCTCGCTTCCTGTATAAAAATTCCGCTATGTAGGCTGGGCAGGCAGAAGACCAGTTCTGCGGTGTACATGAATTCACAGGTCTTATACGGTGTTTTAGCAGTAGTCCCAATCAGACTGGCTTTCGCAAAAGTTAGAAAACAACGGACCAAGAACAATTTTCATCTTCTTCTTGTCATGTCCGTCAGGTCAGCTTTTTCGCCACCACGCATGCTAAGCCTTGTCATAGCCACCATTTGCACCACCATCAGTATCACCGTCATACATCCCGTTTGCCACATTCAAACTTTTACTGTGAGTAGGTGGCTAGTGTTTATGGGGATTTAGAGTAACAAGGAAGAACAAGAAATCGGGATGCAGATGAATGGAATAGATGCGTTGGCTATTAGCTAATTTACTGTACTGTATAAATGATTGGATTCACCACCTTAGTTCGCTGACCACTTGGTGGGCATCTGACGCCCTCTTGTTCCGCTCTTTGTTGCTACATATCGCTTTAAAGTGGAGCAAGCTTCCATAAAGGCGTCACATTTACGAACAAATTTTTTTCTCTCAATTAATTCTAGGCTTTTGTGTTAAGTCCTGTCATCCTACGTGTTCGTGTAAAACACCTAAACCCTGATGATCGGTAGAGTGAACATGTGTGGAAGCTGGTACGGTGTGGGCTTATTCTAGGAGGTTCCTTTTATGACCTACTCGCACTCATGTGGTATGTCTTACCAACAAAGCTTTTACGCCACATTCAGCACTCAGTTTTCACCGAAAAGATCGGAACTTCTTGACTCATTTCTTTTGCACGGATTCAGATGACTTTTCTTCGGAAACGCTACTTAACTTCTTAAATGCATATATCGTGAAATGCTTTTCAGCCAAAGATTCACTAGAATTGCTATAAGATGGTGTGCATGACGCTTAAACGGATTGGCTGACCAAAGATTTGGTTCGAATGACAATGATGGAAGGACACAAAAAATTACTTGTCATGTTTGAACACTCATAAACTAGCGCAATGGAGTGAGAAAATTTTTGTGCACACAATAGGTGAGCTACACTCAATAAAAGCACGCAAACAGCAAAGGATAACATATGAAAATTTCCAACCGACCTGCCGCTTTTTCTGAGCGCACTCGTGAAAGAAACCTTTGATGTTTAAAACACATCCCACAAAACTCACTATTGTTCCCGAAAATTTACCAGTGGTTTCATCAGGGCAGTGTTATGCACGTATTCCCACGGGTATGCAGGCTTAGGAAGAAGCATTCGAGCCCATCGTCAGTGGTAAAGCTGGGTGAGATGTGAGGCTATATATTCCTTGGAGACCTCAAATGCCCAATCACATGGCTCTGTCTACAAATGCCGTGTACCAAGAATGAATTCACACTACGTTCCACTGAAAACGCGCCTGCGAACCGATCAAGGAATAAACATGCCCTATACTTTGACTGTGATCGGCGTATGATTTTCACGCTCGCACCACCAGTGGGTGTTTTAGAGTCCTCATTACCTCCAATTTCGCCTTAAAGAGACCGCAAGGGCCACCAGTTGGACGACGGGAAATTTAAAGATAAATAATCTAAAATGTACTTAGTCGGGACGAGGTATGTAGCGTTTATGCTTTTGCTCTTAGCTACTGAAAATCACTGGCAATTTTCACACTCCAACAATGACCTGCAAAGCAACGAATAGCTCTGTTAGTTAGTCGAAATGACCTGGACGCACTGAAGACTTAGAAAAGAAAAACAAGTGCACATGCATCTGAACAACCAAGCGGACATGTATCGAAGTTTAGCCCGCAGGTAGGTACTATGCTTACTACGTATGTGACTGCTGGACACTATGTTTTGTGACAGTTCCGGATCAAAGAGCATCCGCCCGCGTTGTGTGACGGCCTGGTGTGACCTCACTGGAACTATCGACATAACGGATAGGTCATCCACAGCCAACACAGGTCAAGTGACTACTACTGAAGGTTTACAGATAATCATGCGGGTGCACATCTATTTTAGCCAATCAGAAACCCATTTTCGGATATCACCGGGTTTTGGCACAGTGCACTCTTGGGCATTTGGCACGTGACTGCGCGGTAAGAAATCAACAAACTGGCCAAAGTTTGTCAATATGTGTTCTAGTGTCAAGAACCGTCTACTTAAAAACAGTTGGACCACATTCTCTGACTGAATTCACGACGATGTTCGCCTCATCATCTGTACCCCAGTAGAGTTGAAAAAAGGGCTGGAGAAAATTGACCAAGAATACAAGCTAAAATGTTTTGTGACTGTAGTTACGACTACGGTCATGGTTATGGCTGTGCTGATCTGTAAACAACAAGGGTTAGCATAAAATGTTTAAGTCAGTGAGCAGAAGTAACCTGTGTTGTACCGAAACACAACCATATTTCTGAGTCAGGACTGAAAGAACTCAAGTTTTTGCCGCAGCATAGAACATGCCATGGTATTTTTGAAGGCAAAACTAAGTTGCGATTTGGATCTGCAAATGTTCCACAGGCAGCCTATTCTGAAGTTCAATGCATTTCTAGGAAAGTATTTTTTGAACAGAAATATACATGTCTAGAATTCTAAAGATAAGTAACAATTTGCGGTCTCAGTGGATTTGTACCAGATTTTGGAAGTTCAGCTGAATAAGTCTGTCAACTTTACTGCACAGGTAGGTGGAAAATACAGTTTATTGACGTCAGTGCCACCGCAGTAGGAGATGCTTTCAGAGGCCAACGAAGCTTCAACATCACAAAAAATCACTGGGTACTGTTCTAGTCCAATGGACCTGTGAATCCGCGTTCAAGAGACGCAAGATACACCATGACAGTCGCGATGTGCAGTTGATTCATGATTTCAAGTAAGTGTGTAGGTAACACTGATTTTATTTGGCTCTTTTAAGAACCGTATTTATCTATCACACACTATGGGACTCGTTAGTCACCAGAAAGCAGTTAGCCCCAAGGCAGCCAGCCGATTACCTTAAAAGCCCCTTATACGTCACTTGAAAGCATTCTACTCACTATAACATTTTGAAGATTTCCCATTACTTAGAGTACGGCAACGAAGTTATTCGAGCAAAGCGAATCTTTTAGTGATTACTGAGGTTAATAATTAACACCATAAGTGTCTTTGGAGCAAGGGACTTATTCTAACTTTGGTTTGTTTGGGACAAACACTGAGGACACAATGATTCGTCTATCTTTCCTACTCCAGAGTGACAAAGATGACATTTGCAACCTAACATATGCATACAGCCATCAAGCGAAGTAGACTACCTTCTGTTTTAAATGCCATATGGCAATAAAATCGGCTTTCTACAGCCGTACATCGAATTAAGTCACTACCCGTCATATCTTTTTACTAAGAAAACACCAGTCCTAAGATTGGCATTTCCAACCCGTACACCCGCGAATAGAAATCAGCCTCCATTACGTTCATGAATTTTTCCAGTTGTTCACGACCAAGTCGGTGGTTTTTGTTCACATTACAAAAGGAACCAATGACACTGGGCGAAACAAGCAATTCTTTTAGTAGCCCAAGCTGTCAACGAAATCAGCTTTTTTGAAAGAAACGTTAAAACAAGCTCCAAATATGTTGCATGCGGTAATTACTACCATCCAGCTTTTGCGCGGCTTTCATCAGCACAGTCCAGCAAAAATACGAAGAATCCTCATCCATTCTGCTTCTCTGAAGCGTGTTCAAATATCATTCTGTCAGATTCAGTGGCCGCCTTCAAATATACCGAGTGAGCTACACGCCAGTTCACTTCCCACCCTGCACTCCAGCTGAGAGTATGAAACCATCTCGGGGACGAAGTCAGTGATATGAAATATATCAACCAATAAACCAATAAAGGTTTAACCAGGAAACGCAGTACCGTCCAACACTGAGGAACTTGAAGAAACTCGAAAAGTTCCCGACTCGGCAATGCATATTGTTTGCGGGGCGGTCAATAGGGCAAAACAAATGGATTCAAACCCCCTGGATTTCTACATGTATGCGTACGTATACCTATTTACAAAACTCCGGAGATGTCTTCGAAAAAGCGACACGAATGATGTATAGGAGAATAGACAGAATTGTCATCACCATACACCAGTTCACTTAAGCAGACCCCTTCGGTACCACAGCTCTACATAAGCAGAGCAGCCAAGGCTATTGCGCATTACTCTTGGTTCAATTACTTAAGTGTTAGAAGTTCCGCTTGCTGTGCCGCTTGTGAGATATTTGGTCAAAATAAGAATTTCCGTGATATCTTTTAGGCTGAATTACAGCGGCGAGGTTGTTGCATGTTGCATGAGGTTAAAAGTGGTAACCCCATAAAAATATCCGCCAGGACAGAAATGAGAGGATATTTTCTCAAAAGGTATTTGAGTTAACTATTTAATAGCACATGCTGTGGTATTTCAGAAGAAATCTTCAAACGGCTGAAAAAAACGGCCAAGGATTCTCACAACTGTTCGTGAAAACATCGTCATCGATGTGCTGGAAATGAAACAAACTAAGGTTACTTGATGTCACTGACTCTACGAGACAGATTGTGATCTCATGCACAGGCATGTGTTTCACGTGTCCAACATCCTGCTGCTGATCTATACAATGAACTTGATTCCAGAGAAACAACTGCCTATGCAGATGTTACAATTCTGAGCACACAACTACGAAACGAACTCCCACAAACTAAGCTACAGTCAACAAACATGACTCTAAACACCACCTGTATGTCCTGAGCACTTTCATACAAACAGTATCATAGACAAACAGTCAACGTTTCTCCACAAGGAACTTATTTTACAACAAAGTGCATCTAATATCTCCCGAACTGCTATTTTGTATGTATTAATACTCATGAACTATCTAGAAAATTAAAGCAGCTGCGCTGTAGTCAAAATTCCAGCACCCGTCCTTGCGGACCTGACAGAACCGGTCACTGACCGAGAGCTCCTGTTTTCCGACATGTGCACTTTTAAAAAGACAGACCAACTAGAAACGGTGATGTGTTATCAATTACAGATATGGCCTAGTCTCTCGAGTGATAGATCATATCTCCCCTAAACCGAGCAGCGTTCTCTGCAGTCTTCTGCAATGCAGAAAAGGTGACACCTGAGATCTAGAAACCGCTGAGTTCCACGACTGAAGCTGCTCAGGTCCCTAGTAAGGCGATGAAATTAACAGGAAAACTTTGGCCATCACGTTTCCCAATAAAAAGACGACTTCAAAGTTTTATCTCCCTTAGAAATGCATTACTAGACCCCATATATACTACTATTTTTTTGCAGTCACAGAAAAGCCAGACAGTTTTCATATGGCAACAGCCTAATACCGACCGGTGGAGATCTAATGGCCATCGAAATGGACTGTGATACCCCGATGGGTCTTAGGAACCATACATTGTGTCGATTGCAATATGTTTGCCGTAATGGAATATTTAGCTGGAAGAATCAGTCCCCACGATTCGTTACAAAATACCTGGCGCTGGACAACCAATCAATAAACTTACGTCGACTCAGTGTGAATGAACTTCTCAAACCAAACAATGAACTGATAAAGGTCCCAAAAGAACGGTCTCATCCAGTACGGAGAGAAAGCCTCATTCATCTGATGTCGGACTAAAACGGTTTGCTATTTGCAGCAATACTTATCCTTAATACAAAGAAGCTGCCGACCGTGAATCCTTGTTACGAACCTTGTTACGAACCTGTACACAAATGCAAATTTGTTCAATGAAGTTCACATATTTTCCGCTCTTAACTTTTGCCTTAATGAGCTTAAAAAGTAAGACAAAGAATTTCACGATTCAACTGACATTTCTTGCTACTAAAAAGACAGCCGGTGCATGTAGGGATCGATGCGGAACTATTTTCGTGTGTAAGGTTGGATTGTAAGCCAACATTTGAGGGTTAGTTTGTGAATTATGGGCCAATAACATTACTTCCACTAAGTTCGAAAATAAAAGGTTCTAGTCAGACGTCAACTCATCGTTGTTTTGAAAAAGTGCTGCTTATAGCAAGTGAGCAGCCTGTTTTTTGGTCCTAGAGATTATGCCTTACAAATCTTTTGAGCGAATCGGACCTTGGCTTCTAATTCTAGAACAGGCACATATGTGACATACGTGAGTTTATCGAAGATCCTTTTGAGGTGAATCACAGGATTATAATTAGTAAGCTTGGCTACCATATTATTTGTAACCCATCGCCAGCTTGTTTCACGAAAAACGTTTTATTATACAAGTCCACAGAAGACACTCAAAGAGCATCTGCACTGCTTAAGGTATTTCACAGGGTTCGGCAGTAAAACCGTGATCATAAATGATCATATGGGGTCGATAATTTCTCCTGCCCTTCGGCTCACAGGTGATATCAGAATCTAGCGGAACTTAACATCCCCGGGCCACAAGCGTATATTCACAGCTGACGTTTTGAACGTTCTGTGGTAAACTATTAAGAACTACTTAGCCATTAACCTGGAAGAAGGTAAGGCAACATCCATCATGCACAATGCTTCATTCCAATATCAGCAACCTATATCCAGCTAAGCATTGGTGTACTAGTGCAAGAGGACTCAACTTGTTTTTGAATAGCTGAAAAAGTCCACTAAAACGAAACGAATTGGGTCTGTACAAAGAGAGCTGGAGGAATCCGTTTTTACAACACCATTAGAAATATATATCAAGTCTCAGCTGGGATAGACCACACACGTTTGGAGCCCGTGGCTTCAAAACTGCCAGTGAACCTTAGAAAAACCACCTCGCTGAGCCCCTAACTTGGCGCACTGTTTATCAACAGATCCCCACAATCACTGATTCGACTCCCTACACTTATTTTCTGTGGATTACAGAAGAGTGTGGAGTGACCTAACACATGTCTATAACCTTTCTTATGAGCCACCGCCTGCATGTCCTGACGCCCCTGAGCCATTTTCTACAACATAACTCACATGTTAACCGCTGAAACTATTCCAATAACATTCGACGTTGGTTTGCTGAAAACAATGTTCGGATTTTTGTTCCAACTCATTGCCTGACAACGTGGTTTGTGCTTCATCCGTTAACTGCCAATTAGAAGAACACCTAGCCGGACTCATGCTCATATACCTGTGAAAGCAACTGCCTATTTATATTCAATTAAATAAACATTATTATGTTTGAACTTTTCTCTTCCACTCCACCAAAGAATATAGTAGGATATGATGTAGTGTTGTATTGGTATACAGTCTCCCACTGTCCAATGAAAATATGGTTCACATGCCAATCTGCATGCATCGTAATCACATGCGTACCTCTGTCTTCTCTCCGTGTTTGAGCCAGTAAAAAAGTCATCAGTTAAATCGAATGGCAGCCTCGTACTATAAGCATGGAAGCAATCTTACTGATGCACCCGCAAACACCCCAGTTCCACATGTAATTTTCCACATGTAATTTTCCATCATAATCTGTGATTGAAGTTATCAATTTAATCACAAACCAATGTCTGTCGATAAAATTAGCTTGTAAACCAGGTTTTTTCTCAAAGTGTAAACAGCACTTAAAAGATGTTCCATTTGAGAGGCTCCCTCAGAAGATTACACTTTTCATCTAAAAGATTGGTAAGTATTTCAGGTAAGTGTTTCCATGTAGAAGGATTACTAAGTTTGTGAACGAGAGTGGAATCAGTGCTGCTTAGATGACAACATTATGCGAAGTACGGACCGACCGTTACAAATCTGACAGAAATCGAAAGTAAAATTTAAATCTGTATATTAAACACGCCCAGGCCCACAAATGAAAACAGTGAATTCCGTTTGTAGCTTGTCTATTTTTCTCACAGTCATTCCAGGAGAGTGATGCTAATAAGGAGTTTGAGAGTAGCACTCAAGAACATTTGAATACAGCGTCCATATGACATTTGCGTATCTTTACTCTCTCTCCCTTCGCCATCTGGCTGGAAACGGTGCGATGGTCATGCACGTTTTACTAATCTGTGACGATCGACAGGACAAATTTGAGGTAAGGCTGTGGGTGTATAGACTGATTTGCATGAATAAGTGAAGACGTATCGGAACCTGTGAAGTGTTTTATGGCTGGAAACGGTGCTATCAAAACTTCGAAGACAATCCTCGTTGTGCTAAATCGGCACAAATAGCAAGCGGATTTACCAAGGTCATTTACGTGACAACGAAGCACTCGCAAATTATCAATGCCTCTAAACGAGCCAAACAACACTAAAATAGCAATAAAAACAGCGTCCATGAATATCCTTAACAGTGCGTTGTCTCTTCCGTTTCACTTGATTCGGAATGATACCAGGCAGTTCGACAGACACAGTGGTTCACTTTGAATTTTGTAGTGCCTAAATTTACTTGGTCCAACTCATTATCTTACGCGGGTCGTGTGTTTGATTGTTTATTAAGTAAAGATATCTGTCAACGAATATATAAATTACTTACCATGATGAGGGCAAAGATGATCCCTATAGCACATATCAGTGACAAATTTGACTGGCAGGTGTCAACGAGGACCCTGTGGCAACCCTGAAAATAGGTAAGGTAGATATAAGTTAGAACACTTTTCTGCTGTGGCAAATTCGGTCAAGTGGTCTCTCAAAACAATTCAAGATAATTGCACAATCCACTCCAGTGCGCACAAACCGTCAGAACCGTGCTGTAGACAAAAAATTCTGAACAGTATTCTTTTCTCTCCAGAACTACAAAATAGTTTGAAACCGCCATAAAATTTTTATGTCTTCTATTGTGTACATTTTCATCTTGAAAACCAGAGCGTCCATCAATGATTATCCAATCCTGCAAAAATGACTTGAAGATAATAATACACTGTTTAGGCTATTGAAATTAAATTTGCAACAGAGAATGTTTTTTCAAACGAAGCAAAGATTAGGCTGTGCGCAGTGGTTTCCTAGACCTCTGGAATATGTTGGCGGGTGAATATAAATAAATCCCAAGCAGGAATTTCAGTTTCTCACAGTTTATGACTGTGAGGCAAAGTGACGTCTAGGAACGAAGTTGTTGTCACGATTAGAACCTGATGGGACAGTCAAGCTCCATGAAGAAACCGGACAGTTCCTGAGTGCTTGTATCCCTTCGCCAACTGTGTGAGCATAAATACAGATATCCCTGGTCAAACGACATTTACGAGCGGTTAGTTATTTTGAGATTTTATGGTATAAAGTCACATGGCAAATGAACTTATTCTGTGCTGAAAAGCCTTGCAGGCACTGTTGTATTGTTTAATTTTCTCTGGAATAATTAGCGATAAGGATTTCGGGAATTTCAGTTGAAATTCAAACCTTTTGATTAGTGGTCAGAAAGCAGGATATTCGTTCTTGAGTCATCAATCAGCAAACTACTGAACTAGAACATGGAGATTATACAACCCTACGGCTATTCAGTCACACAGTTCGAGTAAGATGGTCCGGTTTTTAATTACTTCTCAAGTTATGGCTTCTCGGATGTAAGGATTGTGTGACTTGTGGGAGTTTCTCACTACTGATGAGGCAACTAATCGTTTCTAACCCCACTCCACTTAAAGTATTATATTCACCCTAAGTTCACACTATATCAGAATGGGCGGGAAAATAATAAAATTTTATGTATTTGTAAAATTGGGAAGGTCATTAGGTGACTGATATCCAGATCAGGCTTTTGGGATGTTTTGAGTAATGCTGCTGGCAGCATGCAGTGTATAAATACACGTGTTGCGGGAGATGCGTAGAAATTGTTAAACATTCTGATTTCAATTCATCCATGTAAATCCTGGAAGCATCCGAAATTTCTTAAACTGATCCCTCTGCTATTTACTTCCTACTAGCTTGCAATCATCCAGTAATAAAGAACGTACACATTTTGTTGAAGGTTCTGATCACTAAATGGCTGCGACGGGTCAAGCGAGTGTGGTCTCTATGCCTGATCCAGTATAAATACTTTCGGAGTTGGTTCCACTTCGGAATGCTGACACGAGTGAAAACAATATTTAGAAGCAATTACCAGCATTCTATCCAAGCTAATTTTGCTCCAGTTTGTTTCCGGGTCCAGTTAGCGGGAGAACACAACTTGCCAATTACATGTCTGCCTGGATCAGTGATAGCTTTGCCGACGCGAGGAATACTATGGAATGTCTCCAAGTGTTGTACGTCTGCTAAGCAGCAAATTTGGCGTTGTGCCATAGATAAAAACCTAAGTGGAAATAAGAATGTCGTGAGACAGATGTGCTTAGTTCTGCGTTCACTGTGTTCAGTGACAAATACCTTGTTGTCATTCTGTAAAAAGAATCGCACTGCTTCATCGTTTTACCAGCCAGAGTTTATCCACCGATAAGCCGACGTGGATGTGTCTAGTAAAGTTCCGCCTTTTGGAAGTTTAATATCTAGGAAGTGTATAACCACAATATTCTGTTTATCATCCTTTTCTAGGCACAGCGGACTACTCAATATTTTTTGGAGATTTTTATAAGCCTAAAAGAATCGCAACTACCTCCCCAAAGGCGATATGATTAATTACAGCTATCCAATGAAACCCCATTTAAGGGATGTACATCAGGAGAATCGAAATGCACTTGTGCGTGAAAGGTCCGTCTTTGAAAGGGTTTTGTGGATGTGGTTTTAACTACCCAATAATCGTTGGTGCATCATTCCAGTGCTATTATATAACACGGCGAGGGAGTTTTTTCGAGATAATCGGAGCGGAGTATTTAATTTTCAATAACCTCGAAACATCTGCTATTCAGAATCCGGCATATTTTTACCGTATCTAGTGGTAAACCAAGAACGTTCAATATAAAGGTCCATAAGCTGTTCATTATTCGAATGCCGTTGAAAGCAGGCTGCAATTGCCATGGTGATTCAGACATGGGCTTAGTCCGTAACGTCACTCAGTGATTTCGCCAAATGTTTTTTGTGGCAAGACCACACCGGATAACTGCGCGTTCAACTTTTGACCACATTAATAAAGACCGTCATATCCTTCAGTAGGTTGTTTTAACTCAGGCTACCCTAAGATTTCTAGTCGTGCAGTGTGATCGTGCATAGAGTCTTGTGACGGCTGGACTTTTGACCAATGCATTATTAAACAAACTACAGCCACAGGCACAACTGAACAGTTAAACACTAGAAAAGCTGAAAAATTTCACAAGTTGACGCAGTTTGACATACTGCCGAAGGGTTTTCTGTCTGTTGAAGTATACTAGTTGTTACATGAAACAAAATAGTGTCTGACTAAGAAAAATTGGGCTCAGGTTGGACATCACAGACTAATGTTGGAATTTTTCACTTGCGCTTTGGGTTAGGCGCGAGGGTTCTGGAAGATTAGGTGTGTTTCCGAGGCTAATAATGATGAGACAGGAGATGCTGGTGAGATATAGAATTTGTAGTCGTACGAGGAGAGTTGCTTTTTTGATGCGAATTCGAACTGACTCAGAGTCCAAGGCCAAAATAAGCTATTGTTTAAAGCTGTTATGAAGAACAAAAGAATATATTCACAGATGTATGAATGTACAACTAAAATCGGGCTAAAGCACTGAAAGAATGAGCGAAGCCACTGTGTACAATATTCTCAGGATAATTCAAGCTTGGGGAAAGGACATTGTTTGATCGCACATTTCGACAACATCTCTGATCTAGTGATACGCAAGCGGCTACGAAGTAGGAAATCTGAAAATATTTTGAGTGCTACAGGAGACCACGGCTTGGCGTTTTGCCTTCAGGAGCAACACATAAAGTGTCACTGTGCCGTTTTGTATTTCACCTCATATATTTTATTCAAAGTGATGACTATCGTGTGTATTTGGGCAGATAGTTACTTTTACAAGTCCAAGTGGTTTATTATGAAACCCCTTTTCATAAGTAAAACCCCTCATTGTGATTTGTGTGAGCTGCCTCAACACGTTGGCCGGACCTAAGACTCAGAGAGGTAAGTGACACTTAAAATTCCAGTGAACTAGTCATTCTGTTGTGTTCCCGCTGAACGTGACTGTTGGAAGATTATATGCCTTATATTGTATGCGATTTTATGAATTTAAATGAACAAATGCCATCAGGCAGGGAGATGAAGGGCAAAGAGTGGGCGTTATCCTGGTATGCTACACCGCCCAAGTACAGGAAGTCCGACAACAACGTCACAGACAGCCCCCAGTAACGTTGTCGATCGTAGTCAATGCTCAGAAATATGCACATATGCTCACGACATTGTAATCTTATTTTGATGTGTAATATGGTAGTGAGGTTCAGACGTTTCCTCTTTTGATAATAGCGCCTAGAGTTAAAGCCAATGACATAACCTTGGGCGTTGTTTCTGGTGATATTTCATTAAGTCTTCGCCTTTGTGTATTTAGTTCATTTTGGACAAAAACACTCAAACTAAGACAACCATGTGGACAAGCCATTTGAGTTTTACAGGCTACTCTGCCATGTCAGATGATATGTTCATTGCAACAGATAATTATTTCAGACTGTTAAGATTAATGATCATGTTCACGGCATCCAGCAAACAAACTGACTAACGAATTAGGGGTTAAATCAGATCTACCTAGCGAGTATGAGTAACAAAGACTGGCTTGAATTAACTGAACTTTCCTTCGCATATCACGATCACAGCATACTTATAAAAAACACATGAAAATAATAACTCATTGGGCCAAAACCCAGTGGAATTTAAAAGCAGACCGTTTGCTCCTTCAAAGCTGTTCCATTAAGCTGGTGAAGTGGATGGTGCTTGGAGGAAAATAGATTTGCATATGCAAATGAATTTTGAAAACAGCTGGACCGCATTAATGCAGATTTTGGAACGATGTCTAATCAGTCCAGTGTGTGGTTGACTCATGCGTAGGCGGTCTGAGTTGTGCCAAGTTTCAGATCTTACTCCTCTTGGAAAGGTACGCAACACCATTGGGCTACGCAAAACGAAGTTCCACCAAACAAATCACATGCTATGTTGCTTTATGGCTAAAGTAATTAGGTTGAGTTGTAACCAAGCAAATTGCAATGACGTTTAGTTCAAAGTTTTAAAAACCCGGGCAGAAATATCATCGAGGAATGCAGATTTGGACTCAGAAAAACTGGTCATGCAACTTTCTGCCCACAGAAAATCTCAACAAAAATGAAATCAGGTATTTTATCAAGCTCAAAGAATAGTTGAACAAATAGCTGAAATATCAAAGTAGACTGGATGCAAACTGTTTATTTTCGTACATTCCACCTACGGGATTTGGAGGGATGTGGCTTTTCAGTCGGTCAGGCTCTCAATTTTTCAAGATATTAGATTCGACCGTCAGCCGCTTTACTAGGACATTTTGCTGATTCCCAGGAGGATGGGTCAATGTTATCGACTAGCCTTCGACTTGTTTGGGAGGCTGATTTGTATATGGCCGTTTTTTTGCGAAATAAGATCAACTGATTGGCTATTGATCAGATGGCACTTCATCTGTTCTTTGGAAATTAGCTTGAAAACATATTTAGTGCTATGTGGGTGGGTGGTTCTCCCAATTCTGCTTCGGTTTAAGCAGTTTCTAAAGAGTGCCTGATAAGTGTGACCTAGGAGGATGCTCAAGGACTAACCGGTAAGTAATTTCTGACTGGTCCGTTTGAATTTGCCTTGCGTTGTTCTAGACTGATTTGCCTTGTCTCCTCAAATAGCTTCATTTCACCGGTTCTGTCCCTGTGTTCTAATGGGCCTGTGTATCATTCTTGTGCACTGTGCTCCCATTCGGTCTTGTCGTTTGACTAACCAATCGAACGCCTTTTATTTTTATGAATTTTTTTTGTTCGATTTGACTGGTCTTTCCTCAATTCTTGTTTCGTTATGGCTCAATTTTCTGACTCAACAGACTGATGAGATGTTTTTTGTTTCAAGCGGTTTCACTGTTATCATGTTTGGTCTTCTAACTAATCGGTTCAGACTTAGCTTGGTTGAGCGATAAATCCTTCTTGACACTGTGCGAGGGGTTCTGTGTCCACCAGATGTCACTAATTGTTTCGTATCTAAGTTACCTTACAGTTTTAAGACAGCGTTTTAGGTTTCTATTTACTTAACCAGTTTATGTATTAGTTCGAATCAAATATGTTTGTTGAATGCTTTATCAGCCGAGTATCACTCCTCCATAAATCCCCTTTCCCTGGTTGTAAGTTAATTGGCTATTGATCAGTTTGCCGAACTTGGAAAGTTTCTGTGAAACGATCTGTCAACAATCCGGAGGACATTATCTGTGCCTCAGAACACCACAAACCCGTACACTCATGGTAACCCCACAACTTGCGGCAAAACTTTTGCATGGCAATGGCCAAGCTCGACGAACAAACAAACAGCCATCTGATCTTCGACCAACTGAAACACCTGAGCGTCCAACACTTCGATATATAGCCATAGAAGTTCTTCTTCCTTCTTGTGTGGGTTGTTTCAGTCGAATCTGTGTCATTCTCGAGCTTCGTTTCTGGAGTCAAGTAAGTAGCAATCATCATCTCGATTGGACAGATGAGTCGCGGAACGGTTACGGAGCAAATGGAGGCACACCTTAATTCGTCAAATGTCAGGGGATTGAAGAGTAATAACTCGATCCTTGCCCCCTTCACGAAGATTCTAGAGGATTCCTGTTAAACATTCCTCAATAACTGTATACGTACAGTTAAAATAAACGTCTATTGTCTCTATAAAATGTTGCCCAAAGCTATCGTGCCGTCTGATATATCATAGTTAGAGGAATAGGAAATCAAGGACCGACATAGAAGTTGTAGTACCTTCTTTGGTACACAACATCCTTCTTCAATTTAACAAGGTGGGCTTGGGCTGTGAATATTCATCAAACATTTTTTTTACAAGCAAATATCAAATAGAGTTCACGTAGCGACTGACACCTGCAAGATGAGTTAAGCTCAAAGGGAAACTCATGCGGAACATGTGGGTATTTTGTGCAGCATATGCAAGTGGAGGATTTAAATACGTGATATTTAGTTGAATTTTAGTCGAACCTCACGTTAACACAAACTCAGTGTGAGGACATTGTTAATTATTACGTGCTAAGTTCATTGTTGAATGAAAATTCAGGGCTAGTCCTACCTCGTCAGTCCAAAGTGTGGTGAAATCAATACTGGACGGTCCAGGTCTTAGTTCAACTCATGCTTAAGTTCACACAAACGAAAACTTGTTTCGTGTTTTGTTTTAGAGTAAGGTTGGAACGCGTAGGCAGCGATATCTATTCTAAAATTTCAGGCAGTCAGAAAGTTTTGGTCATGATTGCTTAACATCCACTTTATATTATATAGACTTATGTAAAACAGGGCTTTGAGATCTGAATGAAATTTTGCTTTGAAATAAAGTCATTCTGTGTTAAAAGCCTCGAAAAACTGTCCGTATGCGCGATGATATGGTGCAAACTATTATTGGAAGAAGATGGCGCAATAAGCTTTCCAAGTGCGAGCAGTTCACATGATCCATAAACTCCACGTGGCCAAATGTTATCATGTTGAGCAAGTAGGCGGATATGTCGGGGTCGAATTTTTTTGTGATCCGTGACGTGCGCACTACAGATGACTACAGGTGACTCCGGCCTGCAGCGTAATTTTACTTCACTTACAAGTTAGTTTCTTCTGAGACGAAAACAGTAACTTACCGGAAGTTGTGAAGGTGAAAGACTCCCTGTTTTGCAACTGTTTGGCGTAATTGTATAGTCGGCTGAAGAGCGCAGTCCACAACAATTGAACTGCAAACGATAAATGTATGAATATCAGTCCAAAAAATAGCACAGCACCTTATAAATATCTCAAAGCACTTGGTCGAGTCACGATTTGTTGATAAATTAACAAATCAGAACTAAATAGTCTTATACATGGACTTCGTTGAAATTTGGAAGCATCTACTACCAACCAGGTCGAATCTGCCGAGCTACATCACCAGGATTGTACATCCCGACATAAAGTATCACAGAGGACAATGTACAGCGGTCTTTGTAGGTCATGTATGAAACGAAATCATAATACAGTTTGCGACGGAAGTGGAAGACCACTCATTGTTCCACTTAACCATATATTTAGATGATGAGCCTGAATGAGTTCAGGTTATCACTTCACAATTTCCAGAAAAAAAATTAAAGCGTGAGGCAACTGAGTTAAAATCTTCAACAAGCAATGAGCGAGCCCTACACATCTGTAGAACCATCCTGTGATTTATCCACTTCATGCGACTTTTTGATGTAGTTATCCGTACCGTATAACTGAACCACTCGCCTTAAACACTCGGCTATACTTTTACCGAGCGTATGAAACACAGCGCCACCTTGGCTTCTCCAATTCCGTTTCATAGCAGCCACTAATCCTGCCTTGAATTCAAGATACTTAAGCATTTTTACGCCCGCTGTGCCACAACTTTTTACGAGGTGGGAATAAGGTCTACGATAAATATAGTATAACATACATGTATGTAAGATAGGAGTTTGGAGATTAGACGACTTATTGAGTTGAGAGGTGCGAACCACCTTGTGGTCTTTTGCGGTCGTTCTATTCTTTTTCTTAAGCATAAAACGGTTGTGAATATACGGCGTTCATATTTTTGTGTGATCTTTTAAATTCAGGTAACAAAAAGCGTTAATGTGGTTTAAACGCTGTTTCATACTCAAGTGGGGTCAATCTGTATTATCTCATACACCAAAACTATGGATTACATCAACAACCAAACTATTCAGGCACAACCTCGTAAGCTATTTGAAATGAACGAAAGGAGCACATATATTTGTCGCCCAATTCCTAAAAGATTCCTCACGAAACATTGCAAGTAAACACGCCTGGTTAACTTTCATGCGGACACTTAAGTTGTTAACATATAAAAGATCTCTGTACTATTCAGGCGGTAAACTTGCCAGTTTTAACGGGCATTGATTTTGCAGTGATTGGGTGGAAATATATTCACTGTACAAGATTTCTCCATGACAATTAAATAAAGTATGTTTAAAAACATTTCATGATGTAGACTTTGTTAAGATTTTCAACAGGTTTTTGTTCTATTGTCGCTAATTTGAGGTTAACCTAATCTCAGTGTCTTCATGAATAATTGAGGTTTGTAATTATATGAAAGCCTGAACAAATTTAGTGGGCTTTATTCAAAATAAGAAAGTGACTGCTAATGAGCAGAATGTTGATAGCTCAGGTAGCGGAGATGGTCGTTCGTTTGTTCGCTGAGCTGGAATTTAGACTGTAAACGTTTCATCACCAATCGAGATGACATAATCAGTGCATTCTTAAGGAGCGGATAGGACAGGTATTCTGTGTAAACCGAAAGGTGATAGCCATAACTTTGTTCAAAACAGGTTTTTTCGTAATAGCTTAGAAATGTCATTCTGAGAAGTGTTCAGTGTGTTGCAGAACAAAAGATTTGCAAAACTACAAAATGAGTGCGTCCAGTTTTCTTCCACGAATTAAACAGACTGCTTCAAGGAATATTATATTTTTAGATTAGTACTAGGATAATTTCCAAAACTATGGCCTGATTTTGAAATCGATTCTCCTAGGACGATCAACTATTTATGAAGAAGTTTCACTGTTATTAGTTTTTCCACTCATTTATCAAACTTCTACTCTCTGGATGACATTCGTGAATTTGAAAGCGCCTGTATACAATGATTGGATGAACTCTGTCTTGTTTATATTTGTAGAGCTTTTGTTCAAAACATCGGTGCACACAGGGAACAAAACATCTGCTGATGTTTTTGCGGATTTCGGGTTATCACTGCTATATCCCAGAATCCCCGCAACAACCGGGCAAAATAGACCCCAGCAGGACATAATAACAATCAAGCTTTTATCGCAGAATTTTTGAACATATTTCACTAACTAAGCATCTTATTAATAGATTTGTGAGTGAGTCAAGTTTTATGAGCTGGTGTTGAACATTCAACACATGCCGTAATTATTTATCGGACGTCATCCTATTTATTGTTTTCTCCGCCTTCACAAAGGTTATACAGTAAGGCTTTTTTTGGAAGAAATTCAGGATTACTTAAAGTGATACTGTGAATAAACAAGGACTATAGACTAACCTTTTTGTGCAAAAAATCCATTAGTTTGGTACTTTCATTCTGCGGCTCGTCCTCCAGATACTTCTCCACGTGTGTTGCCAAGTAGCGATAGAAATAGCCGTCCAACTAGAAATATTAATAACATTTGCTCAGTCTATCATTTTTTATATTATATTATTTTCTATTATATTACATTATTATATTATATTGAACTGTATTTTTCATAATAATCATAGTGACACTTTATACTGTTTATAGCACTACTATCCGCTTATGTTGTATAAGTTTATATGTAATATATAACCATATAATACGGTAATATTTTCTCATCATGTTATCATTATAGAGGAAGGAACGGTGAGTCAACTAGAGCTACAAGATCCATCTGCATTTCCGAAGTCACGTGGAATTGTCCGAACCGTTAGAGTGAACATGCCGACCGAATATTCAATGCCTTGAATGGATAAAAGACCCTGGGACAGACAGAATGCTGACAGCATTCTCAGACGTATTAGTACCTTGATAAGCATATTTTTCAACACTACGCGACATCCCAACTAGCTATGACGTCAAAATTATTGTGATGTCACCACGGGTCCATATGTTTTTAGATCTGCCCAAGCAGCCTACAAGATCTGAACTTTGGAGGGCAATAACTGAGCTACATTTTAAAAAGTCTAACTCAGAAGATGTAGTAAAAGTCAAAATACTTAAGCCAGATACACCAGCACTGTGGTTTGCACAACTCACTAGACTACAGATGTCCAACAGAGGTTCAAGGATACTACAATCCTACCACTGTATACAGGAAAGAAATGCTGACGGAAAAGGGATAAGTGTTGGAATGTCAGTCTTCACTGTACTGCAAGGAGTATCTTGGCACGTGTCCCAAAAACCACCTGAACACATTTATTCCCGAAATAAATACCCCAGAGGAACAGTGTATGATGCAGCACGATTAATCATATATATGCAGTGCAAGACATGCACGGAAAGGACCAGGAATCGGACTGCTGGTTAAACTTACTGCCCATAAGCTTCACAAGGGCCCTTGAGCCTCTGAAACGCCAGGCACGGTAATTCCTTGTGCAAAACTCTGGATGGCCCGAATACCTATCAGCATTATAAAATGTCTTCACGCTGGCAGGATGGACTGAGTAAGTGCCTGTTGAACCACCTCTAAGAAGTTCAAAATTGGCACGAGGATAACGTAAGCTGGTATTCTGACTCAAACTCTGTTCAAGTTGCATCTGACTACAATTTGTGTAGAAACTTTTCGAAGCTTCGAAACGGTGTGCCGATCCAATACCGCCAAGAATTGTGCTTCTTCAACTCGAAACTAGTCACAATAAGGCTGCATTCGTGAAATATCTCTGGTTACTTTTTACGGATGACTGTGTTCCAGTTTCATATTCGAGGGCGAAATTGCGGCAAACGACCGCAGCATTTGGATAGCCGACATCTCGCTTTGGTCCAAATATAAATTCTTCCAAAATACACCTGACTTTTACCAACCTGCCCCGAATTTACACAATAGGTACTTCGTCTCCTTATTATTAGGCAAGGCATAGAGGGTGGTAGAAATTTCTTATGTCACCGCAACAAACTGTCCACATACTTGACAATGGGTGCGGATCTGCATTTTCAGATTGCCACAGCAGTGAATTCTGCCGTCTATGTAAATATTTATGGGGCAATCACAACCCATGCTTGGACACCCAGGTGGCAGTGCACCGGTCTGTCCTATTGTTGTCTTCAGTGTTGCATGACCGCGACACGTGGATACTATACTTAGAGTACAATAATAAACTTCACAAATTTCACTTACAGGCTTGAGTAAGATACTACGAATTACACGTTTGAATTAAATCCCAAAATATGAAGTCCATAAATGAGCCAGTGCCAATGGATTGAGGTGCGACTTTAGGCATAACCACGTAAGACCGGTGGCTGAGAGTGACATCTCGAAGCAAAGTACCTACATTCAATTAAAGAATGGAGGTCAAAATCCAGGAACGTTGAAGTCCCGCTATTCTTGTAGCCTTTAGGCATGTTTGAAAGATTGCAATCTTGTTTCTAGATCTTGAAGAAATCGGGTACCTGACTAAATTAAAGGATGAACTGCCACTTGTGCAAGCCTGAAGATTTTTGTAACATAATGCATCGCAACCTCGGACCAGGCTCGTCTTCATACACGGCCGCACATTGTTGAGCTCAACTACACTCACACAAATTGCGGCAGTTACAAAACGCACTTATTTCAGGAGAATCAGAAAGCCGGCTGGGTTTTTAAACCACCACAGAAGTTGTAGTGAACCACTCAGATAACTTTTGTCCATATTTATGCTACATCTGCCAACATGGACCTGCCCTCATTTCTAAACCTGTTTAACTCTACTACACGTTAACAGTACCCCTTGCAGTGGGACCACTACTCCGGCTCCAAACAATCCATTCCCATTTAGACTGTGTCATAATGAACATTATCCAGAGAGCATTATTGTGGTTATTTACCCGGGGAGTCTGCGATGTTCCGTTGAAATTTGAAGAAGTGATGTAAGAAACCAGCGCCCCTAATTGAAGGAACCGGTGCTGGTGTTTCCTGTTATCCCATCTTGTTTAGATGGACTGATACTTCTCAACTAACCTGCCTGTTTTCGCCCACTAACGTTATTCTTTCGAGTTTACACTGGTATCACTTGCTCAAAATTAGCATCATATTCGGCTCCGTGCAAACCACTTGTGGTTTACTTGCTTCAAGCAGGCTTCCCGTGGATCATTTTCTGTTAAACGACAAGGCGATTTGGATGACAGCCAGTCATATTAAGTTGTTATGCTTTACGTTTTTTGCTTGCTGCCTTTAACTGATACAATCACAAAACCCAGGGCATCATCTCGTAAATCCACCTCCGCACGCGGCATACGGCGTCCGAAATTCGGGCTATTCATGGAAGTAATCAATATTTATTACACGTGACTTGTCCCAACTTTGTCCACCACCGCACGCGACAGGTAGCTTACAACCCATCGCTGTGCAGTCGGAAATCCCAAGGGTTGATCCTGCGCGCACAATTTAGAAATGTTCGAACTACGTACTGGAACATGTTACAGTGCAAGGAGCGGATGTCCCACAACTAGGCTTGTCCGAGGAAGCTAAATCAGGATAGACTACATAATTTACATCACACTAGAATTTTCAGTCAAAATGTCAGAATGTCTCACAGTTGAGCGTTTGTGTGAAAAGCATGTGACTGTGGATCTTTACTTTAGTAGATAAGACATCAACCCTGCTACTGCGTTTATTACATGTCTGGTATTGGAATTGGCTGGTCTTTGGATGGAATGTAAGCACAAGCATATTCATAGAACCATTTTATATCTGGAAGTGAATCTAGAAGCCTGGCTAAACTGTTCACCCGATTATTCACTAAACGATACGAGTCCACTCCAAAAGGTGAAGGAGAGCCTCTTAAACTTACGTAGTGAGATAACACGTTCATTTTCATGCGACACCTTATAAGGCTTGAACTATCATGACCATACAATCAACGCTGTTCATCCGAGGAAGAAAATTACGACGCGGTCTCTCACTCCTACGCGACAGTATGCAGTAGTTGGTTTATCACACTTGTATACCATCGACATATAACCCTTAGGTATACATCAAATCCGTTCGTAGCAAACTAACGGCTTAATCGTTATATATCGGTACCAGAATTAGCATAGCCCAAAATTAGTGCGCCTACTCAATCAAACCATTGACAAACCACTACATAAATTCCGGGGAACACAAGGATTACCTGTAGATGGTCAAGAATAGCAGTTTTCGGCACATGTGGACACATGGCACACATGTTGTTTTCCGTGTCAGTATCACTGACGGTAACACTTGGAATACCTCACACAGAAATGCGAGTTAACAAAACATTTTGTCTAGACTAGATAGGATTACACAGCTGCATTAGAAAATACATAACCATATTGTGTAGGTCATTATTTGCCTACTGTTTACCCTCTATAAAAACTTCAAACAATGGATATTAAACTCACCTTGTAAGACCAAGCTAGAGCCCAGAGTCCGGCTCCCATTAACAAAGAGAAACAGAAGAACACGAACAAGAAGAACTGGGGACGGATAAGAGATAATAAGTGAGAAGTAAAGTAGGAGTGTCACAAAATCGCCAAATGTGTTGTTTGCATTCAAACTAGAAGAAAACACTCACCAACTTTTTTCGAATGTTTGGCTACTTTAGTCTCAAATTTTTATGCATTCTTTTCATAAGTACAATCGTTCTGCTGAAAATGAGCTATGAAACATTTGAACATACACACAGATTTTCGATAAGATCAGTGAAAACACACGAAAAGTGTTTTCTGACTTCACGAGAGTCACAAAGAGGCATGTATCACACTACACTCTGTATTTTCACACATTCCACCCAGGCAAGTATTGAGAAATCAGTCGACTAATTGGCCCCCGGGGATAATATCGCTAATCGTTATGGTGAAACTTTTCGTATATGTGCAAGGACACTTTTTATACGCCAGTAAATTAAGCTTATGAATTTTTAGGTAGTAAAGGTTCAACGAAACGCCAAAACTAAATTTGGTGTGTCCTATAAGACCTACTCAGAAAGATCCCGGTCGGAGATTATGGATATCAAATGGCCACAACAATTACACTTTGATGAAAATATTGTTTGAAATCTTGTTTTTGCACTTGCCAGTCACGAAAAATATATTTTTGCAGGTGTTGTTTCGGCTCAGTAATTAACTCTCATATACTAATTTTGTTGCCTAACACGAAGTAGTTCTATATATTCAGGC
Source organism: Opisthorchis felineus (assembly GCA_004794785.1). NCBI lineage: Eukaryota > Metazoa > Platyhelminthes > Trematoda > Opisthorchiida > Opisthorchiidae > Opisthorchis > Opisthorchis felineus. The sequence goes on from SJOL01002428.1 coordinate 92,691, forward strand.
GGTAACGTTACCACAATCAACCAACAACCCAGAATTGAAAAAAAAAAATAGAACATTTGAACTAAAATCTCACCGAGAACAGCAGACATTGGCTCTCCCGAATCGTACCACAACAGCCGAGGAATCCCATAATCATGATGAAGAACCCAACAGCAATCAACAAGTTTGCGCCTTTAAAGAAATGAAAATGTGATGTGAGTAGTTACTCGAAAAAATGGTTGGCGTGTGGTTTAACCGAGGATGCCTACAAACATCGATTTTAATGCGAATAAAAGTGTACAGTCTCTATCATTGTAAAAACCATTGTGAAAACCACTGGCCGATTAGTGTAGACAAATCCATTTTGTCTGCACTTCCACCAGCAGCAAGTATATTTTCACGGTTTATCTGCCCATGGTTATCAAGGCAGTGGTCAGATGGTGCTTTATTCTACTGGGTATCTTAGCCTTAGAACAAGCGCTCATAAAGTCTCATGTAAATGTCCACAATGGCAACTTGCAGACACAACTGAGCAGTCAGCTTCAACAACTGGGTAGAAAAAACGTCCACACTTGTCGGGTCTCTGGAAAGCAACGTTTGCTGGATTAGTGATATTAACCTAAGTTTTTACAGGTCTCCCAAAGGCTAGGAAAAAGTTCGCCGCTAAGTCAAATTCAGTCGGATGATATATATATATATATATATATATATATATATATATATAGCCTTGAAGTTGTGTTGACTGCTTCACGTTGCTCAACCTGAAATGTGAATCAATAATATAAAACTGGACCACCTGGCCCAGGAAACCTAAGCTCTTATCAGGGCAAAATCTTCCACACTTATAAAGGTTTGATTTCAAATGCTAACGAATCAAGTGAAGACCAGAAAAACTGGTGTAAAATGGATACAAAAGGAAATGTGTGGGTGGGAAATGAGTGGATCAACCCTAGATATAATGTCCTCAATATGATTTGCGCCACCGAGGAACTGGTTCCCAAGAAGAATTCAAGAGAGCTGTTTAAAATGAAGGAGGCAAAGAAACATGGATAACTACGAAGGATTGACGGTAGTAATGGAGAGGTTTGGCAAATATTGATTGAGACTTCGTGCTGTAAGTGGAGGCAGTCCATCCCAAAATTTTAATTTAAAAACTACAAATAGGTCGGTCTAGTTGATTGATTTCTGCACTTAATCTGCACAAGAAAGAACAAATAAATCAGTGAATTGTGTGATTACTACATCAGCCTGCAACTCATGCCAACTCTTTTGCAGAGCGATGTAGACTACCTCATCCCAAACCAAATCTCAATCTAACATGGTGATCAGTACTGCAATGGACTACTGCGCCAGGCCCCTCTTGTTAGAGACTGAAGACAGCGGATGAACTCTCACTCTCTGAACTGAATGATGATGGCGCGACACAAGAATTTCTCAGGAGTACAAATATCCCCTTCAGTTTTGTAAGAGCAGTGATGCTTACCATTGGTGCACGGAGAGTATTGTGGAAAATAAATGCTCGCCTTTGGTTCCAAGATGAAAACATTAATAAAATGCGAACTTGAAGAGTGCCCCCAGTGTGTCCGTTGCACAGCTTTTTTCAGAACACTGTGTGGAACATAACCCAACGTTACTGTCCATTACGAAAATCCGCCAACTAGTTTAATGTGGCCACGGAGGCTTGGAATAATTCGACTAAAAAATCTATCCTTCATTTCATATGTTCCGTTTCGTATGATTTTTTGAGAGCCACGAATAAGGTGTTTTGCAAATGGTAACGCTTGCATTGTTGCTTACCTGAGTGAATCGCGGGAATATGTGCGTCCAAAAGCCCAAAACTTCCAGTCACCCTCGCGACAATTCCAATAACCAGAGCAACCAGACCGAGGACCTAAAGTGAGAGGGGATGGCACAAACCTTAGGTATCACAAATACCTCTTGGTGCGTGTGTGCAAAGTCATAGTGAAGCACACAATGCGTCTAGTCGGTTGTTTTGTTCGTGGCACAAACGTCCAGATGTATTGGGCGAGCAAAAATCTATTCGCAACCCAGCCGGGCTGATTGACACGGACCTTACTGAAAAACAGCAGATAACACATTTGGAAAAAATCTCCCGGAAATGCAAGCAAACATTTTGCCTAACGAAGTGTATCTGCTCGCCACATGTTTTTCAACCTGTAAAGATTTCGTTGGTTGCGGCGAGATCAGATTCAGGGAGTCAATATGTTGGTGGATTATGCCCGAAAGCCGAAAAAAATTACCCCATAACCTGATTATCTTGAGCCTTGGGAATTTCAGATAGGATTAGTCGACAAAAAGTAAAATTCTCTGATTTATAAAACTTTTCTATGTTTACATTCAGGATCAAATTCCCAACGAGTAAAGCTTACAGTTGGATGAATTAAGTGATCAAACCGAGAAGTTCCTCGCAAACATTTTGGGGTATTTTTATTTGTTAAAGACTGTCTTGAATATCTGTCTCTGTCAGTACATCTCGTATAATATTGCGGTAATACCATTTCCGTCATTCTGACCATAGGCTTGCTGTTATTCTAATGCTTTCGGTATCGTTAAACGAAAATACGTTTTTGTTTCCCATTTGTTCCTACCAAAAACAGTGCAAATGAGTGTGTTTTGGGGACTAAAAGCGCTCGTTATCGTACAGTAGTTACTTCTGCTCGAAGTTTCCTCAAAGCAAATGTCTGTGCACATACCTCAATTCGTTCATACACTCGTCAACAGCAGAGGGTGCGAATTAGCTTGCTCGGTGAATCTAAAGTTTATCTGGAAGACGGACAGTCCACAGTCTCTTCAATAGGTCAGCTTAGGATTGGGATAATTCGCAAAACTGAGTGGTGTGATATAACAAAATATTTAGTTGCTTAGGTCGGTTGGTTTATGGCTGAATTTTCTGATGTCTGCGTAGAATCCAGGTTATTAGACCGGTTTTTTCTACTTAAGGTCGGCTCATAAACAGAAAATTTGAGTTTGTAAACTTTCTTGCAGGTTTATTTTTACGCATTGTTTTTTGCTTACCTGAGCCAATAGCAGACAAAGGAAAAAGCCAAATCAAATATGTTTTGCTCATCAGTGTACCCATCTCCGAGCACGACAGAACCCATTAGCAAGCATACGTTTGTCCTATATTCAGTTGTATGATTTAGAATAACATCGACATTTGTTGGGAATTGCACTAATTTTTTTCGAGACTCCAGAGTGGACTTTACGCTATTAACTTCCTCGCGTTAATAGTCACAGTGTTTGGGTAGAAATATTTGTACAGCCGATAATTAGCTGAAGATGATTATCCTGCTATTAGTTTAATCCCAAAAATACTCCTCGAGTAAAATCAGCGATACCGATTGCCTTATTTGCTAGCAACGCAGTTCGAATAAACTGACCAACGTTTGGTTCACGATACCATGTAAAACATAAGATTACCTACCCTTGGCAGTATTTCGCACTCTGCGAAAAATGGATGTTAACAGTTCTGTTCATCATCTGAAATCACTCCCCTCTTGTTTACCTTTAGATACATCAGATATTTTTATGTACTTAAGTGTGGTTTACAAAAGAATTAAGGAGCTCTTGCAAATAGCGATAAAATACAACATAAAAATATAGCTTACATGTCATAAATTTGATTGTGGGTTAGGAAGAACGTTAGCTCAGATTTTGAGCAGTTGAGGGTTATATGAATTTGAGGAGACTAAATGTAGCTCAAAGCTCCAAAAATTCGAAAAGGGCAAAATTCTATAGTTACTCGATACGGTTGACTGAATGGTGAAAGATGTGTCGCTGGAATGGGTGACACGGGCAAAGAAACTAGACATGAAAGATCCCCAGCATTTCCCATGAAATTAAATTCAGAATACAGCAGCAGCTTTATATACCAATAGTGGGATTAGGACTTCATTTTACCAGTAAGAGAATGGCATTTGATGAAACGCACAATTTTCCGTCAAAGGAAAGCAAAAAGGACCAAGCAAGAAAGGATTCTACCTCAAACACGGCAGCAAAACCTGAGGAAAGGACGAATTGTGGACTTTCGAAGGACAGTAATTCGGACAGGAGTGACATATTTGCATGTCCTAAAAAGGATACCGAATTTCCTATATTTTCCTTTCGAGAGGACCTTGATATATGAAAACCGGAATAAGTTGTCGTCAAAACAGGAGCCATGGAGAACCAACGAAAAAAACCGGGAAGTTCAATAGTGGAATCAAGTAGGACGATGGGCACATGAAAGCAATTGAAAAGGTTGAACGTTGTTGAGTTCGACAAACCTCAGTCGAGGTTACAGGAAGTTTGGTGTTCAAAGTAGATGCACCTCTGGTTGTCACGGACAGCGCAAAAATCTCGTTTGAAAGTATGGAGGACAAAGGAACGTTTCCACCCTGAAAGAGTAATACTATTAGATAAGGGTAAACTAAAGGGCGTTGAAATGACTGGGATAGGTTCAGGAATGCAGTTTCTGAAGAGGAAGGGACCTGCCAATCACTCCTAACCAATAGATTTGGAAGCGTTGAGTTCTGACAAAAGTGCAACAGATTTTTACGGCTGACATTTGGAAAAGTCAGGTGGTTTCAAGAAAATATGAGAAGTGGTACAGAGCGGAGGGGAGAAAACGAATAAGTGGAGGCAAACAATTGAGCAAAGATATCCGTTTCTTATAACGGAAGGGATATTTAGCTTCCAAATGTCTCATTTATGAAAGAAAGAGAAAAAAGTTGTGTGTGGTGATGGACGCACCGGCCGAATTCTGGACAAACTGTTCTTCCTCCTCACAAACCTTGGGCACTCATCTTCATGCCATTCGAATGACTGTGGCTTTTAGAATCTGAGGATAAGTTGGCTCCTGCCGTCAAGAAGGACAGTTGGGATTTTTTTGCGGAAACCAAAGAACTCTTAGGAAAACAACAATTCTAAAAATAACTGCTACAAAACTTGACGCATACCATCCCATTCAGTCAGGATATAGGATGAAAAAACAGGATCGATCTTGGGGAGAAAACCACTTTGAAATATTAAGAAGGCAGTGATCAAAAGAACCAAGGTGGCAAAAGAGATCACATCGTTATAGATAGGGCGTTAAAATGGTGAAGTAGTATGTATCTGCGGGACACTAAACTGTCAGCAGGTGGACGATTAACTGTGACTTGTTGTTACTTACAGGCTAATTCTTACAGCACAAGGAATGCTTTGGAACCGTTTTGTAATTTCCAAGGTACACTTTTGTGCAGATTACAGGTTTAGGTTTACAGAACAAAGTAAGTTGGCCTGATATGTCTCCGGAACTGGTCTAGTAGTTATCCTGCTGAAACGTGGTGAGCTGGTGTGCATGAGACAGGTTTTTTGAAAGGTGCTTATAAAACAGTGAGGTCATTCAACTCCGTCTGGGTGAACCTTAACCTCTGAACAAATTTATTCTGTCCTGGATTGAATACGGTACTGACGGTATTTGATGATGTTTCTATGTTGAGTTTCGCTCGGTTCAAACTGCATACCGGTAGTTCGTTCAGATTTAAACGATTGCACCTCAGCTGTTCTAACAATCCTTCGACAAGAAAAGCGGTTTTGGGCCACGTATCACTCTGTGTAATGAACATACTCTACAGACTGAAACAATAATCCATATCACATACTGGTATCACCAACAAAGCTCATCTCTAAGCTACCTTAGTCAACTCCTCAAGTTTAAGTACACCCTTGGAATTGCAGATTAACACACACTTTCAATCGACTTTCACATTAATCAATATTTCGCACCATTCTCAAAATTGCCTTGCAATGTAGCATATAGGTCAAGGCAAAGCCGCTTGTTGGCTGCTACCAAAAGTTCAGCGTGAGTCGGAAATCCAAATTCTAGCAGGTACGGTGGGCGACCTTCAGGAAAACATGTGGGGTTCTGGCTGGCAACTGATTTTGGACAAATGTCGGTAAGTGTTCCTTCGTTTGAACACTCAATTATCGGTTCCGACTAGGCAGCCTGCTCTACTATTACATGTAAGCCGGTATACATAATGAAACTTAGCCTCAATAGATATATCTTTCTTGATTTAAGATATCGATGACACCTGAGTCTTGCGGAAAACACAGTGTTGTATTGCACGTTCTCTTCAGCATTTAGACCGACGTATCACTTTTCGAATGATAGCATAGGGATTTTTGAAGGATAGTTCCTTACTGCCGACCTGTTTGATGCCGTGTAGTTTCTAGAAGGTGTTGTCTTCTGTGAAAATAGTTTCGCGAGTAGTATCATTGATTTTGTTTGTGAACTGGTTAAAAATATCAGACAGCTTCTCCGGAAAGTTAGCAAATGGCGCCTCAGCGACCGTACAATTAGGCCTCCTAGAGTTCAAACATAGCGAAGAAGTTGAGAGTTACAAATAGTCACCGGCGAAAAATTGTGTGTGGAATTTAGCCAAATTCCGACTCATTAAACAAACCCTCAAAATGTGATCTGGTGGTTCTGTAAATTCGATCAAACATATTTTCACTGACGGTAATTCTGGAGCACATAAACATCGTTCAACACAGATGCTAAGTGCTTACAGGTTTCACGTATTTAGACCAGGGAGACCTGTTTGGCGCGGTCTCCGTGGTAAAATATACGAAATAAAAAAATAGCCGAATAGTTGTGCTGGACAGTTTTAGTTTATTACTTCGCAGAAATATGAAAAACTCACCAGCCTGACAACTATGGAATAATCCAGAGGTGTCTTGCAAATGTTTAATCTTACAGTTCGGGTTGATTTAGGGATGTAGAAACCTGGTACATGAATCGCGCTTCTGTGGTTTAGAAATTTAAAACAAGCAGTCGTAAAGTTTCAGTAAGTTAAACAACCCGAAGAAGTGGTTGGAAACTAGTGGACGCAAGTATTTAATCTTGGTTCTCCAGTACTAAATTATCACTAACAAGAAAAAGAATCTTTGTTTGTATCCGTACAACGCAGAGCGAGTGGTCACGCGGATACAGACTGACCGGTCCGAGATTTGCAATGGGTTTACTTTAGGCGTATAATTTGAAAAACCTTTTAATACTGATGAAACAAATATTTGATGGATTGGCTTGTAAATGCAGCTAGTGGCCCAAAGTTGTGGTAATAGTATAACTTGGTGAGTGAAAAATTGGTTACCTTATAACGACAGACGAGCAAATTGTGGTACCATGTGTGTACACGTGTTTATCAGTGAACGTAAATTTACCCCTGCAAATTGAGTGTCGGAAATTCAACTTAAGGGTCCACAGAACGAACTGAAGAAACTCATGTTTGTATCCTATTTGTCTGTTTCGCACTATCATTAGCTGAAAATCGACCGCACAGTGCAACCGGTCAAAAGCACACGAAAGGAATCAGATTGCGTTACCAGTTTCTAATGCCGCTAGGGACGGATTTTACTCATTCGTACGGTTTGGCTACAATCTACTCTGCACTAAGTTTCCCGTTCAGAGCACTCCATTACACATGTTTTTTCTGATGCGTAAGAATCAACTCGAAGGGAGACTGACTCTGGTAGCTGCACTAGGTAAATAAAAGAGCGTAGAGCGTTTATATTTTCGACAGATACTTAGGCTCTTCTCGCATCCTGTGAGACCCAATCATTATTATTTAGAACACCTTGGTTTGACCTGTACACTTCAAATCGGTTACTTAGAAAATGATCGCGGTTGACTCTTCTGGGGGAATGCATCCAATCTTTACAGTAAAGGATACTTCAGACATGGTCAAAGTGTCACATATTGGTCAAGTTCGACAAAATAATACGTGAAATTACACAGGTGAGCAAATGAATTGATAAGACCTCAAATCCGGATGCGGCTGATTTCAGTACTCCAGTTGTATTGCTTACCATGGTTGAAATTGAGTTTTTGAGATATTACCTGGAACAACTCAACCACTAACACCGTTGACATTAAAACCGATCAAATCTCAGGTTTTTGCTTTTGAAGGTGAATTCAGATGGTATTTCCCTAATCTGGACTTTACAGCAATGCATAATAGGCAGTATTCAGCAAAAGAGTGGCTTATTTTCTGCACAGCATCATACACTTCATTGTAAACAAAAGTAACAGAGTTCATCTGATCAGTCATTTGGATACAGGAAATCTGTTTTTTTTTGCGAGTCACCGTTGCAGTTCACCTTTCTTTCTAATGGAATGTTCGTGCTAATCATCATCGGTTCATTTGTCAACACTACGGACAACCCATTAAATATAACCTACAGGCATCCACCCGTGGCCACACGGTACGCTTTTGATTCTAGGCCAGGGAGAAAAGTATTTTCATGGTCCAAATCCTTAACCCTATAATATACAAAGAACAAAACCGGGCGAGTCAGCTGAGTGGAATTCCGTCACGTGCCTGACCAGCAGTGCATGTGCCGTGAGGAGACTTGCCTAACAGTACACATTGAATGAGATTTCGGAATAGCATAGCGTAAACTGATTATTTTGATATATTTTGTGGAATCAAATGTGTTCCCTCCAATAAGACATTCCTAACAGAATTTTAAAATTTTCGTAGGGAGGTTGAGGCCGATATATAGTGTGAAGGTGAAATACAGTTTCCAAGTGTTCTGGCCGAAGTGTTTATGTGAAGCATCCAGATGTCTTTCTTAGCCAGCTGGATGAATGTGCAATAATAAAGTGAATGAATACGATAGACTACGTCAAAATAAAAAAAGATTACATATATATGATCCATCTTAAGTTATGTTCAGCTGCTTCATTATACCGTATGACAGAAGCAAGTGAAGCTCAAACAAGGGTCCAAGGATTGTTCTGTGGATTTAGTGCGAAGGGTTTGTCCTGATAAGAACGAGTATACTGCACTCTGGATGTCTTAGAGGAAAATAACTCAGCAGTACTTTGTTGGTTCAGCAAAGCAAAATGCTGCTCGGAAGTGTAGAAACACAAAATACACACATATACAATAGACATATGTTATATATTTGGAAGCAGCATACAACCAGCGGTTGGAATTATCTTACCAAATTCCTCACATTTATTGACTACAAACACGGCCGTTATGCTTCCTAATTTGACTCCAGGAGCTACAGTGTATCTAGCTTAGCAACCGCAGTTCACAAACATTTGCACAAGCACCTCTCGGTTGACCTCAAATGATTGTTTTCAGACAAAATACGCACAGGGATTGGAAAAAAAGAGTTGTACAAATACGTAGAACAAGCTTATCGATCAAGTAAAATCTACAGTTTATCACACACCTGTGTTTTTGATGTACTTGCAAAGCTCTCAGACAGCTTGAAAATCCCCTATCCAGTTGGGAGACTTATTAGAAACTTGTATAAACTGGGTGATAACAGAGGGCTGGCCAAATATATAACAAAGCAATATTATTATAAAATGTACCTCAAAGTTTTCAGTAAACAAGGACTTAAAATAGACGCGATCAAGCAACATGAAAAATTTTCTTGTCTTACAAGAAGTAAGTTACAGCGGTGAAAGCTTAGGTGTTTGCAGGTAAGCTAAGGTCGACTCACGAGAGCTCGGCTCCATTCCACTTTCTTCCATTATTGTTGAAAGCATATGATGAACCAGTAACTTCACCGCTTGCCTAGCATTTAACAGGTGTTGGCCTCAGGAATCTGAATTCAGCCGTTTGGTGTGGTGTTGTTAACTAGTCATCCAACCCGACCGGTGTCTGAACAGCTGGATTGTTTATCATAGCAATTCTTCGGTCCCCGTGGGAAGCTTGGAATCTAGTTCAATATTTTTAATAGAAATCTGCATTTAGGGAGGTAATTTAGTTGACATTCGGGGGTTCGTTTTGTTTTCCACACTGTCAGTCAATATAATCAGGAACACTTTTGCCAGGTTTAGCGAAACTTCCTGGCCACAAATCAAGTTGATCAATTGTGTTGAAGGTTTGCAAGCTGGGGGAACTAGCGAAGAGCAGGATCCCTAAAATCATGGTTACTGTAATGAAGACAAATAAATGTTAGGCATTTTAATTTTACGTTTTATAATGGCGACTGAGATCAGTCTAAGGCGAAGAGCCGCAAAGCACCGTACAGTTGTTTCTACTGGGAACCAACAGTAGTGTGCATCTCATGAATTTCGGAGTCTCAAACCAGATGAATGAAATTTCTATCTGAGATGTCATCATTCGAGATTCAGCCAACACTTGTGTCTACGTAATGCGTATTCAATGGGTGAATGATGCATGGCGCTGTATTCCGTCTAAGTGCAAGCTCATCACACTGTTGATTAGCCGCTCATGGTGGAACGGTTATACGTTCAGATAATTAGCCTGGAGGTCACGAGTTGGATACTCCCTAGAGTTTCGTGAGGTGTGCACAGTTGATTATTCCCAATAACGTCAAAACAGCTGCAGGATGCTTCTCGACTTCACAGCAAAGACTGGCTTCACACACAGAACGAAATCTCTATTGAAGCTTCCTAAGTCTCCTCACATTACCAACCATTGTACGTGTGTTTGTTTTATTGATAGTTCACCACCATTTCGCTCAGAATGAAGGCATAGAAAGTAAGATAATATAGTTTATTGCTTTTTCTCCAACGTTTGAATTTTTCAGGTCTCAACAGGCTGAAAATGTCTACCGAAATATGGAGGTTAAATAGGCTGTCGTTCAAAACATTTTTTTCCCAGAACCTTTACTCTTTGTCCCTCAAGGTAACCTCCATAAACTTAGCTAACTAATCAGACTTGCTTTTGAGCCATTTTTCCGTCTTTTAGCAAAGTTCGCATTTTTGATATAGTCTTTTGAAACGTTTGTCAACGCGCTCAATCAATTTACCTCTATTTACAAAAACACGGTGCCAATTATTATCATCCACAAAGCCAGTTAATTGCTTTCCAAGTTCATTGTATTCTTGAACCCTCCCTCCCGCCTGATAAGCCAGCTACCACGCTGTTGTCGGCCCGATCAACTCATTCAGTTTAATAATTTACCTCTTCTGCATATTATCAGCCATCTTCCACAGTTTATTTCCTTACCTTTGAGTTAAGATAAAATTCACCTAGATACTCTTTGATCAACCGAATAACCAAATGTCTCTTCCGGACCTAAAGGATTCCCAGTGTAGGTTGTAAATATTGCCAAAAACATGGTTCGTTTTATAGGTTCTTTGAAAACAGAGAGGAGAAGCTTACCCAGGCTATCAAGCAAAACACGAACATCGAATATTTGATGCACTTAAGGCATCCACTCAGAGAAACGCTTGGCATGTTGAAGAAATATACAAGGACCTTCAGCAGGTATGTAGATGGATAATACTTGTATCCGTGTGAACTAAGCAGCAACAACAGCTGAAACGAGCACTGTTCCGGTCTGTCAAGCACGTCGATGGTTCAGCGAACCATACGTGCCGGTCTGATCCATTCGCAGCTGCATGGTTAGCCGGCTGTGATTGACCGACACATATTAGACCAATGGACGATAGTGTCTGTGGCGTGCCGCCCACAAGTGTGAAGCAGCTTTATCCTTGTGCTGATCACTGTGGTGCTGCACAGCTCGTTGGGTTGATAGTGCCGTTGCCCTGGAGCACTGATGCTCTCCTTCGCAATGCAATAAAAATAGCCAATCGGATGAGAACTGAAGCTAACGGTCGATAATCAGTGCCGCTGACGACCAATCAAGCAAAGGCCAGTCTAGACAATGAAATGCTGTCTATGCTTATGGCGAAATACTGATTTTGCATTTGTGATGAGATGTTCTCCATAGATGCCCCGGCTTTAACGAATGAATTAATGAATAACTTTGAGTGTTTTCTGAACACATTTTCAGCTGCGAGGCGCGCAAAAGGTCTAGAGAAATTTCAATAGCGCACGCTTCGCTCAGAAGCCGACAATTAAATAAATGATCACACCTGGTAGTGTTTTATTGTGAATTTGCGTGGAAATAAATCCAATCAAATGTCCAAAATGCGAGGAATGCAGTTGCCCCATTCATGTAACACTGACTGAAGACTAGCCAATCTTGTTTGTTCTTTGGCTGGGAATTCCGTTAACTGGTCAGATGTGATAAATTTAGACCCAACGTTCCAAAATTACTATGGTTTTAACCTTCGAGTTCATACCAACACCTTGGACCAAATAAAAGGATTTTCATCTTAAAACAATAGATCAACAGTCGCATGTTTTGGTTTTTAATAACCTTCAATAAATCCACATATCCTTGGAAGAATAACTTTGGAAACAGCAAAATGTTTGTCGTAAAAATATGCAGTTATACTAAGATTACAATTTGTAGAATGGGTCACAGATATCCGTTTGCTGCATAATGCTTGGTTTTGGAAGATTCCTTTTAATTTTATGAGTCTATTCCTCTTTTAGATCATCTCCTCATGGGAGAGCAATTTACAAGCTTAATTAATCTACAGTGCTTGATTGAAACGAAATAGGGAATGTCCCTCAGAAAAATCAGAAAAATGTCCCAAAACTTGGAATGCTTTGGTAAGTTGGTAGCTAGAACAAGATAACTACATGATTTACTTTGGATGTTTTTCATTCAGATTATACATCAGGACCAGGGGTATGCGTTCAGATTAATTGTGTTCATCAACCAGATGCACCCACTAACTTTATAGGCTTTTTTGGCTGGTGAAACCCTCGACCAGTTATTTTCATGCACATTTTCAGTGCACTAAGGAATTACTCAAATAAAATGCAAATAGGTACTTCAAAAGTCGTTGGAGGGACCGATTATATAAGGTGCTATGGTGTGAAAACGACTTACTGTGGCGTAGAAAAGGTTTTGCGGGGTTCGCATGACAACAAAATCTTCCCTGTTTAGGTGACTACCTGAAAGACTTGAGAAAGGTAGTTATCATAGAGTCATATCTTCTGCTGAGGTACGGTTGTCACGGATGCCAACAGTGTCACCAAACAGTAAGTTGAGCAACTCATAATCAACATGCATCAACGGAATATGCTGCCGTTATTAAACCTGCACGAGAAGCTTTAAGGCCTATATCGTTGCAGTAGTTTTCAATGATCTCGTCCAATCCTATTCACATGTTCTTTCAATTATTCGTACTACCTTTAGTAGGTTATATCAAAGGAATGGATTTAATTTCCAGAGTGACATTTGTAAAAAGTGTCAGCTTATAACAAAAGGCTTGCTTCAGTTTATTTGTTAAAACACAACCAGCAGAAATATTTGGCGGTATTTGGAAACAATAATATCCTAGACGTGTAGGAAAGTTGTAAAAGCGAACTTCGCTGTTGAAACAAACTCGAGGTATAGAAGTGTCCCCCGAGGTACCTAGTTTGAAACTGAATTTGTGGAGGCAAGAAATAAATATTTCGGTTAAAAAACACTTTATCAGTTTTTATCACTCGTAGTACGTATTCTGTCATGCAAACCTTGTATATGTACTGATGCTCAGTTTACCCAGCTATGTGAATAGGTACACACTTGTTATACGTGCATAGAATACTCTGATCCGGAAAAGTGCACACGCACGCAAACGTACCCGCGACTTTGTACACCTTGATAGCAGTAACATCTGCGGTAATGTGTATGGTCACACAAGTACAATAATAGTTTAGTAGAAGGAGTCGGTGACTGTTTAACTGCATACAGGTTACCCTTTTCTACTATCCGCTGTATGTTGAGGGTTTTCAGTTGCTGCCATGAATTTCAAGCCTTTCGTGGCTCACACAGAATCCCATGAAACAAAATATACTGGATCTATTCAACACAGTTTGAATAGCAAACTTTTATACGCACACATCGGGCATCGGTTAGCCATTTCCAAATTGCCAGTAAAGACGAAATCTTTAAAGACTGAAAAAATTCTCGTTTTTGACAAGCTAATAAAACTGCGTGCTTTTGTCAGTTTTCATCTTTAAGTCTGTTTGAATTACTGAGTTGATTCGGTTTTCTGACGTATCTAGAATTTATCAAGCATAGCAGTTTACAGGACTCAGGACAACTTAACCATCACTCTCTAAAGTTCATCCGTTACCAGTTTGCATTTATGTCACGCAAAATATCAGAAGCTCAAAGTGCTAATATTGTAGTCAGTGCTGATTCGAGGCGAATTTTCAAGAGGGCCTGCTCACCCCTTTGTGGAAAGCTGGGAACAATGCCTAAATGATATTACTAAAAAAATAACAAAATAAGTAGTGTGTTGGAGATGCCTTTCCGTCCACTGACCACTTACTGTTGCTTGAAAAACATAGTGAACCTTCTTATATTTACAGAAAAAATGTAAAATCCATATTGACATATATAGATACATAATAACAGTCATATTTTATCCTTCTCAGGGTAAGCTTGAAATCACAGCTGGCGTACCTGTAGATATCATTTCCGCCACATACGGCACGAACAAAAACGTAAGGAGGACAACATCCATGTCACTAACTGTTTATAATTAGGGCCCGTCTCGTAGTAACAGAAAATATAAAAGGTGGACCACTTCTTTCCACGCTTTGCAAAAACAACCCTTTTAAGTAGTTGGCAGAAACTTTTGATTTTCTCTCATGCAAGGCAAGCTTATTTTTTCAGTCTGATATCTTATCTCCTAAATGGTCATGACATAAGAGGCATTAATTCGTCGATACATCAAAAACCGTATGCTTCATCTTTCGGTAACACACTCCTGGGACTATAGTGTGAGGCTTTTCCTTTTAAAACGTGAGAGCAATAAGTGCTTAGGAGAAAATTTAGAGTACCTAAAGTCTGTTCATCTGCGCACCATTTTACAATGGTGGTCTCGTTAAGCATGTTTCTGCGCAGGTTGACAAAGTTAGTGGTGTAGACCCTACTTACAGCGGAGCAGTGAGCGATTTGTTAATTTATCTTACCTTTTCAAGCTCCTTCTCTTCTCTCTATTCGTTGAAAGTGTTCCATCAACAATAAAAAGTATTGTAGTATTCTACATCAGTCTTCCTCTGAGTTTTACTTTTAGAAACCTTTATGCTCATGTAGCTTGCACCGGAGGCAATACGCATATTTTTGCAGACAAGCAAATGACGTTGATGGCCTTTTTCTCTACAAGATCTACTTAGCAGAAAAAATCTTCAGAGAGAAGGCGCTCCTCAGATTAACCTGCTTGAAACTCAGCATGGGTTGGTATACTTTTCTTTGCCAGGATACTTCAAGGAAATTGCATGCACCTACGGAACTTGTTTCTGTTGAATCTCAAGAGTATGAGTTTACCGTGACACAAAACTGCATACCTGTCATGGTTACTTAGGTTACTCTGATCACTTCGATAGTTTTCAAACCGATGTTCTTCTTCGTGTTACTGACAGGCAACGAAGCCTAGCCGCTTACATGTGTGCCTTGTGTCGGAATGTGTGCTCTCAGCTGTTGGTCTGAAAGAGTATATTTCCCCCTGATCACTGGAAACTCAGCTCCAGTGGACTCAGTTTACCCTCTTACTCAAGCGTCAAGGGCGTTCATTCATAAAAATACAGATCATCAATGGGTTTTTCAATGTTCTGATCCCAAAATATACTTGCAGTGATGTTACAAGATTGTTCTGCACATAATCTGCCTCCTGTTCAGGACTTCCAACCCTTTTCAATTATTAGGATGGGAACCTCTCCGTATTGTACGTTCATCCATAAATACCCCTAAATTGCTCTAAGCAGAATAATTACTTGGCTGCATTGATCGCAAAACGAAAAGCCAGACTGGGTTTTTAATGTATCATGCTGTTACATTCTATTACTGTCCTCGAAAAACGAACTGGTAAAGAACAGATATTTACAGATAGAATACGGCAGCATTTTCCAAAAATTCGATGAGATCTCACCGTAACTATTTGTTGCAAACTTCACTAGAACGTATTGAGTTCCCGTATTAACTGTGACGATAGGGAGTCCATTGAAATGGAGAACTTGCCCAAAACCAGTACTTACCTAGAGTCACCATTTACTCTCGACTGTTTCACATGTTTGCGTTTAACTTTACCACAGAAGTCAATCATCACAAATTGTTCAAGTTTATGGTGGTCAGCAAAAATAATGAGAAAATCATGTACTTGGGCTTTGATGGACAAATCATTGGGCTGCTTCATTCATCAGTTAACCTCGACGGAGAACCCTTTGTAATGCAAATATATAAACAAATTAAATATGTCTGACCTCATTTGGGTTGAGTATAAAGTGCTTCAGGATTGCTCCACTAAATACGGTGTCCTTATGAACATGATTCTTCCGAATGAATGCTGAGCTTCTGGAGAGCCCATAACGATTGTATTCCTTAACCAATAACTTTGTGAGTAAGAGAGGGAATATTAAAGTATAGGTTGAACACAGTCCTTTTTGATGATGGTAATGGTGATGGCTTTCACGGTATTTCCGGTTGTGATCATGGTAATTTCTTGTACAGAATCACTATTCAGTGAATGCTGTCCAAAGGGGACGCTGACGCAAATGGATAAAAATGAATGCTCCTGAAAAGTGAAGTAATAATCAATCGAAATAAGCTATCAACAACTAAAGTTTTGATAGCAGATTATTTCTTCCATGGCATATATAGAATGTGGTAACACAATTCCTGTTGAATGGCAGTGAATATGTAAGGTGGAAATGGACACTGGCTAATCAAATGCAATCACTAAAGGTATGTCGTGGCGAGAAGATGCGCTGTCTAAAGGTTCCAAAGTACTTTATCCGTAAATTGGATTATTGTACGTCTGTGTATTCCAAATTTGGCATTTAGCGAAAAATACAAGATGGAGTGAAAGCAGTGAACCTTCAGACTCTATGGCTGTGGCCACGAAATCTGCTTAAATATCTGTGCTCATGCCTTTCCTCTTTAGAAACAAGACTCATGTGTGTGTCAGTAGTGGATGGTCCTCCTGATGTGCATATAAATTCGTCAGGTAATATGGAAATGACAAGAACATACAATCAATTAAAACGAAATTAACGGAGAAGAGCAGAAAGAAAGTTTCTTGCCACTTCTGAAACAGCAAGGCCAAGATATCTATTGTTATATGGTCACATGATTTAAACAGCGGCTCGCATCCTTACTCGTCGCCGAGGTCATGGGAACAATTGACATGAAAGTGCTACGGTACCAAACCCCGTGACAACGATAGCACATACAACCAGTTTTTGGACAAAAAGATTTTCCTGGGCTATTCATTTTTGAGATGTCACTGTTCATTTTGTTCGTCAGAGCAACCCTGACGAGCACAGTGTTTCATGCTTCTTCGTAGTTGACGCCTATTTAGATTTGTGGCCTAGAATG
Source organism: Opisthorchis felineus (assembly GCA_004794785.1). Lineage (NCBI taxonomy): Eukaryota > Metazoa > Platyhelminthes > Trematoda > Opisthorchiida > Opisthorchiidae > Opisthorchis > Opisthorchis felineus. Next base: position 109,875 of record SJOL01002428.1, read on the forward strand.
CTTTCGTGAAATTATCAGTCAACTTATCAGCAGCCCACAAAACATTTGCTGTAACAACCTGTTGATGTATTATATCAAATTCTTGTAAAAGATTCGTGATAACTAATGAGGAAATTACTTGTTGAGTTTTTAAAAGAATACACCGAGTAGCACTGGTTGTGGACACTTCGTTAAGAAACAAAACCGGTATGATACCCTTAGTGCGTAAAAGAGAAGCGAGATGTTCACTCACCTGCAATCCAGTAGATCAATGTAGCAAGGTGAGTTTGCAAGTCCACGTTTCATTTGGTCTCACCAGCCGTAAATTCAGAAAGATACATGTACAACATGAAATAGGAACAAAACTGTGTGCAGACTAAGCAAACAAATAAAAGAATCCGACCGAATAACCCACCTAAGAAGCTAGTCAATAAAACATGTTAAATGCCTTTGTGCATGCGCGCTGTATCGATTTGACCTACCGTTGCCTTACTCAACGCTAATGGATGTGTACTGATGTTTCGGTGTAAGTCTGTTATTTATGTCCTAAGCGAAACCTTCTGTGGCATCTGGTTTGGATGTGCGCTGCGATTGGTCTGCTGAGTTTCCGAGCTCAAACTTGCTTCGCTTTGGTCGACTGATCTCTCAGCTTGAGGCAGTTGTCTAAAATACGCTCTTATGGCCAGTCATCTTTTCTACCCATAGCTGTTGTGCTGCAACTGAAGGTGAACTGATATACGACACGGCATGTACAGATGTTGTGCGCAATCTGCTGAAATGCTTGGTTGTATGTAACTCTGTCGGTAGCTGGGTCAGCCGAGCAACGGCACGGATAGTGCCAACTGGATCATTTGCTTTCTGTCTCGTAGTGGTAGCCAAATGAAAGATGTTGAACTGTATTCTGGTAAAAATATCTTCCTATCTGCACGAATTACTTTTTTATTAAGACTGTAGATGGTGGCTTAAAACTGGACGCCTCTCAACTTCGTTGCAAATCCAGGTGGTCCTGATACATGAGAAGTGATGTGATGCAACGTATGGTTTATTTCTCCATCAGACATGCAACTTTGTGGCGTTTTCCTCGAAATAGGATTTAAGTTTCCAAAAATATCCTCAATCTACCAATGCATTCCACTTTTTTATAATTAAAAACTTTTGTTTTGTTTATTTAACACAAATCTCTCATTCATTTAACGCCTGGAACGAGGGCACAGCCGGCGTGCGGAGGAGGACGAAATCACAAGGCATATAAAGAAACTTTGGCTTTTAAACAAGTCAAATCTAGAGCAACGAAAAAGAGTTCTTTCCAATGAACAACTGCTCTCAAACTGAACTTTAGTCCAAGGAGTGCGAACCAATGTAAGAATTATTTTGAACGAAACTTTCTGCGGGCTGTTGGTGCTCTGTAGAGATAAGCTGAGGAAAGTGAATAATTATTTGTGAACAGATACTGAGTTGTTTTGTCTAGGCACTGTATTATCACTCCAAATGTATTAGTGTTTGATGGTGCTATACAAATTAAGTGCAATCGAATAAGAACTGCTCAGGAATTCCATGACTGGCCCCAATAGCACTATTGGAGGAAAGAACGTCCAGCCTGGTTTATCCTGTCAACCATGCTATTCATTTTTTTATAGTCAGCGGCCAAAAAGAAAGGTAAACTAATGATACCTGACGAAAGTAGTCTTTTTTTATGATGGGTCCGTTGGCAAAGAACATGCTGCACGCACAGCTGTTAGAATGTCTACATGTCTACACCATGCTCAAAAATGTTACCAACCTAGTTTAGATAAGTTACCAAGCAAGTAGAATGGGCCAAAGCTAAGTAAGACCAGCCGAATTTGCCGGTGTTAAAGAGCGTCAACTAGCAATTTTACATGGGCTTTGAGTTTGGAATCAGTGCATTTCAACTAAAACACAAACAGTAATAACTGGATCTAGTCATATGCAAAAACCATTCAAGAACTGATCAATGTAAGTGTGTAGAGGAATAAGAGACAGACAAAAGGCCAATTTTCCATTGAAACCTCGTCCTGTAAGTAGAGCTAGTCTATCCTCAGAGGCCCAGAGGGACCGTATGGCTGTTTCATCCTTACTGGGAGTCGTCATTATTGTGCATCTCACGAAATCTCAGGAAGTTTCCACCCGTGGCCTGTCTACTAGTGTAAGGAGGAAAGCTCGTTGCCGCGGAGTTATCAGGAAACACCAACTAAACACTTACCGACCATTGGGCAGGAAAGTCAAACTCTCATATGCACCTTGCTTTTAAAAACTGAATATGTCTTCTAGGTGAACGCGTCTTCTTGAACTCTCCTGGATATTCATTGACTATCACGCAACTGTAAACGAATGCTGCAAAGCAGCTCCACAAATTCCGTGATAAATCCCACCTTCCAGTAGATCAAGTCGGAGTTACGAGAAAACATATACTACTCGCATGCCTCATCAGTAGTGTCCACGATCACACTGGTAGTTTGAACAATTAATCTTCCGGCCACGAGTGGCTGGTCAGCGGTAAGATTAGCTTAAACAGAAAGGATTTAGTGCCATTCCTCCTTCAGTCACAAAAAACACGTGGTCACCTATTGACTAGCCCTGCGATTGAAGACTTCTAAGGTGGAAGTTCCATTCGTCACGTGAAATTATTCATCCTGTGAGCTACTTATTGACTGGTGGTAGTTTGAGAATGATTGTTAATTTTCATTTTCTAATTAATAAGTTTCGGCCACTCTCCTGTACTGCATTCAGAAGAAGAAGGGAATGAATGTCCTTCCATCAGGGTGAGCATGAATTAAGGATGTGCGGTAGTTTGTTTCAGGCCCATTATAACATACCTTGAAATTACCAAGTTCATCTCTGGCAACCTTTAGGCTGTCGTCAAAAAGTTTCCAGATTCGTGTCATGTAATACTAAGGGTCCAATTGTGATGTCGCATCAAATACGCCGGAGAAACTCAACACGAGCATTTTTTTTCAGAGGCTAACAGGGGCGTGTACGAAAATGTATGCTGTACTGGAAGAAGCAGTGAAAAGAAAAAAATGCTTTTTTTAAGGAAAGCACGCGCGATTCTCTTTGCCCTGAAGTGAACCGAGTTAACTTAAATGCAAATGCCTTTGAAAACTGCCGCCCAATTTGTAATACCAGGGGCTGTCATTGCAAAGTTTCTTGTGTTATTCACAATTTATTGCACAAACTTGTACTCATCCGCAACCTGATCTCGGTCGGATACGGTGCTATTTAGCTTAGGATAAACCAAGCCACTTTTGGACCTATCACCTTATGATGTTCCTTCCAACACAGTCGTTTTTTACCGGCAACGAAGTTGTTGGGGCAGGGACACCGCCATTTCCCACCAAGCAATACCTCTATCCATATTCGAATGACCCTAGAATCTCTTTTCACACATAAGCGAGTTGGTGACGATAAGCAATGTGCCACGCCATATCATGATTTTATGCGACACAACTCGGCTGCAGAAAGGCCAAGGTCACCTATACGCTTTCATTTCTGTCGTTTGGTTAATTGAGCCTCTAGTTTGTAGACGTCCTGTAACTGACTAAGTAACATGCAATTGTGGTCACTCGGCCCTTGGCTTTTGGTATCCGCCATGAATGGATTGACTGGCCAAACACTCCACTTTAGACAGACCAATCACTTATATCTATTAGGAGAGTGTGTTCTTCCTACGTGACCACTTCCCACTTTTTAAACGAAAAAGCCTGTGAACTATTTAAACCTATTTATATATGTCACCCCGAAGTATTTTTTGCGCCGGTGGTCCTCTAAACCAAATTTTTGCCTTAGCCAACCGAGCACTTTCCACGGAAGACATGTTCACCCCAATCACACCCCTGAAGTACGCGGGATTATTAGTTTCATACCATTTGGCAGTTTTCTTAGCCCACACCCTTGATAAATAGGCTGGGTCGTTTGCTCGAAAACTGAACTCACATCTTAAGACTCACTGTCGCTATCTGACATCTGAATCGAGGCCAATTGACCGGAAAGGCAGTCAGCTGACTTCTTTGGGAATGCCAGACTATGCTGAGGAATGTACAGAAGAAAAATATAACATATTCTGTCATCAAGTTTAAGGCAAAACAGAGAGCACGGCGAATAACCCGGCTGACTTATTGTAGCGGCAATGGCAGACTTCGGAACACGTGAATTATTTGGTTCGAAACAAACGGTAAACTTTGATTTGAATTCCACTTGATGGAATGTGGCTAGTTACAGAAGATTGTGGTGTTTTTGCCAGCAAGTCGATTTCGGTTCTGTGAAACACTGAGTTTTTTATCCTTTGCATCCGTACGGATCGAAGACGTAGACTGCGGCGTGTTGACTTCTCATTTACTCTCACCAGCCGCGAGAAGTAATGTATGCAAATCACAAATATGGGTTTGTAACGAAATTGAACGAGTAGACCGTGATATTTCTACGTGCGTGTTGCGTGATCAGAGTCAGGATAAACAAAGGCATTGCTCCAAAACATATGTGTAAAAAAACTGGCATAAAAACCTCGGTCAACAGAGCTTGTTATGAAGGGCCACTTGTTCTGTAATTCTATGTATCCTGCATAAAACTTACATATAGCATACAAATAAATCGGTGATGGCAGCCTGACGCCAGTGGGTTGGCATCTTTTAAAACTAACGATTTCAGTAAATGAGAGTAGTAGTTCTTGGATAAACTTTATTGGGATTGTAAGAAGATACATTCCCTGCCCAACTAGGATACACGCAGGGGTTTATACAGAAGGAATTTGATATAAAGCGACCACACATCCGTATAAAACGCAAAACTTTCGAATTCATTAGCACTTAAAGTCATCCATGTTGCCAAAATTCAGAGATTTTTACAAGCTATTGACTAAACATGGAACTTACTTTTCGCTACGGTTTCCAAGGCAGCTTGCTATGCTGCCTTAGACTTCTTGAGGCAACGAGCCCTTTTTTGACCAAGCAATTGACTTATGATCCTGAGGTCAGTTGATAATCGGCTTTGTAATTTGCCAGTTGCTGATAGGACAATACGAAATAGTTGTGTACTTTCATTGGGTTACTCAACTATCCTATGGAAATAACCTGTACATTAAGAAGTATATCAAATAATGGCTTCTTGGCAAACTAAACGCCGCTTAATCTCACTCAGTTACTTCGTAAGGTTCTTAACGCTGACAATTTCCAATAAGGGCGAAACAGTCTTTCGGTACGGAAAGCCTTCACTGAAACGCCGGTTTGGGTATGTAAAATTCCAAAATCTCCTCACACTATCAACATTCTTAGAGTAGCCAGGCCGACTGAATATTACGAATCTATTCCAAAACATTGTAATATATTGATGGTCATTCATGTAGCACTTCAACAAAATGTGTGCGTTTTAACGTTGAGATTACTTTTCTGTGCACAAGATGTCTTTTAGGTTTTGTCGAAAAGTGCCAATTTCTCACATACGGAGTGGGTTCTGCTAGACCAAGTGGTCGCTTAGTAACTTAGGACGAAATCGGGAATATTTCTCAGCCCAGTTGTATCTTATATGTTGAAAAAATTAGTTGAATTACCGAGTGAGTTTGGGTTCGTATGCATAAAGATACGGCCGGATTTCACTGACTGATAACCACTTAAATTGCACTAATTTGTAAACATGCTCGTATTGCACACACTTGACCAAGGTAAACGGAAAGTACACTTCGATTATTTACAACGTCGGGTATGTCAAATCGTCTAACTTTGTGCCTCGAAGTTACACTGGTTTGTCGGCGAACATAAAAAGTTTATTAACTAAATGTTCGAACCAGTCTAGTTACTGGGTTATCTAATAAGCTCCACTGATATATGTTTTAATGCCCTTATGACGTATTCCTAATGATGCCAACGGTTCGAATTTTGTCTATTAAGGGCTTTTTATGGGCATTGTTATGACCTGTCCCAGATGACGATGACAAAATTAATCGCGAACTATGAACTGACTTTAATGGAAAAGTCATTCAACTGAAGCACTGTTCCCATGGTTAGCTGCAACGCAACCCGAAATAAGCTCGGGGGCTCAGGTACTGTGAGCCTGCCCAAACTCAAAAAGGAATAATCCAAAAACCATTTTCTGTTTCGAAATACGGGCATTCTGGTCAGTATTGTGCTTTAACCGGTGTTTTATTTCTGAATTCTGTGTGTGCAAATATAAAAAGCCACCAACCGTTCCCCTGGAAAACACACCAGTGCAATTTGCTCTGCATTTGTTGCTGCATTATTGATTTACTAATATATAACTGGTCAGGTATGTACATCAACTACTACAAACTAACAAACTTAGTAGATAAGCTGGCCACGCACCTTTTAATCCACAGTTAAGGTTATCTAAAATGTTTAAATAGGTGCGCTGACAGAAGTATTGTACTCCATAAGGTATTTTCCGGGAATAGGTCTTGGTTAGTGAGTTATGGATAGCCAGGCAACATTGGCAATAAGAGTTCTTTTCTGAGTCTGTTAACCAAAATGGATGTCATTCTGCAAAACAGTGATTTTACTGACCATTGCCTGGTAGCCCCGTGCCTAACGACAACCCATAACCTACCGGTTGTGGTAATGTGCTCGACTGCAATATGCTCATGTGAACCTCAAATAGGAGTACATAACATACAAAACTCTGCAAACAGCAAAATCCAACAAAATCAAGAAATTCAAATGGTGATAATGTCAATATGACAAATAACCACATACCACACAGTAGGTGACTCTTTTCTGAGCTCCCAACCATAATTTATCATTGTTTACATATGCTTTCGTATCAACATCATTCGGTAAGCAGCGTTGTCATAATAAACACAAATCTTCCGTGTATGATCCCAGAATGCCTTTCAATATTTTCTGGGTCATATCCAAAAGTTACTGTTAGGAGAAGTTTAGTCACAAATCTAGCTACGGTTACTAGTAGCTGCAATGGCAATAACAGGATAGCAATACTTACAAGACTTACTATCGGAGTGTTATACCTAAGTTTACAACAGGTTTTGCAGCAATTAAAAGACAAATCTCCCACATGAGCTCTTCTAAGGAAACAGTTGGCTGACATTACCAACAGTACCAGTAGGTAATAATTAATATACCTCAAATTTCTATAGCTTTCAAGGGACACTGAAGCTTGTGCACTGATAGTATGATCCATCTACACAACAATTGCAGTATGATAAAAATTTTATACATACCAGCTGCCTTATTCAAGCGTCGTAACCATAGTAAAACATCCGAGAAATGCATTTACCTCCATTAGTTCGAAAACGTTGATTAAATTCTAAAATTACCGAAAGTATACTTTATATAACGGCCTAATGAGATATAGATTCCAGAATATTTTTTCTTGGATATCACACAGTATTATGCTCAAAAAAAGATGTGTTTATAGGAATAAACGTTGCCGAAGTAGAATCTAACTTTTGATTTAATCTCTCTGGATACCTAGGTAGACCACCATCATGAGGGACAGCTTGTAGTTGGCCCCTAAACAGAATTTTAATAAAAAACTCCCTCCAAGAAAAAAACTGCATGTAGAAGTGACCAGTTCTGGTTGGTTTTCTAAAGTAATCTTCCGAGAGATCGGAAGTAAGCAGCTTCATACAACAGATGGTGCTAACAGAGCATTTGTAACAATTATCCACAAAGGATGTCCAAATCGTGCTTAGGACATCATATTTCTTAGGAGGAACAATCATATCACTTTGCCACTGTTAAAGCAGTTATGTGTTGTAAAAATACACAAACTTTTGAGCAACAATTCAACATCGTAGTCTTTATCGGCATGTCGCTCTTCCTTACAGTCGTAGTTAGGTTATTTGGAAACTGGGGTTTTGCGTAGCAAAAGCTTTCAATTTCAACTACGGGACCCGACTAGACTGGACTCAACTGAGTGTCGTTTATTCTCGGGTGACTGACGAGAGTAATACTGCTTTCATTCGTAGGAACACTGGCCAAGTTTGCGCAGTAGGCCATCGTTTGCAGAAATTTTCAATCATAAGTCATAAAAACCCAAAACTTCTGATTTTCTAAAATTTTGTTCATACAAACAAAGTAACTTACACACTACACATGATTTTACCAATGTCTACTGTTTGTAACATAATGGATACAAGTGTCAAGAGGTTGCCAACTACTGCTTGCATTTTGCCTGTTACAATAAATCATTTTACATAGAGTTCCATTTGTTTTTATGTTCATAGCTTCCATCGTCAGCAGCCAATTTCCTATTTTTAAATGAAAGTGTGCTGTTGACGTTTGGTTTTAGGTGCATTCCTGCCGTCTTCCCTATGTTTATTTTTCACCTAATTCTAAAAGGGTTTTCACCCAGGGTCCAAAATTTTGTCGGTGGCTACCAAGGTGATTGACTGAACGACTGTACAAAATATCGAATTTGCAGTCAACCTTGAAGGAAGAATCTATTGATTAGTAAGTAGCACCTGTTTTTCTGATATCAGCTAAGCCAGCCGAAGCATCCTTAACAGTCGTTTTCAGCAGTCTGAGAGTTATATAGATCGCGTATCAGGCAGTTATTCGAATGGTCTTAATTCTGTTCTAATGCAGAGCCCTGCTTCTCAAGACTTTTTTATTTAAGAATTTCAGAACGCCGAGACCTAAGTAGCTGTTACTGCACAGCTCTGCACGGCGAAGAAAATCGCTACTATATATTTTTCCCTCAATGCTGGTTTCCTAGTCACCCCTGTTCTGCGCACGTTGATTCCCTTGAATGAAGGCTCACATTACTTGGTGGAGAATACTACCATCAAAATTCGTTGTGTTTACAAATCCAAAAATATCGCCCAAAGTGGGCTGTCCCTTTTGTTCCTTCTTATCTTTCGCATACCGGATTTTTGGCACAAGATACTGCGTGGAACATAAGTTGAGAGTTGTTTATCAAAAAATAGTAGTTATGAGTTCAGATGACAAACTCTGACAAAGATAGAAATAGATGAATAGTCACTTGTCCACATTTGGCTGAAACTATGATAGTATTATTAAAAGATTACACTGCCAAACCTGTAAATCAATGGACATACTAAATCAACATCCGTTCAATGTATTACTTTACCTGCTGAGAATGGTCCAGTTTACATGCCCACTCCATGGATTACTATTTCCTAAAGTAGCTGAAGGTGCTACATTTGATTCTTAATTTCTTTGACCACTCAGCGCTAATTTATTTAATCGGTGGAAGTGTTTCTAATCTGTGGTAAACCTGGCGCGTCAACTCAACCGCTATTCTCTTACCATAAGCTGCTGCAGGTGAAGCCAGGTTTGATTTCATTGCCAGGGCTGTCCAGACGTTTTCAGCAGTTTAATTTCTTGTTCGTCGATACATGTATGAAGCGTATGTGACGTTGGGATTACTTTGTAATACAACTATTTTTCATTAAGCATTGCATTAACCCCATCTGTCTCTCGAACCATCTTCTTTTTGCACCTGTTCAAAAAAAATCCCCGGGAAGTTGTAAGTTCGTGAGATTATTGGCAATGAATTTACAGCTGATTGAGGGTCACTTCACCGACCAATCACCAATTTCAACCTAAAATGCTCACCGAGCTGAAATTTTTTAATGGTCAAAACACAGCATTTTGTGCGGTGTCAAACCATACATTTTTGAAACACTGGACATCAGAATGAGAATGAAATCAAAAAATTTTGTCTGGATTTTCCAGGTTGTAAACCATGGATGCGTGGTCGATCAGCTGGAAGCACTGCTTTCAAATACCTAGTCCACTGATTTGTTCAATTGTATTTCGTATATGTTGTATTTATTCACTCACTCATTGTGAATAATGTAATATGTACCCCAGAAAACAATCGGCAACATAATTTGCCAATATCATGACCTTTTCTATCGATCCGATTTCCTTCTCTTGGAGCTTGTCATAGGATTTGCTTGTTTAGACATCCACCTTTACCAATAAGATATCCAGCCTCACAATATGTATCAACTTGTAATGGATCTAAGATAACTCATTTCAGTTCTAATATTATTGAGTTTCTTTTAACTTGCCAGGTGACTATTCTTGGTATCCTCAAAGAGTGTCCACAACTTCAAGGCCACAGGTACCCAAAGGGCTTTGAAAGGGAACAACTGTACGAAATGTTGAAACTGCGGTCAACTTCTACAGTAGTCTATGTAATATTAATCTTGCACCTGTGTTACAGCTTCGGTGCACAATCACTATGCCACCCAAGGGAAGCACAAGGGCTTGGGTTTCCCATGACTAAACAGGAGCAGTCGATGTGTTGAGCGTTGGTTCGAACCATGGAATTCACTATCAGTAACTTCGCGCCTTAACCACTGAGCTATATGGAGCTCGATAGGCTATACGCCAGGTAGTGTCTACCTACCCTAGTGTAGACTGGCTATTGCATGGGTCTTTATTCAACTCAAAAATATTTGTGTTCCCGTACATTTTCGATGATACCAAATGCTGAGTTGTTTGCCACAGATTCCTTTATTATCTACAATACACGTGAAGGAAGCATTGTAGGCAAGCAATGCAATCTGATGAAAGGTTTACTAAGAAAGAAAATGTACCCAAATATAAGAATTCCATGGCAAACTTGTTCAAGTAGTTTTGAAATCCTTTGTGTGCGATCATCCTCTTAGTACGGAAAGTTAATCAGTCTTATTTAGCACATCTTCAGGGGCATCCGAACTTCCTGAGTCCTATTCACTGATATGCACTCGTAGCCACTACATACGAACATGTCTTCCCTAACTAAAGAGGAAAGGTGCTAAGTGCAACCATCAACCAGACAGGATGTACAGGAGTCGGCCCAGTGTCCGTATTGATCATCCTTACATTTAGCGACGACTATTTCCAACTTTATTGTGCAAAGATCATATGGTGACATTTTTGCGGCTTGTGATCCTAAGGTATCATGAGTCTCTTATCTGCACACTAGCATTTGGTGTTAGGCCTTCGCGAGATATTTACGGAGGGACTTCGCACAAAATTAATCGTCCTCTCAAATCAAACTTCATGCTTCTAGACAAAATATTTTCACACTTTTATTACAGGCGGGATCCCAAACAGTACAAAGCATACGTGTCACAGTCCGAGTGCGATAACGCCTGTCCGTCAGTCGCCGGATGAAAAAGGTAATTATGTGTTCATCTTTCCTCTCTTAGCTTTGCGAGTCACAGTTTGTTAGTCTTGCTGTTCAGATTTCAAGTTGATATTCTATCATGCTCCGAGACGCCTTGGTCCTGTGGTGTTTTGTACCTTTCTTTTGCTTTCATTATAACGTTACGTATTTCATCAATTTCATAAACGATTTTTGTTTGAATACGCAAAACCACAAAAACGCGCATTTGTACAAAATTACATACAATACAGGCGTGGTCGCATTCTCCGATTTTNTTTTTTTTTAAAGATCCCACCTCTGTCACCAATGTAGCGTGGGATGTCAGGAAGTCAGCGGTGTTCGATGCTCGCGAGGATGTAGTGACGGCACACGTCAGTTCTGTAATGTGTAGATATGGAAATTGGTATTATCGGATTCACACGGCACACAAGCACTCATTCGCACAGATTGGTTGACACGGGGGAGAAGACCGGAGCGTGACAACAACACACGTGTATTATAAATCGAAACCGAAACCGGAAGTGTACAAAAGTTAAACAACATGGTATGGGAACATTCAATGGGTTTGGTCGGGTGTACCTGTAATAGAGAGAAAGAGAGATGCGCGAACATTAGGTCATATGATACACATGTGTGAGCAGATACAGTCAAAGTTCAATTGCGTTACAGCCTGAAGAATCATAATTCGCGCCAGAGCCTTCAGAGAGCATGCAGATTCCGCGGAACGTTTTTCTGGAATTCAAAACCTTGCCCCATTGCACAGCCTTTTCCTGAAACCCATAAACCTTGAGCTTCTATAACAGTGAGACGTGTACAGCTTTCCCAAATGCTTTAAGACTCGGAAAATATAGAGCCGAATACGGGTGATTTGTTTCTGGCTTGTGTCAAACTTCTTATGGGCACAGGTCATGTCACCGCACAATAAACCTTTGGAGGGTACCTGATTTGAGATGGGAATATCAAGTTGTTCCTGATGGAACAATTTTTAATAGCCTGCGTCAGAATGCTTCCCAACAAATATTATGTAAGGCCAATGAGGCTAACATACCGGGAACTGCCGGGCATGAACGTCACAAGGTTTGTGTGAAAGTCACTCCTTCCAAGTAGGTGGTTACCATTTTTGGGCAAATGGCGGAAAGCCAAGGTAGAAGTATCTGACCAAGCAATGCGGTATAATTCAGATGCCTTGGATGCGGTTCAAAATTCCTCAAACGCTGAAAAAAACAGTGTTGTGCTAAAGTCCGCCATCGCGTTTCGCACTTGTGGCGATTTGTACCTTTCTCTTGCTTTAATTATAAAATTACGTATTTCGTCAATTGCATAAACGTTTTTTGTTTGAATACGAAAAACTACAAAAACGCGCATTTGTACAATTTACATACAATACAAGCGTGGTCACGTACTTCGACTTTCTCCTCTGATTTCGCTCGCGCCCACAGCCGTCATTCGCGAGTTTCATGTGCTAACTCTGGTATCAAGACATTTCAGACTATCTTCAGAGTTTATATGTGAGAGCAGTTCAAAAGCAAACCGTTGGTCATCAATAATTGGCTTAATATTCATTCACTGACTTGGGCCAACGACGAACTATTTTAAAGAGAACAATTCTTGGTGAATCTGTTCCAGTTGGCCCTCTATATTATTGTATACTCAACCTAGTGTTATTAGTTTTGATTCTTTGCCACACACTCTTGGTAAAGTAGCTTAAAGGGACACCAGACCACTAAACCCTAAGGAGCAGAAGCAGATTTGGATGCAGTGAAGGTGCTGGAGCAGAATTCTAAACTGCAGTGACTCTTGTGAAATTCGGCAAACACGGTTAAGCTGTTCGTGGGTTTTCCCTTCAAGTCTTATTCATCATGGTGAGACCTGGTATATAGGCCGACAGAGCAAGAGACGGGACTCACCCTGGAGACAATAGATCAAAGTCCACCATCACGGTGACCGGAAAATCGGTTTCCAAGGCCACCAGATAATCTACAAATCGCAGGGCAAGTCGGCCGACCAGCGGGAATGTTAAGACACTAGCGTTGTTACTTTGAATTTTACAAGAAGTTCGCCAGTTTAGTGTTCAGCTCAACAGATAGACCAGAGGCCAGTTGATTAAGAGAGTAAAACCTATGTCCGAATTGAGTGCTCTTGGTGTCCACGGTTGTCCTTATGGTCCTCTTTATGCCCCCAAATGGCAAGCCACTTTATTTATCTTCTTCCTCTTTCTCTTTATCATCACCCGCGCATGGAATTGTTGATAGACACAGTTGCCTTCTTCGTACTGACCAGTGTATTTCGTTTTCATTGTTGAACTGCGGAGCTACCACCTGTTTTCACTGAAGGACCCATTTTTTATATTCTCGCCCGTTTGCTATTTAAGTCACACTTGAGGCATGACTACACTTTTATTCGATTTGCTGTCTCTGGTGTCGCAACAAACTTCGTTCATCGTTTATCTGCAGACATTACCCTCGAGTTGGTGATAGTAAATGTTTCCACCACGTTGGCTTGAGGTCTGCTTCATGGACAGACTCTATAAGGAGTTACCAGGACTGGTTTGCCAATGATCGTGCCAGGACGGAAGCCAAGGACAAGTGAATGGGACCATAGATGGCAACTGAATTACAGAGACTACAAGTGCTCCAAAGTTGTAGGCCATACGATACATAATGTTGAGTAAGGTAAATGTTTGGTGAACTAATGGAGGAAAAGCAAAAGCAGACAACGCGCTGATGCTAAAGGCAATCAGTATGGAAGCCGCTGGGCAAAGCTTTAGGCAAAAAGTTATAAAGACTCAAGCAGGTAAAAAGTTTGTCAAGGGAAGTATTGTGCACGTATTTTGACGGTAAAGAACAAATAACACATGAACAACCATATATTTAGGGGCGGAAGTCGTCGTCGCCAACCTGGCACATATCAAACTCCTCTAGAAGAAGTCAACATCGATGGCTGCCCGTACAGTGGTATGTGCCACCCACGGGGCCGCGCACATGTTCAAGGTTGAGAGAAGGTGCTCTATACAGATTAGGTTTTGGGTTTCGCAGGGGCACAAAAAAAGACACCGCTAGGGGGTGCTGCTTCTGTCTCAGTGGTACACAGACAACAATGAAACGCTACCTGTCCAAATCTTCTGCGGCAGGAAGAGGAGAGGAGGCATGTACAGCCTCCTTTGGCTGGAGGGACCAAGATGAATTTTAGTTTCTCTGGGACTGCTCGATATACTACGTGTGATGTTATGCATCTTTCTTTTGCTTCCATAATGACATTACGTACTTCGTCAATTGCATAAACGTTTTTTGTTTGAATACGAAAAACTACAAAAATGCGCATTTGTACAATTAACATACAATACAAGCGTGGTCACGTACTTCGACTTTCTCCTCTGATTTCGCTCGCGCCCACAGCCGTCATTCGCGAGTTTCATGTGCTAACTCTGGTATCAAGACATTTCAGACTATCTTCAGAGTTTATATGTGAGAGCAGTTCAAAAGCAAACCGTTGGTCATCAATAATTGGCTTAATATTCATTCACTGACTTGGGCTAACGACGAACTATTTTAAAGAGAACAATTCTTGGTGAATCTGTTCCA
>SJOL01002428.1:125398-152454 GCA_004794785.1 Opisthorchis felineus
GCGTCTCACGGCGCTTGACCTCTTTCCCCTCGAGTATCGCCGCCTCCGAGGGGACCTAATTCTTACTTATGCCCTGTTTGAACAAGGTTTGGCCAACAGGTTTTTCACCGTTGAGCCAGCAAACACACGGCGGGGACATGGTAAGAAGATTTTCAAGCTCAGAGCGCACACTTTTATCAGGCAATTTTTTCTCATTTCGTGTAGTAGCTGCGTGGAATAACCTTCCTCCGACGGTTGTCCACGCTCCTTCCAGAACCCATTTCAAAGCACTACTAGTCACTTTACTATGCGAGTCCTCGTACTGGAAAAATTACTGCCCTGCGCTGAGAACTTAAAGAGCAGTGCTACACCCTTTTTTCGCTTGTGCCTTTGTAGTGGTCTGGGTACCCAAAAAAGCTACTTTAGGAAGAGTGTGTGGCAAAGAAATAAATATAATTACTCTGAATTGAAAACACAATAATAAAAAGGGTCGAATGGAACAGACTCACTAAGAATTGTTCTTTTCAAAATAGTTCGTCGACGGCCCAGGTCAGTGAATAAATAATAATCCGATCGTGGATGTCCAGGGGTCTTCTTTCCGGGAAGCTCCCATATGCAATAAACTCCGAAGACAGTCTGAAATGTTTTGATACCAGAGTTAGCACATGAAGCTCGCGAATGACCACTGTAAGCGCGAGTGAAATGAGAGGAGAAAATTGGAGAATGCGATCACGCCTGTATTTTATGTAATTTTGTACAAACGCGCGTTTTTGTGTGGTTTTGCGTATTCAAACAAAAATCGTTTATGAAATTGATGAAATACGTAACGTTATAATGCAAGCAAAAGAAAGGTACAAAACACCACATCTTTTAGATGAACGACAACCGCAAAACGACAAGAACACAACCGACCCTGGAAACTTGGGCAAAAGCCTCGATCCTGTGTATCAATCCGTGAATCCGTGAAACATTTCAACTTTTCATGGACGAAGTTTTACATGGTTGGCCTTTTGTGTATGCTTATCTAGACGATGTTTTAATCGCTAGCACCTCCCCAACTGAGCATGCAGACCACTTCAGGGCAGTATTCCAACACCTTTCTATCTACAATATACGTTTGAATATTGACAAATGCTTGTTTGGTGTAACCAGCTTAGATTTTCTTGGTCACCACATTGACCCAACAGGCATTTCACCATTGCCCGATCACATTTTGGCCATAGAATCTTTTCCCATACCCACCACTACCATCTAACTTCGTCGTTTTATTGGTATCATTAACTATTATCGGCGATTCATCCCCCACTGTGCAGATGTTTTACAGCCATTGACCGATTTACTTGGCTCCAAAAAATCTGTTACCTTGCCACCCGCCGCCATTACTGCTTTCGAAAGAGCCAAGCAGGCAATCGCTCAAACCGCAAAACTATCTTTTCTCGATACCCACGAGAACACAAAGCTTATTTTGACAACTAATGCTCCAAACGCTGCTGTCGGCTCTGTATTCCATCAGGTTGTAAACAAAATCTTTCATCCATTAGCCTTTTTCTCGCAGAAGGTGCAGGCTGCCCAAATGCGTTACAGTACTTTTGGTCGTGAATTACTCGCAATTTACCTTGCTATTCGCCATTTCCGGCACTTATTAGAAGGTAGATCATTTACCATTCAAACCGATCATAAGCCACTTACGTATGCTTTCAACGCCAAGCNGACATAGTGACCACTGTGTGCTGACCTTTGATTTCATCTGCTAATGAACCAGGAATCCCGAACCTCAAACGTGGATTCGAAACTTCTGCCGTGCAGACTTTTCAGGAATGCGCATCTTTCTCGAACACGTGAAAATGGGACCAGCCTCAGTAGAAGACTTATACAGGACCATTGTCCGGAAAGTTCAGGAGGATGACGCGATATTCGTCCCAGGAAAACCAGCA
Source organism: Opisthorchis felineus (assembly GCA_004794785.1). Taxonomy (NCBI): domain Eukaryota; kingdom Metazoa; phylum Platyhelminthes; class Trematoda; order Opisthorchiida; family Opisthorchiidae; genus Opisthorchis; species Opisthorchis felineus. The sequence goes on from SJOL01002428.1 coordinate 127,312, forward strand.
CGCAGCCGGGTGAGCCACAAGCTGCCGAAAAGAATTCGGCGTATTTTGGAAAAGAGATCTCAACTATTTTCCAAAAAGTTGACTACAGGTGACATAGAAGACGAACTGGCATTTCGTAAAATGCGGAACCGCTGTAAATCAGAAATCCGCCAATGGAACATCCGAAAACAAGCCATCATTCTAGACCTCGCCCGAAAAATCAGAAATGTGCTGTTTAAATACGGGAGACGTCGCCGCAAAAACCAACCATCTGCGTTCTCCCTGAGGGACAGGAACGGGCAACCCACGAGTGACCCAATAGTGGCATCTGAGGTCTACAGAGAACACTATGCAGGCCTATATTCAGCCCCATGGTTCTCGTTACACCCAATCTTGTCAAGGCGTAACTACGAACGGCCTCTAACCGATTTGGTCTTCACGGTGGAGGACATTTGTCAACGCTTGCACAAGATCAACCCGTTCTGCTTGTTGGGGCCAGACGAAGGCCACCCAAGGATCCTGAAGGAAACGTCGTACACACTGGCAAAGCATTTCTATCTGATGTTTCGTCAGTCGCTTGACGAAGTCCACCTTCCCCCTTCCTGGAGGGAAGCGATTGTCACACCAATCTACAAAACTTGTGAACGACTATCGCCTGGCAGCTATAGGTCTATAGGCCTCACTAGCGTGCCGTGCAAGGTGGTGGAACGCATTCTGAAGCGAGCCATCCTAGACCACCTTACTTCCAGCAACTTCATATCTCCAGTTCAACACGGATTTCTCCCAAACCGTTCTTGCGTGACAAAACATGCTCGTATTTATGGACAGATTAACCCAAGCCAAGGATAATAATAATAATAATAATGTTTATTCCCAACTGGTGGGTGGCATACCGTCAGGCATGATCATAATATTACAGCCAAAATAAAAGTATGACTGAAGGGTNGGTCTTCTTCTTCACCCTCATTTTGCTTGTTATTGGTTCCACTAGCAAGGAGGATCTTCACTGTTCACCAGCCGAACTAGTATATGGTACAACTTTAAGTTTGCCTGGTGAACTGGTTTCCCCTTCTGGCGCAGAGCCCACTTCACCCATCGCATTCGTCATCCGCCTGAAACAACACATCTCTGAACTCCGTGCGACGCCGACAAGACGATCAACACGAAAAGAGCACAGCTCAACCGATCTCTCTTCTACACCATTTGTATTTGTTCGATATGACGCAACAAAGAAAGCACTTCAACCCTGTTATGATGGTCCCTTCAGGGTCACCGAATGTCACTACAAATACTTCGTTTAACAGAGAAGCGGACGGAATGATAATGTTTCCATTGATCGTCTGCAGACTGCCTACATCGAAGTACCCACGATCACATTCAGGAATCCTGCTATTCTAACAGCACCCGCACCTACTCAAGATACCCCCACCGTCAACCAAACTCTTTACACTAGTCGTTCTGGACAACGCGTCCGTTTCCCGCAACACTTGGCTGATTACGAAGCTTGAAGTGAGCAACTTTTTGACTCATTATTTTCATTATTCTAGCGTTTTCCCCTTTCACGATCAACGCTCTTGTGGGACAGTAGTGTGGTATTTTGTGCCTTTCTTTTGCTTTCATTATAAAATTACGTATTTCGTCAATTGCATAAACGTTTTTTGTTTGAATACGAAAAACTACAAAAACGCGCATTTGTACAATTTACATACAATACAAGCGTGGTCACGTACTTCGACTTTCTCCTCTGATTTCACTCGCGCTTACAGTGGTCATTCGCGAGCTTCATGTGCTAACTCTGGTATCAAGACATTTCAGACTATCTTCAGAGTTTATTATATGTGAGAGCAGTTCAAAAGCAAACCGTTGGGCATCATAAATTGGCTTAATATTTATTCACTGACTTGGGCCAACGACGAACTATTTTAAAGAGAACAATTCTTGGTGAATCTGTTCCATTTGGCCCTCTTCATTATTGTGTACTCAATCTAGTGTTAGTAGTTTTTTCTTTGCTGATAAAGTGGCTTTTTCAGTAGCCAGATTACTACACACGCCTGCCGCGGCGCAGATACGAGAAGTTTGCGTGCCAATCAGTTTTGCCGAAACTATTAGATTTTCGGTGTCGACAATTTTACATTGACTTAGTCTATTTTGGCTGCACGTTTCAACGATATGTTGCTGACAGCTTTTTGCAGCAGTGAGCAAACATTCATGGTCACCGACTACCGCTGATTAGCATGTGATTATCGGTTAACGAGATGAAGCGTGAACTCAAATCATAGCATATTTTACAATTCTGTTGTGTTCTTTAAATGGCGGTTAACATTTGCAGAATGTACAGTGTACATTCTATGCAGGTGAATACTGGCGTAACGTTTTCATCCGTTGTACTTTCCAGACGTAACGAATTGGACGATTCTGCCCACCAGATTTCGCTACAACACTGTTTCTTGAAAACTCCCCTTGCGTGCAATTAATGATTAAAGATAGCTTGATGCATTGGGCAGCGCTGACGCAAAAATGATCTCTGTGAATGGTCCCGATTTTCATTTATGCACAACCAGTAAGGTAATTCAGCGTTTTCAGCTATCTACACATTAATAACCACCACCCTGGTATGAGGTCTTTCTCACTGGAAAGGATGACATCACCAAGCTAGAATACGTCATCCAGCACAACGAAATTGCCGAAAAGTAAGGCAATCCATCACCCTTCCATACAATAACCGTACTCACCTCACTCACCTGGGCCGCCTATAATAACTAGCAGGCCCGTACTTATGCGCGCCGCTGGTTATGAGGCCCCAACTATCCATGGTTATCTGATGTGATAGCCAACGACGGCCGGGAATCCTGAACCTCGTACGTGGATTCGAAACTTCTGCCGTGCAGACTTCTCAGGAAAGCGCATCCTTCATGATCAATTAAAACAGGGCCCAGCTTCAGTGGAAGAGTTATGCAGGACCATTGTCTGGAAAGTTTACGAGGCTGAGGCGATGTTCACCCAGAAAAAACCAGCACACTGTCGGATATACCGTAAGCTACATAGAAGGATTTGGCGTCTCCTTGGAAAGAGGTCTAAACTATTTTTCAAAAGGTTGACTATAGGAGACACAGAAGACGAGCTGGCGTTTCGTAAAATGTGGAAACGCTGTAAATAAGAAATCCGCCAATAGAACATACAAAAACAAGTCACCATAAAAGACATCGCCATTGAAAACAAAGATGTACTATTTAAGTGCATGAGGCTTTCGCAGGAGCAATACGCCGAACGCATTATCCTTGAGGGACAGGAACGGGGAACCCAGAAATGACCGAATAGTCGTATCTGAAGACTCCAGAGAACATTATGCCAGAGCGTCTTATGCCCCAGTGAAATGGTCACACAGAAAATTTTCAGGACGCATCCACGAACTGCCTCCAACCAAACTGATCATAATGTAATAGGACATTCGTCAACTATTGCGCAAGACAAACCCGTTTTGCACCTTGGGGCCAGAGGAGGTCCACCCGAGTTTCCTGAAGGAAATGCCATTTACACCGGCAAAGCACTGCTACTTGGTGTTTCGTCAGTCGCTCGACGAAGATAACCTTCCCTCTGCGTGGAAGGAAGCGATTCTCACGCCAATCTACAAAACTAGTGACCAAATATCACCTGGCAGCTATAGGCCTATTAGCCTCACTAGCGAACCGTGCAAGGTGATGGAACGCATTCCAAAGCATGATATCCTAGATCACCTTACTACCAACAACTTGATATCCCCAGTTCAACACGGATTCCTCCCGAACCGTTCTTGCGTGACGAATATGCTCGTATTTATGGACAGCTTAACCCAAGCCAAGGACGAAGGAATCGTATCAAATGCCATATTTTTCGACTTCTCAAAAGCAGTCGATCGAGTCCCACACGTCACGCTACTCCAAAAACCAGGAGTCTCAAAGAAATCAATGGGAAATTCTACGCTGAATCAGGGCGTTTCTATCAGACTGAACATTCCGCGTGAATCTAGGTTCGACCTACTCTTCTCCAGCGCCGGTCTCCATTGGAGTTCCCCAAGGCTCCGTTTTGGGACCACTGCTGTTTCTGATATACGTAAACGACCTTCCAGACTTTCTCTCAAGTCCATGTCTACTTCTTGCGGACGACTTGAAATCCTGGAGTACCAATGCCAGTGCCTTTCAAATGGATGTAGACGCTGCAAAACAGTGGTCGTTGGACTGGCACCTTCCTCTGAATGACGAGAAGTGCGTCCATGGGTCATTTGGAGGAGACTCAGCGAACGCCCAGGTCGTGCATGGTGAGAATGGACCAGAAGACATCAGGAAGATAGATGCCAAAAAGGATTTGGGTATCTGGCTCTCTTCAAACCTGTCCTTCTCACTGAACCATGAGAACTCGGCTCAAAAAGCATTTGCCGTTCTACGGATAATTCGGAGCACCTTCTCCCGTCTTACTCGCATGGACTTCCAAATACTCTATGGGGCCTACGTCAGACCGCTTCTTAAAGATGCCAAGCAAGTTGTCTCCTCAAGACTGAGGAAGGATATAACCCTATTCGAACGTGTGCAACGAGCTGCTACGAAAACGGCTGCCGGCTTCAAATCCGTGGACTATGAAACGCGTCCCGCGGTGCTTGACCTCTTTTCCTCGCAGTGTCGTCGCCTCGGGGGAGACATAATACCTGATTGTGCCCCGTTTAAACAAGGTTTCGCCAACAGGTTTTTCACAGTTGAGCCAGAAAACAGACGGCGGGACATGGTAAGAAGATTTTCAGGCTCAGAGCGCGCACTTTCATTAGGCAATATTTTTTCTCATTTCGGGTGGTTGCTGCGTGGAACAACCTTCCTCCGACGGCCGTTTACGCTCTATCTAGTTCCCAGTTCAAAGCACTATTAGACGCTTTTTTATGCAACTCCTTGCGCTGGCAGGTATACTATCCCGCGCTGAGAAATTAAAGAGTAGTGCTACACCCTTCTTTCTCTTGTGCCTTTCAGGTGAACGAGAGACGCTGAACGACAAGAATAAAACCGACCCGGATCCTGTGTATCAATCCCTAATTCATGGGAAAGCAGGAGTTTTCACCTTGAATAAATCCATGCTGATAAATAAGCAAGTTGTTAACCCCTTTTTTGCAAGTTCGTGAGTGGGTGAGGTATGAGCTACTTGGTTCTCGTCCACGCCACCTTAACCGGGATCTAGTAAAAACTGCGGCTACAAGTTGGCAAACAAGACAAACAAGAATCCGCCTCTTGCTCCCGTGAGCCCCAACGGTCAGACGAGTTTCATTGACGGCAGTTTCAAGGATTTTCTTCCATTTTTTCACTGTAGTCGCGAACTAACATAGGGCACTGAAAATGCGCAATAACAGCCCCCCTAGCACGATGCTTAGTTGTCCGTAACTTTGTGGACGCTTGTTGAATCCTCCGTAGAGAACCAAGTTTCACCGTGCTTAAAAAGTCAACGCAACACGGAAAATGTGTCTTTAAGAATATAGCAATTGCACCAAGCAAAGAAGTAGGCTGTCGAATAGTTTTCTGCAAACCTAGGAGTGATGTTTTACGTTCAAAACATTCGTGTTTGCAAGTGGAACGAATCAGAAGAAGCAATCTTGGTCAAATTTTACTGTGACATGCAGTGGAATTTAACGACCGCCCAGCAGGGTTCAGCCACATAGTGTACAGTTGTCCCTAATTCTAACTGACGCTTAAGTTCACCCTCCGCAGTAGAAGCAGGTGCCTTTTTCAACGTTCTCTCCCAGCGTTTTAACAGCCTAAGTGCAATTATGCTAATGGGCGTAAAATAATCACAGCGCTTTAGTCAATCTTTTGAGGTTAAATTTCCATGCCCGTGGGCAGTATTCAGGGTGATGGCTAGCGCATAAATGAGCCTCGTCATTGGCAGCAAGCAATCCGATTTAAAAGAGGATGCTTGGGTGCCGTGCAACTATGAAAAAGAAAGGGGAGTAAAGAGGGCAGCATATGACCCAAGTTTATGAATAATAATATGTCCCTTTCGAAGGCTATCACGGCGCTTTAAAGTAGCAGCTAGGTAAACCCATTTGACCACCGTGCCGAAGTAGGGCTTCATTAAGGGGCTTTACACAACATATTTTGCAAATTTCGCTCGACATGAGCCCACCAGGTAGTGGGTAAAAGTTGGCTTGCCATCCCCACAGGGGTGTTACAGACTGCTCGCCAGCGGCAGTGGTCACGTGCCATATACTGTAGAGCTTATCAGGGTACGCGGTTCTTAACCAGAAAGGAGAAGCATCTCAGGGCAACAAGTTAGACCGCGGCCACCTCCATGCTGTTTTGATTAGTCGTGGAATGTCTTCAGAAGGCTTTTCACTGTAAAAGGCTCGGAGTTGTAAGCGTTAGCTACACTGGCAAATTACATCGCCAAACGACCCCAACCCTAAATTCATACTGCTCCAGTTCTTCAGCTTTACAACAAACCAAAGTCCGGAGAGTTCACAGTAAACGCTTACCCTCGCGGTACTTAAGTTCTTGAAAATTTTCGACAAAATATTTCGTCAACGTACATATTCATCGGTCATTTGTTTTGAATTTTTCACACTCATGTGCAACCTACACGTGAGAAACTTGGTCAGTTTGTGCCTCCTTCCCCTTTATTCGGGGGCGCCCGAGGACAAACTTGGACTTCTTTTGAAGGCTTCTGAGTATTCTAAGTCAAAGTGCGTAGCAAACTGGACAAAAATGGCAGCGAGGTTTCTTCACCAAACGAAAAAGCTAGTGCATTCCCCTGCTCCCTTGGTTGTCAAGAAATTAAACGCAGCTCTCTAATAGCTCAACCAAGACCGCTTTCGCGTCACCAAAGGCGCATGTTGGAGTTCAAGATGGAAATCTGGGGCTGGTTTCCTAAAACGACCACCAAAAATCATACTTGTTTCTTGGTCTTTCTCTTACCGAGGGACGAAGTTTCGCTCCCTTTCCCGAGTGGAACGGCGATTGCCTATTCTTAGGGGAAAGTGTCTCCATCAAGTGTGTGGTGAAGAAGGAGGCAAAAGAGCTCAATACAAATAAAACAAGTACCTTTAAGACATTTGTGCACTTCCATCGGCCTGGGAAATCTGTCTTGCCTAAAATTTCACGGATGCCTTCCTCCGCATATAGTAGATTTTGCAAGTTCTCGTAATGTTGTCCCGTGAACGATGAGCGATGGCGTGTCTGGAAAAGATTATAAACCCAAGTGATGATCTCCGTAAGCTTTACTCAGCGCTTCTGCCTCCTTCGCAGGTTAACAATTTCTTCCTCCTCAAAGTGAATGGCAATTGTTCGGCTTTTGGCAAAGCATCATACGTGTAGGTAGCGGTTTAGTTTTTATTAATAGGATTCATAAGCGTGGCAAGAGAACGTAAGTTCAGTGGTCACATCTTCGACGTACGGTGGTTCTACATCTCACTAGGGCTACACCCAATTAGTTTTCAGTATCACTTGTGCTTTTACACTTTGTCTTTGACCGAAGAATGAAGTACATGATAACCGAGATTACGGTGTCACAGATGCATGGAGCTTGCCAACTTTGAGTTCGCAGTCACAGATGGTGGTGCTACTCCAATCGGGTCGACTATCACGGCTTGCCAAAGAGAGTGAGACAGGCTGCGACCAAACAAATGAACTCTCGCGCCGCCTGAACCTCAAGGTCAGGTGTTGTAAAAATATTTTTGACCCTAGCCCGGCCGTAGCGTTTTACGTACTTCTAGTATAGCATTTAGCTACCTACTTAGGACACCTCATCTTATATCGCACTCAACTACCCTCTAACCCTTTCCGCTTCATTAAGCTTCCCTGAGCTATAAACTTGCCTGCACCATTCCGGCGAGGCTTACTACTACCTAAGTCAAATCGGATCATGCCACCACTCCCATCTTCCTCTAAGCGGCCGGCTACATAAACTTAATACCGTTGGTATCACTGGATTCTTATTTCGGTGGTTTGTCTCTTACCCATCTGACAGGACGCAAATAACACAAATCGGGGACATACAATCTTTTCCACTATCGATCACCGGTGGAGTTATTCAAGGAAGCGTGCTAGGCCCCATCATCTTCTTACTATACATCAACGACGTCTTCGGCGCCATATCCCATGGTAAGGTCTTCCCCTTCGCGGACGATATAGAAATCGCGTACACATTTCCCCCCTCTGCACAAGCCCTAACATTTTACCAGATTAAGCAAGACTTAGATTCACTGACTCGATGGTCAAACGACTCTGGCCTAAGCTTCTCCTTCACGAAATCCTGCATAACTTCCTGCCGCTGCCCCCTCTCGGCTGATGCTTTCACAATTAATGGAAATCCTACCACTCATTCTGCGGAGATCAAAGAACTTGGCCTCAGGTACTCCTGCAAGTTAAGCTTTTCCCACCAGGTGCAGTTCCAGGTTGCCCTGGCAGGCAGGTTCAGTTGTTTTATTTTGCGCTCCTTTCACCTTCAAGACAATGGCTGCAATTTGTAAGCTATGCGTACGACCAATCGTGGAATTCTGTCCCTCATTCTCCTCCCTTTACACCCAAAGTTGTAGACTCGCGATGAAAGCGTCCAGCGCTCATTCACGAAAAAGCTGTTCCTTCGGTCAAACCCCCCCTCTTACCGCTCCCGCCGTCAAATCCTAGGCCTTCAGTTACTATGGCTCAGACGATTTAAGATAAATCTAACTCTCTTACACCGTCTGTCGCACAAACCGCCTGTATAGCAGAGGCTAGACCAAACGTAAACTCACGTCCTTGCTGCAGATTCCGTAACTCCTGCAACCTCTTGGTGTGTTCTCCATCTCACACAAACCTACGCCACTACTTCTTTCAAGTTAGTTACGCTCGCTTCTGGAACAGCCTTCCTGGGCGGCTGCGGAACATCACGCATCATCATACTTTTTCTCACTCTGTGGACAAATTCCTCATCTGTGAAACTGCTGCTGCCCTACTTAGTACCCAACTACCCGCCGACCTCCTTTATGAATCGGGTCCAGTACGCACTTGAGTTTAGCGACGATACAGTTAGTCAGCAAGTAAAAGATCCTGTTATCATATCTTCCTGTCCTCTTGACTTGCTTCTGCCGCTGTACTACTTAAGTGCTCACTTGATCTAAATATGTTGTGTTACTGGCCTGGTTGTTCTTCTTTTTCCCCAGCTAACTTATACTTCGTTCTATCCAAGTCCCCACCCCGGATTACTCTATCAGCTCTGTCTAGTGAATGGTGCTCTCGGCCGAACTCTAACTGACAAAAACCAAACAAAAGTCAGCTTTTTTCTTCATTACTAGAGCGCGTTATACGCCGGTATATATACATATATATATATATATCAAATCCATCTGATGATGTGATCCACAGCTCGCTGAACACTCACACACAACATCACGGTACGCTTCTGCTTGACGTGGTAGCTCACACCAACGCTCAGTCGCCGTTTAGCCATAGTGCACTCGCCCCGAATATCACCATTCCATTCCCATTGTCTCATTGGCTACTGCCATTTCACTTGCCTCCTCCGCGACTTGCCTTTTACGAGCGTCTATTTGCTGTTTGCTTGTTCGAATTGACTGAGCTTTTTTTACCGGCCTTGCTTTCCCTCGACCGAAAAAAACTGGTAGCTGGAGTATTTTATTAATGCACAAACCGCATTTATGACTGCTTGGATGGTTTTCCGCCTTGCAGATCTGGTAGCATGCCCGAGGGATGAAAACCTCGTGTGGTGGACGGGTACGCCCTGCAGGGAGGGTTGCCCTGTTACGTTACACCATGGTGTGCCTTCCAGGTGTACGACAGCCGCTGAACCACAAGAACAAAACCAACCCGGGAAACTTGGGCAAAAGCCTCGAGCCTGTGTATCACTCCGTGAATCCGTGAATATATCCGCCACCCCTCTGGTAGCATGGTGGCATCAACCATCGCCAGTGGTTCTGAGTCGGGCCCTTAAATTCAGTAAATTAAAAAAGAGCACTGCTGTCTTCCGTTTGTTGCTGCTGGTGTTGGGCTCGCCTCGGTTGAGTTAATCTGGCAACGCCACACACTACAGATGAAAAATTGCCCTTTCTTCTGTCAAAAAACAATATACCTGGGATAACCTGAAGATAATCTGCGATGCCCATGGCCTACATCAACGTGCATAGCTGAAGCTGCTTTCGTCAGAATCGAGGCTACGCCGCACCAAAACCCACCTCGTCAACCAAACAAACTACACACCTAACTGCTTCTCCCAGGAGTAGACACATACAATATATATATATATATATAGTGAGACTCCAAACCCTACACTACCAGCATGCGAGGCTAGCGCCGAAAGTCTTCTTCACCATGCACCCCTTGCAGATTAAAGCTGATAGTGTTGTTTCGGGGACTGGTGACCATCCCCCCTACATTAAGCTTTCCTTCTAGATCGTCCTAGTGTTGTCCAACTCACTAATAACCTCCAGAAAGTCTAGTCCACCATCTCAGAAGTTCCACCCCCGTCAGTCCTTATGTGTTGGTTTCCCTTACTACGCCGTCTCGCTGTCTACTTGCATCGAACTGACCCGTCTCGGGTTGTCTAATGGCATATATTGGCAACCTTAGATTGACTTTGATGTCTAGACTACTGAGCGCAGAATCATCCTTATCCCGTCTCATTTAACCACTTGTTGTCGCCACCCTAATTGTGGAAAACGTTCAATTTTTTCTCTATCAAAGGATTATATCTTGTCTAATGACTCCTATAACTCTCCAGGCCTTATTGCTCTCATGCCATTTCATCTTCTTTCCAAGCTTTGACCTGCGATAATACGTGCCGTGGACGTCCTGTTTGGCCGTTCTCCACTCCACTCGATCTGTGCATTACACCTGAAGGGATCCCCGACCGAACAAAAAATACTACCTGCAATATTACATTGGTTTTGCTCTCCTTGCGGATTCCCCTAGCAAACCCACAACATCCCGCTGCTCATAGAATTGCACATCCCAGCCCAACTATCTCAATCACGACGTCTGTCACGGGGCTGTGAAGAAACTGAAGTATCTCAGTGCAGTGACGGCACGGCAGTGCCATACCCAGTTTGATAGCATAACCGCAACTGTTCACTTCCTACTCTGACTGTGCCCTCCTGCCCACTCGTTTCCTTACCTGCAACCACAACCAAAGTCTTCGTCTGGCTCCAGCCACCTCCGGGAGGCCTTCATTCCAATCTACTGAACCTTCCGTTGGATCTAAACATCTCGGTGACCTTTACTTTGTACTCCTCACCAAGTCAGTCATTTTCCGTGCAGTTCGCGTTCCTTCTTGTATGTTTGCAGGAACTCCTCCCAAAGAACCTTTTACACCCGACCCTGCTCTAGCAGCAACGCTAGTGATTCTCTCCAGTTTCACTGCACACAGTGATTCCGAGTTTCCTACTACCATTTATCCATACTGCAAATTTGCCCACTTCACCATCCCCACCTTCGCTTTTCGCGACCCTGGCCATACGCCCAAAAGCCTAAGGCCACGAAGCCTCAGTGACGATTTTAGGCTTCAGTCCAAATTGGCCGGCCAGATCGTGGCAATTCTGCTGCCTCTCCAGATCCGTTATTCTGGTTCCACTTTTTCTGCGGATCGAAGTTTTTCTTTCATTATTTTTATCACGTACCGGCAGGATGCCTCTTGTTATGCCCTCCCTCGTATTGTTTTTGCTCGCCACTTTCAAATCCTAACGATCGTATCTTGTCTCATCTGATATGTTCCTCATAAGAAAGAAAGAGCCCTTGTTATTTTGGTTCCCTACCCATGCCGCCTTAGGCGTGACCAGGTCTACTTCGGGTAATGTCCACTGTTTATGTCACCGTCCCTTTCCCACGAAATTCCCAGTATCCGCAAACCCCACCAGTCATGCTCTCATTCTGACTGTAACATCATGATCACGTCTGAAGGCGTGCTACCCACTGGTTGAGAATAAACATTATTATTATTATAAATTCAAGGTGGGAGAAAATAGTTAGCATACTCAGCCACACGAGGCCGTCAGAGATGATGGATCTACTCTATTTGGAACTCAGAGGTATAAGAGGAGAATTTGCTTACTTCTTGTATACTTTTGGATCAGTGGGCCCATTGGTGATCTTCAAAATATTTTGGACGCGATTTGTTTTCATTTGTCCTCTGTAAATGAGGAGAACTGGTTTCATACGGCCGTTTTTGAATTCGTAGATCTTGGGCATATATACTTCTAACGGCACCCCGCTTCTATATCTCCTCGGCTCGAAGGCGCGCTGAGGCGTCCAAGGACTACTGAGCGCTTCCTCAGGCCCATAAGTTGGTTTTGACAAAGCGCTTTGAATAGTTGATTGCGGAGATGAGCCAAGGGTATTTCTTTTCCGTGGGTAACAGTATGCTGTATTTGGCTAGCAGACCGCCGATCCGAGGGGCTTCCAGGGACCGCCGTTGCGTTTAGTGTATAAACCGGCCCGCTCACCCCCAACGCCAGTCTATCTCTTTATATAGATTTCTCGATAGTTCTTCGTCGACGTTGCGATTTCAAGCCGACGATTATTGCGAAGCTAAAAGATGGTTCATCCTGGATTCATCTCACGTACCCAGGCAGTCGCTAAAATTTGCAAGGTAAAACCAAGAGCCAAGCCCCTAGCGAACAAATTCTCTCCTGGCATAAAAGGGGAACAAGATGAAACCTCTGAGGGAGGAGGTTTATTGCCCCAAGTAGAACTAATTAACAGTGGACGCAAAGCCAAGCATACTCTTACGTGATCCCCGAATACAAGAAAGCCGTTTGCAAATATAACGGTAGCCAGTAAATGAACGCGACTTAGAGGATTATCTCCTTCATAGCGGAAAAAAGGCGTGCAAAGTTATTATTTAATATTTTGGAAGGTGAGGGTTGATTACGTGACGTAATTATTTATGTTTCCCTATTCCTCAAACTAATTCAGTGCTCTCCCGGTGACCGCTGAAACTTCAAGGCTGAACTATTCTACTTTATACAAAGCCAACACTATATTAACTGTTTTCCTATATTCGATTTTTTCACGTTCATCTCTGGGCTTGTTGTTGAACATTTGTCCCACTTTGAACTGAACAATAGTTTGCCCGTTTAATTTTTCCGATAGCACACTGCCCTTTCTGTGCCATCCTGTGTTGGTAACTGCACAAGGTTCCATCTTGCCGTAAGCTTTCCTTTAATTCTGCTCACAGTTTACTGTTAATTTCTTATAGAACCACAGTCTATCTATCTGTACTGTCTGCCCACGTCTAATTCAATCTATTGTTTGCTGCCCCATTGCGACTACCAAACAAACGCAGGTGAAGTTCGTAGAATTCGGTTTCGCCGCAATGATTCCTGACCATCCTACGTTGAATTAGACTACACGTTACCTGGCAGATGGGACTCCTAGATCATGCGTTTAGGCTAATTAACCAATTCCTTGCCTTGAAATTACGGCCTTAGCACAGGATCTTACATTTAATTTGACAATAATAAGAACATCATATCTTATTCATGGTCCCTATACTACTAATGTTTATTCCCAGCTGGTTGTTGACATACCGTCAGGCATCCTCATTGTCAGACAGCCAGAATAGAAGCGTGACTGATGGAATTTGTGGGTACTCGGAAGCGCGCGGAAGCAAGGCAGTCATATTTTGGATACTTCAACGTTGCTCATGCCACGGATGTATTCAAAGTGCATTCAACGGGGCAAGTTATTTAGTTGATAGTTTACTTGGTAATTATGGGGCTTAGCTTGCGATCTCCGCCGTTCAGGCCGAAGTAAGAGGCTGACTATTTAGCACATTGATCTGCACATCCATGAATGGGAAAGCACAAACTCTCTTTAGGTTGAGAGTGTAAATTTGTTTGCCGCAAGATTTTGATAGCACACACGCAACTACGCCCTTCTTACTCTTGGGCGCATCCTCTCGCCCACCCGATCCATTAGCTGCAAATACGAACAAGCTCTTCACCTGCCTCAGCCGCCTACAGTACGTGCTCGTTCTAATTTGCCAAACCTTCAATTCGGATTTAACCGATTTGATTGATTTTCAGTCTCTGCTCTCCACAAAGTCAATAATTTTCTGTACAGTCCGCGTTCCAGCTTGTGTGTTGTCACTAACTCACTCTCAAAGAAACTTTTACACCCGACTCGACTACAACGGCGACACCAGTGAGTCTCTAGAGTTTCACTGTACACCATAGTTTTTAGATTCCTGCTACCATTTATCCGCATTGCTAATTCCTCCACTTCATCATCCCCACTTACGCTTTTTGTGACCCAGGCCATAAGCTCAGCAGTCCAAAACCACGAGGCCTCGGCGGTGGTTTTAGGTTTTAGTCCAAACTGACCGGCTGGATCACGCCAACTCTGTTGTTTCACCAGGTCCGTTGTTCTGGTTCCTCATTTTCCGCAATTTTCAGTTTCCTTGTCATGTGTCAGGCAGGATGCCACTTGTTTTTCCCTACTTCGTTTTGTTTTTTCCAGCCACCTTCAACTTCTAGCGATCTGATCTCTCTTCTGCCTGATGTTTTCCCCAAAAGAAAGAAAGCAGTAGCAACTGTGCTTCCCTGCCCGTGCGGGGTTAGGAGTGACCGCGTCTACATCGGGTAATGCCCACTGTTTGTGACACCGTCCATTTTCCGCGCAACCCCCTGTACCTACAAATCCCGCCGGTCATACTTTATTCTGACTGTAACAGCATGATCATGGTTGACGGTATGCCACCCACCAGTTGGGAATAAACATCATTAATATCCCACCCATTATGGATCATAAACAGTAACGACGTGCCAGGTGAACCTGATTGGGCATTTATGGTTCCGGTGGCTTGCCGCCATTGCTATCACATTGTTCATGGGGGCCATATGACCGAAACGTTTGAGACTCGCGGGTCTCTGGTCAGATTTCCCATTGATTCTGGGCAGGCTATCAAAGGGTCACTGATTGCTTCTATGAGCTTTATTTTTTAGTAGAGGAGGGTCTCAGGTAATGAACCAAAATGATGAGGCTCAAATTTTTGCCCCGGGTTTTGTTCAGTGTCGCGCCTACATATACGCGTATTTTCCCGATACTGTCAACAAGATACCAAAATAGTGATGCTAACCGCTGATCCTCGGACGCATATCCAAAATTACTCTGAAACCATAGTTTGACGACAGAAACTTTCATAAAAGGACCAGTATTCATTTGAAACTTTGAAATCCACCCAGACGCTAGCAGTTTTGCTACAAGTTGCCTAAGCCTGCTCATAGCCCGCTTCGGGGGCGAAATTCATATTTTGAATGGCTTCCATGACTCAGTATGATGTCTCTACGAAGCCAGTGGAAAATTTCATAAAGAATTTGTTTTTTTGAAAGTGTTTTCTCTGGTGCTGGATTTTAAAATCTCTTGAAACAGCGCTGAGCAATAGGTAAGTTGTCTTCGTCAGCACAAGCTCAAAATGAAATGGCCATTCGGCACTTATGCAGAGAAAATTTTCCTATTTTTGCAGTAGGGGTCCCGCTAGACAACGCCAAGCAATTCTAGGCAGCTAGTAAACTTGGTGGGTTTATTATGACAACCAGCACATGCTGTATCGGACGCCCGGTGAGGTTCTGTCTTCACCAGCATAATGACTCCTTGGTGCCGTAGAAAGAGCAAATGGGTTTATTAGCAGAGAGGGCAGACAGTACAATAGGATGGCCAGTACGTCGGAGTTTTGGGACAAATTTAGCGGACGAAAACGGTCTTGTGGGCGCAAGTAACAAGCTCGGTCGGGAAGTAGTGGGGGTACGGTGAACTACGGGCAAGTCAAGCATCCACGGTATCATTCAGAAGAGACAATAAGACAGCCTATCTAGATTGGGGAACTTAATGTGGAAAATGGCGAAAAAGATCTATCAGGGAGCGCCCGGCTATAAGTTAAGCTGCAGCACGAAATAGAAGGCAGCTGAAAGTGGTTACACCTCCTTGCTACTGTGTTGGGGCGACACCTGATTTCAAAATTAAAATCGGCATTCGGGTAGAGATGGTAGCGGATGGCGATATGCGGTCGATGTGAACGCGTAAACGCATATGTGAGTATGATGGGCATGCTTTAACCAAAGGGTGCGCTACTAAGGGCATAGCTGGTCTAGTAATCGTCCATGAAACTGAATAGGAAGGGCAGAGCGGTGAGTAGATGGTTTCTAAAATCGTGGTTAAAGCATATCCTTCAACGGTAGCCAGCTACTGCGACTGGGCTGTTGGCTGGCAGGCACTTGGTGGGGGGTAGGTGTAATATTTATTGGGACTTGCTAAGGCAAGAATGGGTTTGAAAGCCATCAAAGATAGCTTTCAGAATGAGTCAGTAACGCTAATCCAGAAAGTGGGTGAGGGAGCTGCAGAGGAAAACAACTTACCAGTTAGGAGCTCCAGTGTTCCTGGAACAATGGAGAGTTAACCTTAACGTTCCCAGTTAGACTGTATTGCGAGTGGTTGTCTTCACCACATGTGTGTTTGGATATCTTAGACAAGATTGTGGAAGTGACGATGAGTAGCAGTACGTCGGCAAGAACGATGGGTTAGGTGAGGGGCAAACCTGTGTGACAGGCAGAAAAAAGAGCTAAGTGTAGTTTGAAATTGCAAGCGGCTTTTTAATGTTGGATGTGTCTCAGGTATGGGAGATTTTGGTTAAAGCCAGATACTAAAGTTCATTAAACCATCAGTTTGGGAAAGCTGATAATGGCTATCCCTAGTCTGTGAGAGCGCTACTTTGTTTCAGTGTGGGATGGCTCCAGTTTATGCTAGGGTAAACAAAACTGTTGTTCATGTTGACCTGCAGGGTATCAGCACTTGGAAGCAGAAGTGGAACGAGGTTAGGATTTAGTGCAATAAGGGAGCAGAAACGACAACAAGTACCAGTCCACTCACTAGATCGTCGCTACAGTTACACCCATGGGTACAAGTCTGAAGAGGCATGAGGCCCTCAAATCCTAGGAATCAGGTATATGCCACTTGATCTTATGGTTGCCTTGTGTACACTTCCACTTGGCTTCAACTTCGCTTGCGTCCACTAACGTGTATGATCACTGAGTATCGGCATCGCAACATGAGCGTACACACGGCTCATTGATTATCGACGATGGGACTTATTGAGCAAGCGGTAAGATTGCTTTTGTAACAGTGAGAGGTCCGGATAATTTTGCCTGAGATATAAACAAGATTAAATCGAACATAAACTTTTCATTTAAGGTTCATCGTCGAGGGAAAATGGCTTTCAAATGAATTAGGGATTGATACACAGGATCGAGGCTTTCGCCCAAATTTCCCGGGTCGGTTTTATTCTTGTCGTTCAGCGTCTCTCGTTCACCTGAAAGGCACAAGAGAAAGAAGGGTGTAGCACTACTCTTTAATTTCTCAGCGCGGGATAGTATACCTGCCAGCGCAAGGAGTTGCATAAAAAAGCGTCTAATAGTGCTTTGAACTGGGAACTAGATAGAGCGTAAACGGCCGTCGGAGGAAGGTTGTTCCACGCAGCAACCACCCGAAATGAGAAAAAATATTGCCTAATGAAAGTGCGCGCTCTGAGCCTGAAAATCTTCTTACCATGTCCCGCCGTCTGTTTTCTGGCTCAACTGTGAAAAACCTGTTGGCGAAACCTTGTTTAAACGGGGCACAATCAGGTATTATGTCTCCCCCGAGGCGACGACACTGCGAGGAAAAGAGGTCAAGCACCGCGGGACGCGTTTCATAGTCCACGGATTTGAAGCCGGCAGCCGTTTTCGTAGCAGCTCGTTGCACACGTTCGAATAGGGTTATATCCTTCCTCAGTCTTGAGGAGACAACTTGCTTGGCATCTTTAAGAAGCGGTCTGACGTAGGCCCCATAGAGTATTTGGAAGTCCATGCGAGTAAGACGGGAGAAGGTGCTCCGAATTATCCGTAGAACGGCAAATGCTTTTTGAGCCGAGTTCTCATGGTTCAGTGAGAAGGACAGGTTTAAAGAGGGTCAGATACCCAAATCCGTTTTGGTATCTATCTTCGTGATGTCTTCTCGTTCATTCTCACCATGCGCGAATGACATATTGGGGCGCTTTTCGTTATTCGGAGGAAGGTGCCAGTCCAACGACCACTGCTTTGCAGCGTACACATCCATTTGGAGGGCACTGGCGTTTGAGCGCCAGAATTTCAAGTCATCCGCAAAAGGTACACATGAACTTAAAGGTCGTTGAAAGGTCGTCTGGAAGGTCGTTGACGGAGATCGGAGACAGCGGTGGTCCCAAAACGGAGCCTTGGGGAACTCCAATGGAGAACGGCGCCGGAGAAGCGTAGGTCGAACCTAGATTCACGCGGAATGTTCAGTCTGATAGAAACGCCCTGATTCAGCGTAGAATTTCCCATTGGTTTCTTTGAGACTCCTGGTTTTTGGAGTAGCGTGACGTGTGGGACTCGATCGACTGCTTTTGAGAAGTCGAAAAATATGGCATTTGATACGATTCCTTCGTCCTTGGCTTGGGTTAAGCTGTCCATAAATACGAGCATATTCGTCACGCAAGAACGGTTCGGGAGGAATCCGTGTTGAACTGGGGATATCAAGTTGTTGGTAGTAAGGTGATCTAGGATATCATGCTTCGGAATGCGTTCCATCACCTTGCACGGTACGCTAGTGAGGCTAATAGGCCTATAGCTGCCAGGTGATATTTGGTCACTAGTTTTGTAGATTGGCGTGAGAATCGCTTCCTTCCACGCGGAGGGAAGTTTATCTTTGTCGAGCGACTGGCGAAACACCAGGTGGCAATGCTTTGCCGGTGTAAATGGCATTTCCTTCAGGAAACTCGGGTAGACCTCTGGCTCCTGACCACGAACGATTGTTTTGTTGTCTTCTGAGAGCTTAGGAGACAAACAAACTCCAGCAGACGTCGAAGGTTCCTAATTGCGGTTCTTTCTGGTGCACTTATTACTCAAGATGATTTGGTGGCCAAAGAGGGTGACCGTCGCACACATTCTGCCCATTAACTCCATGTTAAAAACCTAAGAAAGAAGCAAGAGACCTTAGCATATGGAGGGGTAATCTTGTGGGTTTAATTGGGAATCCCCGTCCTTCCAGGCTATTGTTTTCCGCAAAGGAACCACTGAGGGGACACAGAGCATATCAAACGGGTGAAGAGCATTTGCAGCTTGTCGTGTATAAAGGATATATGTGGACGAAATTATGGGTGTTCGTACTCCCGTCACATCAGCAACCGGCTTCAGTGAGCACTGGAACACAACCAGCTGTTAATTTTGCAATTTCTTGAGCCTGGCTCGCCATGTTGCCGGTCTCAGCTCGAGGTGTGCGCCGCTGTACCTGTAATGTGACGTTTACTATTTTTCGTTTAAGAGACGCACGGTCATACCGTGACGCCGCTTGAATCACCTTAACAATTGCTTTCGCTGTGTAGCAGCTACGTTGCTTTCACCAGTTAGCGTCACGCAAGTTTCGGGGCCTCCATCAGCGGATGACTCACCGTCAGGTAATTTTGGGTTTGGCATCACCTGAAATCTCTCTAGGGGACCTTGCAAATTCAGATCTACAGGTTATCGCCCTTTGGACTCCTGAAGCACGCTTTATGGCATCAATGAATTCACACATAACCATTCGTATATTGATGAACGTGACGACGGAGATGTGTTAACATGCGCTTTCAACAAAACGGTGCAAGCACCGAAGAAATGGACTGACCGACGGTTTAAGGCACAATATCCCCTGGGGTTTCAGATTGGCTCCTTATTCCTTCATGCTTCATCATAGCAGTGGCAGTTCATTGAAGGTTCTGCCGCCGATTGCTTCGGGCGATGACACCGATCAGTGGCTAGACTTTCATAGTCGACGTGGAAGCAAGAGCTTCGCCAGCACGATCGGATCATATCACCAGTTGCTGAGAGGACGCTTACCATTTCCTACTCTAATTTATCATCCCAGGTCCCAAGGCATTTGCTGCGGACACAGCTCCGGTTGTGGTCCGGTTAAAACAATTAGGCTTGGCAGCGCGACCGTCTACCCTGGACTTTCGGAGAACAGGTATTTGAGGTTGTTGTCATATTCCAGAGGCAAAAAGGCTCAACAGTGGAGGCTCCAACGGCGTATCAGAATTTTCTTGTTTGGGCCGAACGCAAGGTGCCGTTTGTGGCCGGTTTTTAATGAAAGAATAAGACCGTAAAGTAGTATGTGGAACGTCTTGACGGCAAGGACGATTGCTCAAGCTTCCACTTCAACTTAGTTGTATGTGTGTTGGGCTTATGTCAGAGGCCTGACCGCATGTGGAAAACGTTTTGGCTGCCGACCGAAAAAGCTTCCGATATCAATGCAGCAATACCTCAGCCCGAAGTATCGGACGCCACGATGATTTATGCAGATGGATATTGGTGTGTAAGCTGCATGGCTTTGGATGACCCTGGGATTCCTTGGGCTCTAGATACCCATACCCACCTGTGTGCTTAATCGTGAAATCAAGGAGCTATCCGGTATTTACCAACTTTATGTGTTTGCGGGCACTTAAGTGTTAGTTTTATGAGCGATATCATCACTAATAAATGTAAATCCTCCATTAATCGCCCGAGGTATGCATTTTCTCGGCCATCACTGAATTTATGGAACGAATACGACCAGGCAAGGAATTACAGTCTGAGTTTACCAAAAAGATGGAAGACCAGGTAATCCTTCAGCACTGTATCAGCGATCTATGTGTCACCAATTTTGCCTCGACACCAAACTTCAGCTTAGTATGTCGAAACAAGCCGAATTGTGCATTTACAGTCCAAAAATTTCGGGAATTCTCGGTGAATTTGACCTGTTGATGCGTCCCCACCAAACCAATGCACGCAAGCTATTTTTCTCCAATTACTTTCGCGAAAAAATCAAGTTTTCTCCCAAGTCCGCATGCTGCGTTGCATTCTCCGGCAAACATACCTGAAAGAGTGGATTCCTGCCGATCTGTAATTTCGTATGGAAAGGAGGTTCAGTGTGGCAGCTGGTAATTGCTTGCTGCTTTTTGGCATTATTCACTTTAAAATAAAAAATGCATAAAAATCAGCGGCTGTGTCCTTGCGCGCTAGAGGGCCAAGCGTATTCATAACAAAAGACTTCATATTATGCACCACCTCCGTCGTTTCCTGGAATAAGTGAAATATAATATCTAGCAGCGCAAAGCGTCGCACCCTTGTGACGTCGTGAATGACGGGCCAGCCGACGCCAGCATATTCCTTCCCTTGAAAAGTGTACAGATTTTACCTGGGTTTACGACGTTAGCCCTCAATACAAAGATTATCGATTGCGGATGGCATCGTATTTAGCTCTGGCTTAAAAAACACCAATAACCCCCCTTGTTTTGGTGCCTGTGAAATTATGAGTGTTGAACGTAATACACACGAGCTTGCTGAAAATTGTTCGACAGCCCACGACCGGTTTCGCCCCTCCTGGAGCTCATCAGGTAGGCGTAGTCCCGAGTTTCCGGCAACCTCATGTTCTACTTGAAACCAAATTGCACGGAATTAGCGAAGTACACTCATTTGCAAACAAACTTGGTTTTGCGAGAGACTCACCTGGAGCCCAGCTGAATCTCTCGTTTGTGATGCTTCCGGGCAACTGAATGTGCTGCGCCAGGCCGCCTCATGTTTCAGTTGCTACGATATTCGAGATATTGCGGCACATGTATAGACGTGATACACTAGTGATAGGGATGCTGAAAATTGTTCGACAGCCTCATGAGTAGTATGTTACGTCTATGCATGTATCGCGATATCTCGAATAGTGTACCAACTGAAACATGAGGCGGCCTGATGCAGCACGTCCAGTTGCTTAAAAACCTCATAAAGGAGAGATTCTGCTGGTTTCCCGGTGAGTCTCTCGCAAACCAAAAATGGTTTGCAAATGGGCGTACTTCGCTATAAGTGGTGAAGTTGATTGTCATCGCCCGTCTGTACGGAAGGCGCGCAGCCAGTTCAGAGCTGTGATCATAACCTCTTACATATTTTAAAAACCTGCTGGAAAATGAAGAACTACCTTTAGGAATTTAAACCTTGTGTTTAGTAACGAATGATTTTCCCACTTCCGACAAATCACCGGGCACCGGTGTGGCGGATGACGGTCCTTCAGCTCGTCCCTGGTTATTTGCCCATCTAGCGGCAAGCGATTGGCTAAGTAAACAGTTGTTGTGAAGTAACTGGCAAAGAGGAGTCACAAGAATAGACTTCGCAGCAACGCAGAGTAAAATGCCCCTCACTTCACGTCAACAGAGTGGTCGGATCAAGTGGTCTAAGCAAGAAGTGCGTAATCATCGAAAAGCATGTCCACCGAGCGGGTGCGATGTTGGTTGTAGGCCTCATTCCCACTGAAAAGAAAAAAGAGCAGAAATGGTTCCAGGATCGGAGTGTCCAGTTTTATCAGATTGCAGTTTCTTCACTTTGGGTAAGCGTGTTGAATAACCTTCCCCCGATGGTTGTTTACGCTGCATCTAACACACTTTTCAAGTTTAGTTTGGATTCTTTTCATGCGCCCCTGAACTGGAGTCTAACTACCGGTGCCGAGGACTCCAAAAGTGGTGCTATACTCGTTTTTGCCTCTGCATTTCAGGTGAATAGAAGCCGTTCAACAACAATAACGAACCCTACTCGCGAAGCGCCGGCAAAGGCCGTGATCCTGTGTATCACTTCGTGACTGCATGATCCTGCACAAAGGATATCCATACTTTGGAAAGCTGGATTCCCGACTTCATGGAGTGACTAGAACTTCACATCTGTCAGGCTGAATCCAGCTCAGTCTTGAAAAATAAACACTCGTCGTAGAAAAAATAGCTGAAATCTAATGGGAACTCCGGTCAAATGTAACAGTAAGTAGGAGAACTCAGGCAGCAGAATGAAAATTCCTAAACCATTTACTTACATGGTTGAAGTAGCTGACACATGAGACACTAGGAAATGGGACATTTTTATACCAAAGATTATGACAAGGACAAAGGCATTCAGGTTTCTGCAGTATAAGGATAACAGTCAAGCAAGAGTAGGGAACGCGAATCGGCTGTTTGCCATCCATCTGAGCGTTGAGACCAGTCATTCCCTATTGGAATCAGTGGTAAACATGAAAAAGGTACAATCATCCCTGTCGATTAACTTGAGGCATTGGTCACTTGAGACAGTAATCAGAAGTGGTGCTGGTGAAATCGTCTCTGCCAGTTGAAAGAATCGTTGTGACGCAGTTCATATCTCTATCTTTTCGTCTTAATCTGGCGTTTACGGCAGACGGACCACTGAGGCTACGCAGTGTGTCAAAGGCAAAAAACAACTAGAAATGCATGTACGGCACTTCGCATTTACAGTAGAAAAATCTTTTGGAACTTCGAGCACCTTGGATCCCATTCGGAGCCCTGTAGTCAAACCCCACGTACAGCTAGTAAGTCTGCTGTCCTGTCTGGTTACACACCTGTCGGCTCCTCACATTCGGAGGCAGCAGAGACAGTATTGAAGCGCTTGTCCACTAACTGCCTCAGCCTTTTCAACAAACTTTGCGATATTAAACGGTCAGTTTACCTTGAAAAGCCGTCCATAATCGCACTCACTGGGACCTGGCTCACACCAGATGTCTTCGACGCAGAGATCTCGATAGGCGGCTACTCTGTTTTTCGAGCTGACTCAAAGCGAGGGAGGGCTGGTTAGGTTGTTTTGTACTTACATGCGGCCCTGCCCATCCCGATTGTCCCCTCTGATACCACTCCCGCTCCTTTTGGGATGCGCTGTGGATTCAAAGCCCGCTGCGCGGGTCTGATTCTTTCCTTGTCGGTGTGGTCTACCGTTGCCCCTCAAGTCCTCCGGAAGATGACCAGTTCCTCATTCGAACACTTGAGCAACTTTCCTCCAGCTACCACTTCATTCATCGCTTGCTGGTAGGTTACTTTAACGCTCCACAGACCTCCTTGATGGAGCTCAAGCACGTCGGATCAAGTGGACCTTTTTCAGCGGCGCTGACCAAAGTCGTTCAACAGAACGCTTGGAATCAAAATGTCGTTGCACATACCACATACCGCGCAGGCCAACTACCGTCTCTGTTAGATTTCCTTATCACCAACGAAATACACTTCGTCGATCGGGTGATAATTTACGCTCCACTGGGACATAGTGACCACTGTGTGCTGACCTTTGATTTCATCTGTTACTAGGCCAGAAATCCGGAACCTCAAATGTCGATTCGACACTTCTAGCGTGCAGACTTCCCAGAAATGCGTAGCCTACTTGATCAATTTTAGCTGGGACAGGCTCCGTGGAAGAGTCATACGGGGCCATTGTCCAGAAGGTTCACGGGGCTGACGCGATGCTGGTCCCAAAAAAACAGCACGCAGTCGGATGAGCCGCAAGTTAACAAAAAGGATTCGGCGTCTTCCGGAGAAGAGGGTTCAACTATTTTTCAAAAAGTTGACTACAGGAGACACAGAAGATGGGCTGGAATTGCGTAAAAGGCGGAACCGCCTTAAATCAGAAATCCGCCAATGGAACATACGAAAACAAGCCACCATTTTAGACCTCGCCCGGAAAGCAGGAATGTGCTGTTTAAATACAGGAGACATCGCCGAGGAAACAAGCCATCCGCGTTCTCCTTGGGGGACAGGCACGGAGAACCCACAAGTGACCCAATAGTGGTATCTAAGGTCTACAGAGAACACCATGAAGGTCTGTATTCAGCCCCAGAGTCACATCCAATCTCTTCAAGGCGTAACTACGAACGGCCTCCAACCGACTTGGTCTTCACGGCGGAGGACATTCGTCAACGCTTGCACAAGTTCAACACTTTCTGCGCGTTCGGGCCCGAAGAAGTCCATCCAAGGATCCTGAAGGAAATGTCATCCACACTGGCAAAGCACTTGTACCTGGTGCTTCGTCAGTCGCTTGACGAAGTCCACCTTCCCCCTTCCTGGAGGGAAGCGATTGTCACACCAATCTACAAAACCCGTGAACGACTATCGCCTGGCAGCTATAGGTCTATAGGCCTCACTAGCGTGCCGTGCAAGGTGGTGGAACGCATTCCGAAGCATGATATCCTAGATCACCTTACTACCAGCAACTTGATATCTCCAGTTCAACACGGATTTCTCCCAAACCGTTCCTGCGTGACAAAACATGCTCGTATTTATGGGCAGCTTAACCCAAGCCAAGGACGAGGGACTTATATCAGATGCCATATTTTTCGACTTCTCAAAAGCATTCGA
>SJOL01002437.1:0-30782 GCA_004794785.1 Opisthorchis felineus
GCGAATATTGCTGCGACAAATAAAACCGAGCAAGGCTTTCATACAGTGCCACAGTTGAAACTTCTGCAGGGACTGCAATCGAGTAAGTTCCGACCGATTGGTTCGATACACTTGGCACCAAATGTGAGTCCCCGAAATAGCCAAAGTTGACTACATATCCAACGCGAACCAAACAGTTCTCCTGCACTTGAATCTAAGGCAGTACTGAGAGTGCCTAACAGCTTGTTATTGTTGAATCCTATGTTCATAATTTGTGTGGCATTCGTCATTCCTGGATGTCCATTTCGGCACCGGTGAACAGATGGGACTTGTGTGTATTGTGAGTGAGTTTTGGGTGTACGCGGGTGTATGTGTGCTCGGGTTAGCTGTTTTCAGCTTGCGGCGCAGTGGACCGTAGTGCCTTGTTTGAAGAACTGGCCATCCTACGTGTCGGATTATTGACCGTTTTCTCAATAGGGAGAGCTTGTGTTTGCGCACGTTTCGAAGTGAGATCTTTCGGTTGCACTGCTCTTGGATTGAATTCCTTCTTGACTTCCTACTCGATTGTACCTGTGTATTCTTGAGCTGCTAGGCTTTTCAGTTAATTTATATTTCTGAGAACTGTACACGAAAAATTCATCGTGCCTGATCACATATAAAGCGGACGTTGCACGCTTCGCAGCCCTAGCTGTCCGGCTTTCAAGTTACGTTCTATTTCTGGCAACTGTAAACAGGAAATTTCTCGTGGCTGAACACATAAAGCAGATGTGGCGTGGCTCGCAGCAATTGATTTCGGTTGTCCTCAAATTGCAGTGATCAGTCACTTGTAGCAAATTATTTGCCTCCATTTATGTTCAGTCTTCCTGTGTAGTACTGCATACCTTCCGAACTTGTCAGGCTTTATCGAGAGATCAACGCATTCACTATAAATATGACAATCGGTTCGCCTTGGTTGAAGTTTCCTCGTTACCCTTTTGCGCTGTGAGAAATAATCCATTGTTGTTCCGCCACGAATTATTCTCCGAGTTATTTTCTGACATTTGACGGTGCTTTTTATTCACTGTACACATTTTCTATCGGACGCCATCTGACAATCACATATCGTATGGCACTACCTCATCACGACTCTTCTCCTACAACGCGCTATCATTTGGCGGCTTCGATGAACAGAAAGTTGATATATTTCTGAATCGGTTGACAACTTTAACTGTATGAATGGATGAGATGTAACATTCCAATTCATCGGAGCTTGTGGTAAATTTTTGCAATGAGGAGTAAGTTTATTATGTTCCGCCTAAATTGCGGGACCCATCCGATACCAGTGTGCTTACAGCGAGTAGTTTAAGAACTTTAACTTGGGGGAAACACTGATCACTAAACTCAGTTTGAGAACAACCTACCATATCCAGGTCGCCTGAACTAGCATCGAGCGGTTCGCAAGGATGCCTTGTTTGGGGGCATTGTAGGCATTCATTTATATTGGTCCTCCTAACAGTAACTGATTACTGATAGTAATCAGTCTTTTTATGTTAATGTTAGAAACCGAATTACGCCTGATCACCCACCGATCTAGAGCACTGGACAACGCAATGTTTGCCCTCCAACCTTACTTGTACCAACGACTTGACCAGTTTTGATTAGTTAACGATTTCAGTTTTTTGCCATGTCCCGGTTGTTCTCGGATGAAAACAGATANTCCGACTTAAATGATCCTATATTTGACTGAGAAAAAGTGACAAGATAAAAAGAGAAGCCTCCCATTCGAAGTCGTGCCACAAACAATTCCGGCCAGACAGTAGAACTACGCAACTTTGGCAGACTATCCACGTGATTGGGAGACGAGAATGCCCGTGCACAGTGGTCTTCAGGTTTCGACGACCAGCTTCAGTAGTTAATGAGTAGTTCCCATCATGACCCATCTGCTATGACAGAGACTGAAGCTTAACGCCTTCGGTGGCAGAGTAGCTGGATCTCCGTGTGGTTAGTTCAGTAAGCGCGCCTTCCGTTCGGCTGCTTGCGCTGCGCCCACCTGTAACAGCCTCAACCAATACGTCTAAAGGTGTGTGGAAACGACCAAGAAGATATTCTCAAAGCTCCTGAGAATAGGACAGGAATGCCATACTACACTGCACTATGACATACTATATTACATGATGTTGCACTACACTATACTATGCACCAACACTCTATACTAAACCATCTACTGCACCTTATTAAGCTATGCTTTACTCCATACTATACTACACGGTGCGAAATCATACTTTAATATACTATACTGAGTATACTTTACAATAACATGAATCATCTGATTAGATCAACTAGGGCCTGTGTATTAGCCGGTATTGAGCCTTCAACCTACTCTCAACTACGAAACTTTTTGCATTCATCATAGATAGATAGAGAATCATCGGAAAGAGTTGGGCGCTTCGTGCTTTGTGTGGCTTCACACTAAAAGTAATCCTAGTTCATGCATCCCATTTCAACGGCTAGCTTGATTTGAAACACAAAATCTGACCTCTATGGACGACTAGGGGGTTTGGGACCATAAATCTATCTGAGGTCTTCATAATAAATGATTGAGTTTCCTGGTCAGTTACAAAATAACCAGACTCGCTCATGTAACTGTCTGTTCGAAACAACGTCACGAAAGGACTCGGTTGCTATCCTCTCAAATTAATACTCAAAATATTTGGCAATTACAAAGGTGGATGCTTCGAACTGCCTTGAACTTGGTAAGCTGGATGAAGGGTTAAACGGCGTCAACCAAGTGGAGCGGTTAACTGATGTAACCGGTATCAGATTTTTCACCTCAGACATTCGGTAATTCCATCCAAAGTGATTGCGTAGACTAGTTCTTTGTTTTACTTTTGCCTCAGGGTATAATGCGGAATGGAAAGGCTCCTGCGAATATGAACTGTATACTGACAAAAAAGAGCTAGAAAGATACATGTATTCACACATGATAGTAAAAACCTCAATTCCACATAGACTTGAACAATTCAGCATCCTTAAGTGTCCACCTGAACTTCCCTGGACATTGTTCAAATACTAAATACTGATGAACAAACACTGCGAACGGTTCAGTAATTACAAATCAGTCGTCCATCAGATGCAGTAACTGCGCTTTGAATTATGTGGTCAGATGCTATTCGCACGTTTCATCAGTAGCATACCCGTTACGCCGTTATTGCGTGATTTTAACTAGACTTGGCAAATCAAATCAAAGCTAATATGAACACATTGGATGAATGCCCTGTGGTAGTTTACCATGCAGTAATCAGAATAAGATGAAATAAAAAGTCTACCGATAAGAGGGACTAGTCAGAATATAAAAAACTCTATGGAAGGCTCTACAGACCCAAAAAATCTTTTGTTTAAACGGATCCTCATCGGATTTCGTAAAGAAGCGACGAATGCTTTTTGGAGAAAAAAGACCCGTTCGATTCCAAAAGCAGTCGAATGGGAAATACAGGGTTTAGCGAGCTAGACAAGTGGCGTCTAACTTCAATGTTAAGCCAGTGCACTACGCAACCAAACCCATTGCTATGTACACCTGCCTCCACATCCTGAAAATTGTGGTGGAAGTTTCACCACCTTAGCATGTCCAATATAGTCCCGCTTGCCTTTCTCACGTTGGTGAGAGTTGAGAGGCGAATTTGACATACTTTGGATGTTCCACTCGCGCTTCATGGTGAATGCTGACTGAGGTATGTACTTCACACGTCAGATGACATTCTACCTCACAGCGCATTCTGCCCAGCTTTGTACAGAACTGAAACCACAGAAAGGTGAACAGTCTATGAAATGGCAACAAATTATGAAACCTCTAACCAGTAAACTCAGTTATGTAGATAACTGTCACCTATCTGGAGGGGGACCACGGGATGGATCTCATTAATGCTTAATGTTATTATCGGATATGGCTCACTCATGCAGTCAAGAGCGCTCATGCGAAAAGCCAAGGGCATTCGATGCGTAGCTGTCCAGTTTCTAGTTCCCTCGGAACAATGTACACTACAAACGTACTGATCTTGATATGACCTTCAGCGTTTGGCCGACCCTACTCAATTTTCCGGGGACCGAAACTGTGGCAACTGAAACCAACGCACAATTAAGACATGGATTATAGCTGACAAACTGACAGAATGAATGATATGGTGACCCCAGAATATCACCTCAACTATCCAGTTAAAGGTGCGTATTGGCCAGCTGCACCTTCCTACGCGCAAAACACAACCAAACGAGTGTGAATAGGTTGGTTGAACAAGATTAAATCAACCGATCCAATTAACCTGTGAAGTGATCAATTCGGACAATGATTCGGCCGACCTTCAGATGTGCTGCTCCTCGAGTATAAATCAAAAGCCCCACCGTAAGACGGGACATCGATGTCGTATGCATTAGTTTCGTAGTCCGCCTCTGCCGCTTTAGTGGGAGAACTAATCCAGTAATAACGGGTCTGTCTCGGAGAACAGAACACTTTCGGAATAAGTACTCAGAATTCTGCCGAATAAGTTAAATTTTTATTTGGCTGGTCAACGCTAATCCGAGCAACTTAGGTCGCTTTAAGTAGCTGCTTCATACAATGACGTGTACTGAGGAGAATAAATGTTCCGATTGTGACCAGAGAAAACAGCACACAAAATAATGTTGGGGTGATAATTCATCTGCTCCTGTTTCATGCACCCTGCAGCAGGGATTTGAAAAATATCCCCCTCTATCGAACGCACTCACAGGTTTCTCGAATATGAAAATTGTGCAAAAAGCGAAGTGACGAAGTTCCGACCTGGCAAGAGAGTACACCTTCACAGATGCATTATGAATCAAGTCAGTGTAAGGCTTTTCAAGACTGGTTGCTTTCGCTTTCCGTAGACATGACTGAAACTGCATTGTCCTTCAATATATGTCATAATATGAACCAGTTGCCTAAAGAAAGAGCAGTTTTTCGAGTTGACATTCAACTGAAAAACTTGACCTCCCAGAAGAATAATTACGATGTCACTTAAGTAACCAAGATACTGAAACTAGATACAGCTTCAATGCCCATGAGACTCACTAACATATGCCGTTGTTCATGATCTGTTCATGATCACTAACTTTCTGTAGACGAACGATGTACACATACACATATACACACAGCAATAGGTGCGTCTTGGTATAACATTAACAATGCGACTCAGAAAAAAATGACACTGTGAAATCAGTTCCAACGCACTCCTATACTGGTATATCAGCATTTGAAGTGGCCAGCTAAGAGGCGTCCTCTGTGCACAGTCCACTGGATTAGGTCGGTCAGAATCAATGGTATGCAGCGCACGTCCACTTCGTTGAACATCTTGTACTGTTTGTTAGAGTAACTGGTGGCACAGAATTCCTGTACCTTAAAACGAAATTTAGAAACATCCTACGAAGCGGGTGGGGACGGCATCTGTGGACAGTGTGTGCGGTAGAGGAATGAATTGCCGCTCATAGTTTCCTACAGAGAGCTGATAAACTAGTTGAGCAAATTCGGAATTGTTTCTGAGTATATCCACACATTTGATGACAAAACTTTCAACCTCGGCACTGATGAGAAGGTGTCTGTAAGTCAAACATTGAATTACAATGACACTTGGAATGTTTTACTCTCCTAATAGGGGAGGAAGGAGCGACACACGACAGTCATAGAAGGAGCACCGTTTGTTGCATAGACGATGATATTCTGCTGTGGGGATTGGTTTTTAAAAAACTTTCGGGGTGAACATCGAGTGTAATTGACTAAGCGTGATCAGCATCCATGCAGAGAGCTGTGATCGCCCTCGAAGTATCCCACATATCGTAAGGCTGGAGCAGCATTACCGGGAGATGTTGTAGGTATCCCTCCACCCGCATACTTGACTAGACACTTCAAACACAGTCACTTACTAGATCACGCGACTCGTTTGTTCCCTACACACAGATCACGCCACACAATCGTGACTCGCTTAGCCTTGACTGTCCGTACCTTTTGGCACGAGTGAAAACAGGTCAAGTACACACACACACACACACACACCGTAAACGTACCTGCATGTAGGAAAACCGAACACAGTCCAAACACAACACAGCACAATTCACCCGACTCGGTGTCGGGCCGCGCAGGAAATACGGCGTGCATTTCACGGACAATCAGGAAAAAACGTGTAGCTGCTACAACAGCGAAAGAAACACGACGCCTGCGTCCTGACGAACAGCAGAAGCGATCAATTTGCACCCACCATACAATAAGTCCCTTCTTCTCTATATATGTTGTAGTCACTTCAATTGACAGTAACATAGTTTTAGTTAGTGCTCATCAATTTCTTCCTATTTAGTCAATTTTGGGGCTACATTAGAGCATTAGCAATGCTAATTGCCGTGCCTAGATATAGTTCGATACAACTTGCAGTCCTCCATCACTGGCCGGTTGATCAGTACGTTTCCAAATGGAGGCATGGCTCAAACACAACGATCAAAATTTCTACCGCATCCGTATGCATCATTGTACAGATAACTTTTTAGAGATCTGATATCATGAGCAGTTCACCTGCTTTGTCTGCCATCCTGCTTTTGACCGAAAGTCTACAATCCGATAGAAAGAATTTATACCAGCAGTTGTCTGCTTCTTACAATCTATTAACACTTTACGCATCGTAAAACGGATACTTGCTATCATTTTTCAAAGAACCCAAGCAGCTCTGCTTCTTCATCCAAATGCAAATCACAGATCACAGAGATGACTTGGTTTCCTCGCTTCATCTAGAAAGCACTAATTGCAGAGAAGTCATTCGGGAGGAGGGTGCGCCTATTTTTGGACGATCATGCGGAACGAAATTCTAAGCAACCCAGTAAGTATTGCCGCCATTTGTGTTTGATGAACGACGTCCAATTATGAAGAGCCTTAACTGGTATAAACAGCATGATCTCAAATAGAACACAGTAATCGTCGCGCTCAAGTGTATGGATGTGCAGCTGAACGGGTGCTAGCGTTAGACCTGTAAAGTAGCTCTTATTTGTTTTGTGTTATTTAATGTATTTGAGATGGCCAGGGCTGTCACGAGGCCTATGGATATTGAGCGTTGATCGAGGATTGTTAAACCCAAGTAGACGCTTGGAGGTTCCACGGAACTATGTGTCATGCTTCCGAGGGTGAGTTGTGTGTGTCGCTTCAGTTCCATCAATTCTAGGGATGGGACGTGTTTTTCNTATCTATCTATCTATCTATCTATCTATCTATCTATCTATCTATCTATCTATCTATCTATCTATCTATCTATCTATCTATCTATCTATCTATCTATCTATCTATCTATCTATCTATCTATCTATCTATCTATCTATCTATCTATCTATCTATCTATCTATCTATCTATCTATCTATCTATCTATCTATCTATCTATCTATCTATCTATCTATCTATCTATCTATCTATCTATCTATCTATCTATCTATCTATCTATCTATCTATCTATCTATCTATCTATCTATCTATCTATCTATCTATCTATCTATCTATCTATCTATCTATCTATCTATCTATCTATCTATCTATCTATCTATCTATCTATCTATCTATCTATCTATCTATCTATCTATCTATCTATCTATCTATCTATCTATCTATCTATCTATCTATCTATCTATCTATCTATCTATCTATCTATCTATCTATCTATCTATCTATCTATCTATCTATCTATCTATCTATCTATCTATCTATCTATCTATCTATCTATCTATCTATCTATCTATCTATCTATCTATCTATCTATCTATCTATCTATCTATCTATCTATCTATCTATCTATCTATCTATCTATCTATCTATCTATCTATCTATCTATCTATCTATCTATCTATCTATCTATCTATCTATCTATCTATCTATCTATCTATCTATCTATCTATCTATCTATCTATCTATCTATCTATCTATCTATCTATCTATCTATCTATCTATCTATCTATCTATCTATCTATCTATCTATCTATCTATCTATCTATCTATCTATCTATCTATCTATCTATCTATCTATCTATCTATCTATCTATCTATCTATCTATCTATCTATCTATCTATCTATCTATCTATCTATCTATCTATCTATCTATCTATCTATCTATCTATCTATCTATCTATCTATCTATCTATCTATCTATCTATCTATCTATCTATCTATCTATCTATCTATCTATCTATCTATCTATCTATCTATCTATCTATCTATCTATCTATCTATCTATCTATCTATCTATCTATCTATCTATCTATCTATCTATCTATCTATCTATCTATCTATCTATCTATCTATCTATCTATCTATCTATCTATCTATCTATCTATCTATCTATCTATCTATCTATCTATCTATCTATCTATCTATCTATCTATCTATCTATCTATCTATCTATCTATCTATCTATCTATCTATCTATCTATCTATCTATCTATCTATCTATCTATCTATCTATCTATCTATCTATCTATCTATCTATCTATCTATCTATCTATCTATCTATCTATCTATCTATCTATCTATCTATCTATCTATCTATCTATCTATCTATCTATCTATCTATCTATCTATCTATCTATCTATCTATCTATCTATCTATCTATCTATCTATCTATCTATCTATCTATCTATCTATCTATCTATCTATCTATCTATCTATCTATCTATCTATCTATCTATCTATCTATCTATCTATCTATCTATCTATCTATCTATCTATCTATCTATCTATCTATCTATCTATCTATCTATCTATCTATCTATCTATCTATCTATCTATCTATCTATCTATCTATCTATCTATCTATCTATCTATCTATCTATCTATCTATCTATCTATCTATCTATCTATCTATCTATCTATCTATCTATCTATCTATCTATCTATCTATCTATCTATCTATCTATCTATCTATCTATCTATCTATCTATCTATCTATCTATCTATCTATCTATCTATCTATCTATCTATCTATCTATCTATCTATCTATCTATCTATCTATCTATCTATCTATCTATCTATCTATCTATCTATCTATCTATCTATCTATCTATCTATCTATCTATCTATCTATCTATCTATCTATCTATCTATCTATCTATCTATCTATCTATCTATCTATCTATCTATCTATCTATCTATCTATCTATCTATCTATCTATCTATCTATCTATCTATCTATCTATCTATCTATCTATCTATCTATCTATCTATCTATCTATCTATCTATCTATCTATCTATCTATCTATCTATCTATCTATCTATCTATCTATCTATCTATCTATCTATCTATCTATCTATCTATCTATCTATCTATCTATCTATCTATCTATCTATCTATCTATCTATCTATCTATCTATCTATCTATCTATCTATCTATCTATCTATCTATCTATCTATCTATCTATCTATCTATCTATCTATCTATCTATCTATCTATCTATCTATCTATCTATCTATCTATCTATCTATCTATCTATCTATCTATCTATCTATCTATCTATCTATCTATCTATCTATCTATCTATCTATCTATCTATCTATCTATCTATCTATCTATCTATCTATCTATCTATCTATCTATCTATCTATCTATCTATCTATCTATCTATCTATCTATCTATCTATCTATCTATCTATCTATCTATCTATCTATCTATCTATCTATCTATCTATCTATCTATCTATCTATCTATCTATCTATCTATCTATCTATCTATCTATCTATCTATCTATCTATCTATCTATCTATCTATCTATCTATCTATCTATCTATCTATCTATCTATCTATCTATCTATCTATCTATCTATCTATCTATCTATCTATCTATCTATCTATCTATCTATCTATCTATCTATCTATCTATCTATCTATCTATCTATCTATCTATCTATCTATCTATCTATCTATCTATCTATCTATCTATCTATCTATCTATCTATCTATCTATCTATCTATCTATCTATCTATCTATCTATCTATCTATCTATCTATCTATCTATCTATCTATCTATCTATCTATCTATCTATCTATCTATCTATCTATCTATCTATCTATCTATCTATCTATCTATCTATCTATCTATCTATCTATCTATCTATCTATCTATCTATCTATCTATCTATCTATCTATCTATCTATCTATCTATCTATCTATCTATCTATCTATCTATCTATCTATCTATCTATCTATCTATCTATCTATCTATCTATCTATCTATCTATCTATCTATCTATCTATCTATCTATCTATCTATCTATCTATCTATCTATCTATCTATCTATCTATCTATCTATCTATCTATCTATCTATCTATCTATCTATCTATCTATCTATCTATCTATCTATCTATCTATCTATCTATCTATCTATCTATCTATCTATCTATCTATCTATCTATCTATCTATCTATCTATCTATCTATCTATCTATCTATCTATCTATCTATCTATCTATCTATCTATCTATCTATCTATCTATCTATCTATCTATCTATCTATCTATCTATCTATCTATCTATCTATCTATCTATCTATCTATCTATCTATCTATCTATCTATCTATCTATCTATCTATCTATCTATCTATCTATCTATCTATCTATCTATCTATCTATCTATCTATCTATCTATCTATCTATCTATCTATCTATCTATCTATCTATCTATCTATCTATCTATCTATCTATCTATCTATCTATCTATCTATCTATCTATCTATCTATCTATCTATCTATCTATCTATCTATCTATCTATCTATCTATCTATCTATCTATCTATCTATCTATCTATCTATCTATCTATCTATCTATCTATCTATCTATCTATCTATCTATCTATCTATCTATCTATCTATCTATCTATCTATCTATCTATCCATCTATCTATCTATCTATTTATCTCTAACTACCTTGCTACCTCCCTTGCTAGGTGGTCAACCATACAACCAGCTTTTTGCTTACCTTTTCGTCTGTTTGGTCACAGGCGAGTCAACATCGAATACTAAATTATTTAGACAATTTTGACATCTGCATAAAAATCGAGATAGTTGGAATTTGATTATATAAATTCATAAAATTTTCCGTCAGTCCGTTAATCTACTGGCAGAATACGCATATGCTTTGGTCCCCACTTCCGTATACCCTAACTGCTTTTTCACGTGTGAGTGCAAACATCCGCACCCAAAATTCACAAAGACGTGGTTCGTCGGAGAGCAATTCTTGCTTTGGATGTCTCCACCCACCAAAAGTTAGGCAGATGGTTCGTCAAATTTTCACTCCTGTCCTTAAGGCTCTCCTACATCACTGTGTAGAGTTTGTTTTAGCTCGAACAAATTCCGGACCGTTAGCCAGTGACTTTCCATAAATATCAGCTCTTTATTCACGGGTTATTCGCATGCACCAGACTGAATAGTTGTGAGGTTTGATTACAAGCAAACATACAGTACTGATGGCGTTTAAGTAGCTAACTAGATCAACCGCTTTCACTGTCGCCACTTATGTTGACTATTCGGACAGCTTAACGAGTTTACACCAGCATTCTCTAACGTCTTAAGCTGCTGTATTGAAATGTGGAGAAAAAACAGGCTTCCCAACGCACTTTTAAAAGATCTTTTTGATTAGATGTCACATTCACCGCAGTTGTTGTCGAGTTCCTGCCAATTTCCATCATTGTGCTCCCACATTTGTAATTTGTTTGTCCATCGAGTATGCGAGATTTTCGCAGCGGCTGAACATAGATCTTACATTTCACTGGCACGCTGCTGTTTCTGATGGTGGCCTTCCATCAAGGTGGCCTGGTTTGCAGGATTGGGTGTTTTGCACGTAGACTTATTTGCTCTAATCTGAAATCTGTTGCAACACCAATTCGATGCTGTGGTAGCATTACCACTCATAAGGTCTTATTGGCAAAAACTCATGAGCTGTGCGTAAATTTCCCTTTGAATTGGCGTATTCGGAAGGCCATCTTGTTCTCCACATATCTGATAACCGCTGAGTGACTAGTTTTTGCAATCTTTCTCTGGGTGCATTGGACAACGAATTTTGTTTTGCGCACCTTAACAGTTCAACATTAACTGACAAACGGGTGTAAGCATTCTCTCTCGCCCTCAGCAACGGAAGCAAGAGATCAGCTATTTTGCACCCATATTAACAGACACTCATTTACTGAATGCAGAAATTTAGTAACCTGCAAAATTTGCCTATTTATAAACAGTGATACACTAGGAAGTCACTGAAATACTCAGTGAGGTTAAACATGGCCTTGTTATCATGGTAGAATTCATTCGAGCAACTTCTCAACCGAGCTGAATTGTTTCACCTGCCCGCGTTTAGTGTACATGTGCACGTCAACGACGTTGACGTAATCAGTGAAGTTTTGGCTGAGTAAAGCAGAGCCAAAAAGCGCCCAGAAGATGGAAGCAACCAAACTAATAATTGTATGTTTTCTAGGTCACTCGTGATGGCTAGATTCTTGCGATCGGAATGATAAAAATGCAGCACACTCGGCTAATACTCAAGAATTCTTGTCCAAAGGAAATTGAAAGTGGCGAGAACTTCCAAACTCAGCTGAAGTGCGTTGACAACTCGAAAGTCTTCATTTGAGTGGAAGCGAAGGAAATTTGAGGGATGTGATGATGTGTGATGTTATTAACGTCTTCTCCAGAGACTTGCTCTGATGTGGGCAAGACAACCAATGTGGGATTTCAAGTAACGGCCATTGGATTCTCAGGTCAGTCTGGTTAACACTGTTTATTTTATGGTCCCTTTCAGCAAATTGTGTCAACCTTTCATGTAAGTTTATGACAATAGACCGATAGGAAATAGAGCAATATTTTGCTGTAAACACACCCTGGTATTGTGTAAGTGCACAGAATCACTGTAACTGACTCATCAGTTTGATAGCATTCGATAAATATATCTTAATACACCAAAATATTTTAAGGGGAGCAAAGTGTAGCGAACAAAAATCAGTTCTCCAGTTAGCTTATTATACTCACGTATATGAAAACTTCCATCCCGATTAGGGAACCAATATTAACTAATCAGTTGCTCGTGCACATAAATGAACTTTTCTTCTGGACTGAGATAAGGATAATCTTCATGACCTTTGGAGAATAGACGTGAGAGCTTGTTTCGGCAAACCTAGGTACGATTTCGTACAGACTCCGGCTTGCACGTAACGGAATTAATAGATACAGTAACTTCCGAATGACATTTAGTTGCAATTCGAGCACAATCAGATAAGTCAGTTGGTAGTAGCATGGTTTATTCAAAAGTTAGTGATTGTGGGTTTGGATGTGCTAGTGTGCACTGAATGGATTTGGGAAAGATGTGATTTGTCGCACACGGCAGTCACTTGGAAAGCTTGTGTGAGTGAACTACCGAACTGTCAGTGAAGTCAACAAATGAAGGTATTAATCGCATTGTGAACAAATACGCAAATACGAACAAAAGGCAAGGAAACATCACTTTTGTTTAATATAAACAACATTGAAAAGGTATAATTGGGCCAAAGTCTTACCAAATCTAATCAGGCCACGAGAATTTCACGACATTTTATTCTTTCTGTCTGCAGCAGAAGGTCATTCTGATTTAATGCACCTGTTCAAATCCGTGGTATGTTTATAATTGTCAGCATTTACGCAGGATTCTGTTCACCTCATATCACATTTTATTCAACGCGGATAGATCAGCCTAAGGTCAAGGTGGGTTTATGCAACTAAAACACCATCACAAGAGTTTATTTACACGAGAATGCATAGGACTTGAAGTGTGCGGTGAAAACTTGCGATTCTTTCGCACAGCAAGTAGTGTTTTGTTTCTTTCACAACTTTCGAGCATTTGAAAATGCCACTGATGTGGCTGACGTATAGGCGTGATTAAGAAGCTATTATACATGTAGTTTAATTGCCATTATCCTTACTGACCAGTTCAGCTTTTCAAAAAAGACGGCTGACAAATTGGTTTTCCGCTAAAAATTCAGAAGTGAGCAAACAATATGTAGTCAAGAAACCGCAAACCTGACAGTATCGCCACTACACAGACACGTCCTTCGTTTGCAAACACGGCTAAACAAGACACTCTCAACGTGTTCACCTGAATTTTAATGGTCCAAAAATGCTAACTTATTTTTGGTTTGCTCCACTGAATCGTCGTCACTCTTGGAAAAGAATTCTGTACTAAGCCAATTTATTCCCACGGAGGGAGGAAGTGACGGAGAACGGAATGTCTTAGCCTTCTTTCTTGGGAGAGTTACTCGAACCTTGGTTGACAGAGAAGCCCACGGTGAACTCTCAAGGGGGGCGGCCTTTCTCTGTAGAGGTTACTCGATGGATTCCCATATTTGGTTTTGTCACTTCCAGAGCTTGCTCATTCAACTGACAATAACAGTGCAGTTCGGATGATGTCTGAAAAACATCCGAGAGTCAGAAGAAGAAATGTGTTCACCCCAGCTTGTTGTTCAACAGGTATTACACATCGGAGAACAGGGCTCAGGTTCCCAATTAGACCCTGTGATTAAGTTGTATCTAAAATCCCGTTGTTCTGCAGCTTCATATCGTGTTTGTTACCAGCAGACACAATCATAAATATTATTGGACAGATCAAAAACTGCGCATTAGCGGTTGAGACAACAGCATGTGCATTCGAAACCGGACCAGTGTGGTAGTGAAAGACCTGCTGTGAACTTCTCATATCAGCTACTTATTCCACTGCACTTGCCATAATATGTTCATTATACCCACCAGTTGATCAGAGCAGTGAAGAGTAACCTACTGCTTATCATCACACTATGTAACCTTACTTTTCAACTGATGGCGAAACCACACCAAAGTGATGCGGTAAAATCTGGCTATCTGCATCCTGAAGCATGAGGGGAGTCTTATCGGACAATAGTTTGAGCCGGGCTTGGGTATCTGGAAATCCTGATGACGAATGGCAGATCGTTCTCACACGACTTTTATGAGTAATTTTTATTACCCATACGTTACTGCAAAAACCCAGCAGAACTTCCATGTGTTTTTTCTTACCGAGTGTGTTGAACACTGTTGCGCGAAAGCAGATTATTCAGCGGCGTAGGCCACGTTGGAATTTTAACTTTTTTCCATATGCAGCATTGCATTTGTGTAACTCATAGAGCAAATTTGTGTTTTGAATATTCGTTCTATTTGCATGTTTGTCCGGTGGCTGGTGCCATGATATACGAGAATTCTGTTGTCAATTCTGAGCCAAATCTTATGTGACGGTGGTGAGCTGATGTTTGCTGGGGACTGAAAGTGACTGGGGAGAGTTCTGATCAGTGCTCCCGTTGCCACGATGCAAATGTTCACTTCACCTTCAACTCACGTTCATATCACTCTCGTTTGAACAGTCGTCCTTGCTTCCTTGCTCAGCTGTTCTGGTGAGTTCACATCAGAGTCGAGAAGCACTGTACTCGAGTTTCGCTTTTACTGGAGCACGTTAGAAGTGCATGTACCCGGTCGTACCGGAGTTGGAACTCCGGACATCTGATATGCGATGCAAGCGTGTTACTACTCCTTCACCAGTGCATATGCGAATTTTCACGTCTGCAGGCGAATAAGTTCCCGCTTGAGCTATGTGCTTGGTATGCGGAACGCCTCGAAAAGTGACCCAGTAACCGTCCTGAAGTGTAAGATCAGATACATCAGGGGTTTCGGACGACCCATCACTTCATTGCCCGCCCATGGTTTAGAGGAAAAACAGCGGCAGAGTTTCTATGTATTTTCAAACCAGAAAAGATAAAACTGGGATAGATTACTTTCCAGTACAGCTTTGGTACGGACTTTTCGTTTAGAACACTAGGTGGATGTACAAGATGAACTTTGAATGGGTAATTTCTTTCACTTCGCTAAATTGAAGTTGATCGGTGTGCCCTCCAAAGGAACTTAGAACCGTCATGTGCGACAGACGAGACAGCAAAAATGGCCACATAACCAACAAGGAATCAAACATGAAACTAACTGGACAACCAGTGAGTTCCAGTAGATGGTGTCTCCAACTCCTTAACTCTACATCTTTTATACTTACCTTTGGGAACTTTCCTTCTGGAAAGAACCACTGGTGTAGAACAACTGCTTTAAAGTGTGATAAATCGCACGACCAGCAAAGACTCTCCCAGCTCAAATAAATGTGGGGTTACCAGATATGCGTGCATTCTAACTCGGAACTGTCGTTCCGCACATATTATTAGTATTTGGATTGTTTTCCAGTGTCTGTTTAATAAAAATATTGGCGGTAGCCACAAGCACGAAAATTATCCCCACTTAAATGCTGTCTCTCATCAGTCGTTTCCGGTTGAGTAATTTCACCACAGATTAGAGAACTGCCACCCAACAGCCCATATCTTCAAACAACAACAACAGCAGCTGCACTGCAATACTTCGTTCCTCTCCTTGTGTTACAGTTCCAGGACCAACGACATGTGCGTACATGTACAACTCCGGAAGCGTATGACAGACACCACATGCAGCTTTATAAAAAACAGCTAGATATAAAAGTGCCCTTTGGAAGGTGTATTCGGCAAGAAACTCCAACACAGTCTAGCAACAAATATCTCAGAAATGAAGGTAGGTTAAAAAGCGAGACGATGTTTCTTTATAATAGTTAGCTGGTTATTTTTGTGATCTATTGTTGTCCTCTTTTACGAGTAAACCACAATAAAGGACTGGGCGATAATGATGCTTTTTGTGAGGCGGTCTATCTTAGGAAAAATTTCTTGAAATCAAAATTAGTCTTCCCTGAGGAATTGTCTCACACAAAATTGGTTTCACACTATCTCACAGTATGTCACATTATAAGCCTTCTTGTTCCCTTATGGCAC
This sequence comes from Opisthorchis felineus, assembly GCA_004794785.1. NCBI lineage: Eukaryota > Metazoa > Platyhelminthes > Trematoda > Opisthorchiida > Opisthorchiidae > Opisthorchis > Opisthorchis felineus. Next base: position 16,842 of record SJOL01002437.1, read on the forward strand.
TATGAAATCACAGTATTTACTCAACGGGACTTTTTACTGTTTGAAGGATGGAGTAGTCGTACGGTTAATTTCGGGTCCAATTCTGGCTGATATACTTATGGCCAAACTAGAAGGTGCTATCCCTAACACGGTAATATCCTCCCTGCAACTTCATGTAGAATATATAAATGATTCAAACACTGATCCCGTGTTTATGTTGAAGGAATCTAACAAAGCCTACCCCTCTAATCTGTTTACCTGAGAAAGTGAGCGGGCTAACAAGCTGGAATTTTTACTTATACCGCTGACTGATTGCGTAGATGGGGCCGTAAAACGCAGTGGCTACAGAATATCAATGTGGGTAGACCAGTCAACCAGTTTCTCAAACTTTGTTCCCACTAGGCTGAAGAGAGATCTTGTGCGACGTCCCTTCAACAGAGCAACATAAATATGCACAGTAGACACACTTCAACCAGAGACTGAACTACTTCTAAACCTACTTCGTGACAATGTTATTCCTGATAAAATCTTGAAAACAGTTGTGACCAGCAGTCTTCGGAGAAATTATTAGCAGTGTCCCTTCAGGAAAATAGACCGCGATATCTCGAATATCGAGCCAAATGAAGCATGAGATGGCCTGTTTGCAGCAAATTTAGTTGAATAATATCATAAATCAAAGATCCAGCAAGGATTCAGCTGTGTTCTGGTGAGACTAAAGTAGTTTACACATGAATGCATTTGGCAAAATGTGAGACCAGTGGCAACGTGAAGCGTAGCCATTACAGTGCTACGGAAGCCTGTCTATCTGTGCCTGCCGTACAAATAGGACACTCCCAGTTAGTCGCCTACGCAGAAGCTCGCAAAGATGTTCAAACGCAGACTTCAGGCACACAGTACCCGGATAAACTTCACTAGTCAATCTATGATCCAACTGCAAACGAAGGATCAACTGCAGTAAGTCCTTCGGCTTGCTTGCTCTTGTAACCAAACAACAAGATTGTTATCTAATGAAATATTTGAACATCTTCCTCCACGGCTGGCGACGTCGGCCCAAAACTGCCAAGACTAGCAGAAACACAGATTCCGAATATAGCTGAAGCCCTTACCATTCTTGTGAGTGACCCCAACTGAATCATCCCTGCTCTGGTCACTTGACCCCAGTACTACGTTGTTCTGACCTGTTGTATCCCTCTGACTGATTATATTTTGGCGGATTCTCTTCAAACCAGATATATGCTCGAGTCTACTGGTGCGATATTGAAAAGGGATTCTCCACCCAGAATTCTGTTTTATTTTCCTCTCAAACTTACTCCAGATCACAAATGCATCATTGTGGATATGGAAAAGCGATACATGTGCATTTCACTCAGACACTGTCTGTATTTCTGAACTTCGTTTACTCAAAGTGATCCCTGACTAAGGGATGTATGAAACTTAGAGAACTCCTTGAATTCCCCCGTCTGCTCATCACCAGATATCTACTGCGGTTTGAAAAAAATACCCGGACATCTGGACAGGCACATCGACTATGGCTGCATGAATTAAAACAGCACCTACCTCGGATACTGCACTGCAAAATTCTCATTACTGTTTACGCTGCATTTTCTCCAACGCATTATTTTGTGGGGTATTGAGTTAAGGTTGTTTCTGAAATTGCTTAAAATTTTTGAAATTAAATGCACAGCCAGACCACCTGGTCACGACAAAAAGCACTTTGTCCTCAAAATCGAAGAGTAGATAGGCAGCTAAGGCAATGCAATTGGCAGCTGAAGTGTACGCCTTTGACGTCGTCAGTGCGAAATTTGTTAGCGGTTTATCGTATTTAGTGGGCACGGAGCACTATGTCTCCGGCTCGCATATCGTCATATAAAGGTTGTTACCAAAAACCATCTGAACTAAATAGGTTCCTTGTATCGGTTTAGGGAAGAGAAATACCAAGCAAGGTTCAAACAGTACCTTTTGTTTTTCGGTTGTCTTATAACGTTAACTTCGTGGATTAGCAGATATACGAAATAAGCAAACTTTTGTGTGCAATAAAGTCTTTTTCAATTCTCTATATATACCGTGTCCATTCCCCTAAGAAGTTTCTAAATCAGGAGGGAATTCTTTTGGGGAGGTCTCATAACTGCTTAAATTCCAGAAGGCAATCAGAGTTTCAGGGCGAAATATTATAACTGTCGTATTCCTGTGTCATCGTGTTTAAAATATGGAGTACTTTTGACCATCAGCACCTTGTTTTACATAAACTAGAGCACATTTTTTAATCACGGAAGACCACCTATTGAAACAGATAAAGATTCCATAGGATTCTTTTCCAAGTTCACTTCCGTATGGTCCCTGTCATCTGTGAGGTACGTGGAAAAATTCCTTTCCATACACCACTTCACTTGTTTGAGTGATATTAGCATCAAATGGCTGTTCCTTAAAAATAAGATCATTCATTGCAAAAAGGCAGCTTGGAATTTGCACATCGCAGAGGATGATGTGTAGCGGTAGTATCCAAATCAAAGTAATTCTCGTGTTCTATCACAAGCTTGCTCCTCAGCATTTGAGCCAGCAGGAAAGAAGTACCTCTCCTACACTAGCTTTTTGATTTGCTCCCGGTCTCATTATCAAATTGTCCTGTTTTAAGACGGCATGAAAGTTCACTTTACTCTGTGGATTGTGGTGGTTATACATTAATACTTGCAAGATCGCATCATATCGCATCGCAAGCGTAACCTGGCCCTTTCTATCCTTAGGTATGTGCCAGTAGAAAAACTATTTACACCACGTTGGAAGGGAGGGTTGCCGATATTTTCTGAGAGACAAATGCTCTAAATAGTTTTATCTTGAAATAGCCGTTCCCTGTGATATCTGACAGTACGACCATGCGTTAGATTAAAGCCACACGTCCGTCTAACAGCAGGCGCGTTACGCATGATTTTGTGGAATATCACACTGCAACTATGTACTACTCACATACGTAATTGTCCCCTAATATCCACTCGCTTTGTCAAACAAACGTAAGTATCCTTTACATTTTCAAACTCTACCTCCTATCATACTGCCCTGGTGCAGATTCGGCCTCAACACATCCGCAAAGACAGTTTTACTGAGTAGTTACCATGAAATCCATGTGCATATTGTGGCCCAGTGAACTCAAACTCAGGAGACTCGACAAGATGTTAGATGAAGACCAATTTTTCCAGCCACGGAATGGTGAAAAAATTGCAGCCTACCACCAGTGGATTTTATTCCTCCTTGATCAAAAGTGAATGACTGATTTTTGTTGTAGAACTCAGTTAACCACAGAATCTCACGCTCATTGGCGTGGTATCGGTTGTCAGGGCAAATACGAATCAGTCATTCTATGGAATGATCGTATGTGCTGTCACCGGAGTCTGTTAAACCAGATCTGCAGGTCGACTTGGACTAAATCGAGACAGAAACTGCAGGCCAGTAAAACCAACACATTTCAGTGAGCAGCTGCAACAATCTCAACAGTGTGAATTATGGCCAGTACATTTACCATCGAAACTGACCGTAGAGTCTAAATATTGGGTAAGACCTTGTGTTTAAAACGGTGCATTGAATTTTCACTAATTATTGTCTCAGCGTTGGAAACATCATGGACTACAAAGTCGTGCGGCACTCTGAAAATGATTAACGTTATTTATAACGTTCTCTATGGTTATTATTGACTGCACAGTCGTTCCGCTGTAAAGTTCATGCATTTCACATGTCTCCTCTGCCGTTATCTGCACAATCGGCTGCGAATTGTATACATTCCAGGTCTTCAACACATGTAGCAGTCTATGGGAACAACAGTTTATCCACATCAGCTATTCATTTGACTTATTATCCGTAAATCTTTCAGCCAAACCTGCGACTTGCCGGTCAAACTAGTACCGATGACATTCACCTAAAATATTAGTTGAGCTTGCCTTGTTGACGTCCGAAAGACTGGTGATATGAATCCTATGGAATGATGGATGACCGCTTGGTTGACTCCATTTCGCACGAAAAACGGGGAACAGTTATAGAGAACAAACGTACAAACACACGTTTGAATTTTATTTTGTACATCAGTTTTGTACATCAGTAAAAATATACTTCCTGGGACAAGCTAGTCTTCCCAACATGCCTAGAGAAAAGCAGGTGATTTTCCCGGTCTCTGATTTCAGAAAAGATCTTTTGGTATAAATTCAAAAAAAAACAAAACTGATGGTTTATTAGTGCCGCTGTTTACTTGGAGGTTTTATACAGATTAAAGAGTAAATCTATCGAGGTGGCGGTTCAAAGCAAGTCGAATAGTGATAGTGTGATCTGTCTAATAGCATATTCATCCTGGTTAGAACGCATTTTTATTTGGAACATCAGTCTTGACGCAACTACAGCAAATATTTGATAGCTTTGAAAACGTCTGCACTTTCATGATAAGTTAATTTGACACTACTGAACAGTTGAAAATAGTATCAATGCGCAAAAGCCGTCCTCAAATGACAGGTTCTCGCATTCGAGGATGCACAGAACCGCTTATTTATCTTGTTAATCCAGAAAATTGTTGTAGTGCGCTTACTGGGCACAGCATGTTCTTTCTCTATAAAATCTCATTGTTGCTGTGTGCTCTTATTCAATGGCTACCTTTGATTAGGATGGTAAATCTAGATTTTGCCGATCCAAATTTCTGAATGGATATGTTTTTGCACACACCAACGGAGTTCTTTACGGGAATCAATTATAAATTCCGGTCATAAATCAAAAGCGCCTTTTATGATAAATCTAATTTGTTCCGCATATTGATAACTACGCTATGTTAAAGGGAATCACATGAAACCAGTTCTACTGAGCTTTGGCTCATGTGCGGTGAGTGATCGAAAACGCGTATTTCCGGGTCCTTCGGTTTGTCGAATTGGATATCTTTTGCTAAACGGGTGATGTAGTTGCTTCAACAACAAAAATCACTAGTTCATGCAATATCCTCTTGAGAAAAACTACAAAATACTTAACACACTGAGAACCACAAATCATTTAGTGGCATACATTCATTAACTAAGCAATGCGGCTCTATATAAGTCAGGAAAAAAATCCTATTTGAACAGTTCCGGTGTTGAGTTTTCTTGCCATGAGCTATACCATTTGCTCCCGCCTAAACACTTATGTAGACAGAAAGGATAATCCAAATCTTTTTTTCTTCAATTTTTATATCTAGCTTGGATTCTTCGCGCTCGTTTTCGCGATTGGCTGTACTCTAATGGTCGATTCAATCAGCGGCCGTGTTCGATGTTCTGCTCAGTGCTGGGAAAAGCTACCAAAATGCAGGCAACGATGCAAGGTTATGAGAATGTCCGAAAGGGCTTGTAATGAACAGTGTCAAGATCAGGTTGTTGCGTGTATCCGGGACGACTGTGGTGTCAGTGAGTACGTGGACACAGCAGAAGAGCATAGGAAATATGCCTAAATACGGACAGTATCTGACAAAGCTTCTTCAAAAGTTACGAATATACTAACAACATTTCGCATTCTAGCTGGTCTACTTCCTTCTTTAGGAGTTTCATAGGTTGGGAAGACGGATTTTTACAATTCGTTACATGGTCAGCTGTAAGATGAAAATCGTTTGTTCACGCTGCGGTAGAAAAATAAGAAAACATGGGACAGTAATCTCCCTTGACCAACTTGAACAGTACAGTGGGGAGACGGAAATCGGTAGATCGACGGGAGACCATTTAGTATTGACTCATTATCAATGCGCCGAAAAATAAACTTTTATGATATCGCTACAACAGAGAGAAATTAGTCATGTGGACACACACTAGTCACACGATGAGTTTTCAGACCACCTATCTTATTAATGACTGACAAATTTGTATCCACTTGCCTGCACTCCCGCTTCCTTTATGGATACTATAAGTAGTAGTCTACTGATTGCTAGCAAACCAGTACTAAAACGCACATCTACGGTCTCTTGCTGTGTTGTTGAAGTAGAGAAATGTTTGAACTATTTGAATTTGCGAACACATCGTTTCGAAAATGTAAAAGCAAAAAGGTCATAAACGTGATGCGATGCAGCAATATGTATCAGAAGTTCAGCGGTCGTTTTGCTTTAACAGTGAAACACTCACATTCGGCATAGATTTAGCAAAGAATTTTAGAAGGCAAACGTTGACTTTTCTCCTGTAGGTACTTCAGCATTCGGTGCTAAGTTTGAAAATGCACCGACTTTGTAGTACACCACTTGTATTTTACCCCTTAAGTATAATTTTTTTAAATGCAAGTCAGCTGGGATAACGCCTTCTAGAGTTGTCTGTCTGTAACAATGAGGCATGGGTTATCTCGGTCAAAATGGAAACATGTCGGTTGAGGGATGTAAAAATTTCACAGCACTTTCATCATTGGGAAACGCAGAACGGTGATGACAACAGCAAATAACACAATACGTATAATGAAAAAATGTCCTAGAATCAGTTCCCGGTAAGTAGCCAAATGAGATCAATACGTTTTGTGCACATAATGTTTCGCTGTGTTCCAAACGAATAATATACTTTAAATCAAAAACTCTGGGTTTTGTTTAACGTGATAGAGTTGTAAAGGCTTAAAAATTTAATCTGTATGACCTGTTTCTGTGGAATGTCGCGCAGTTGATAACCGTCACTCATTGCGACCGATCACATGGCTCGTAGCACAGTCTATCTAAGACGCTCGCCGGTGTGCTTTTCCCTAATATTTTTAGTACACTTTCAGATATCCGACAAAGTGATCGGCCTTTCCCTCCAAGTTAGTGTGAAGCACGATTCCTTGTGTTGCACGATTAGAAACAACTGACTGTTGAAAACACGGGAGGTTTCCGTTCATATGTGGTATTTTTTGGTTCATAGGTGTGCCTTACAAACTAACTGGTCTAATTCTTAGTTTTCTGTATCGGTTGCTGAAACGCTCATTGACCGCTGAAAGCCGGCGCCCGGTTAAAGGACCTACTAACTTCTTGAGGTTAAATGAATGTCGAATTAAAATTAAAATTTTAAAAGATGTATGAGGTGTAATCACTGAGTTACTTCTGACTTTCCAGAGCCAAAATGGATGTTTTTGTCCACAGAGCAGTATAAGGTCTCTTCTCAACTCAACTAGACCGTATGTACTAGTGTAGATACAAACAGAGAATCAAAATACATAAACTGTTAACTCTCAAGCATGAAACAAGTTAAAAAGTGTCAAAGGTGTCTAAACGGGAGGACAACTGTTTATTGTCCAGAAAGTAATTTATAGTTGGCCGAACTTTGATTATTTATTATCCAGCAAGGTTCGTAAACTGTTGGTGAGCACCTCGTTCGTAATGTTTGAATTCCAGCCAGGTCGAGGTGACTGTGCTTGCGACTTAGCCTAAGCTGCTGAAAATTTTCAGTTACGCACTTGTCGTCCATACCGTTTTCTTTAAATCAAATATCTCTCTAATTTCCTCTCAGCAAGCGTATCGGATAGTTTCACTGACGACAATGATTGACCTTTTGTTTGGCTGTAAGAAAATCCACTCGTTCCTGGAGCGTGACTAGATGATAGCATGTTAGCTTTCGGAAATCAGGCAACAATGGTTCAACGGTAGTAGATACAGATGCACTCCATAATCAGCCAATTTTCTTATAAATGAACTTGTCCTATGGTACTCCGTGGAACAACAGCCCTAGAATTATTTTATAAAATCTTAGAATGGGATTGTGTTAGCCGTTATTTCACTTCTCTCAAAGGTACTTTAGCCTCAGACACAATGGCGAATCTTTCACCCTATCTGTTTGAATGAGAGGATGAGAGATAGCCAACGGATTTTTCTGGAAAAAGAAAAAAACTAAGGGGGCTAGAAGGTTGACGAGTAGCTCGTTCTAATTTCTTCAATACGTTTCCGCTTTTCTTTATGAGGGTTCCTGCCGACCACTGTTCTAGAACTTTCTACGGCAGATTGTTAAGTAGAGGAGTGAAGTATTGTTCTGACTCAACAGGCTGGCTTAGATACAGACAAGAAATCCTAATGCGATATTATTAACATGGATCCTCTCCATCCTCCAATTCAGTCGGAAAATGGAGGTTCAGTCAACTGTCGTTTTCAATGAAGAGACCAAATTCGGTCAATGGTTCTCGCAGATGAGTCATGGATTCCTTGGTTGAGAAATATGATATGAACTTTTGGTTCATTTCGGTCACTTAACTGAAAGAGCGAGTGGTAATCATCATCATTTTTGTTGATCAAAAACGCGAAACGAATTACGTTTGTATAAAAAGCGTGGTAATGAGGATTGAACTTCATAGAATGGCTACGACGAAGTTCTATCGAAGTTCATATTAGGTCATCTTTAATATATACAGTGAGTGGCTTGTAACTGATGGAAACAGCTATAAAGTTGACACCTAGCAACCTATATACTCAGAAAGCTTTCCGTGGATGAAGATAACTTGAAACATCGGTTGGTTGTGATTCGACTGCACTCAGGGTTTAGGTACTTACTAACGAACCACAAGGAAATCAAATTAAACCATCAGGAGTGAAGCTAAATAGAAACTAATTGAAACAAAGAGAAATGGAACTCGAAAAAGTACTTCCTCTTTTAGCCTACGTAGATCGTATGCAAGATGGAAGGTCAAAAAAGTAAACCAGTTGGATTAAGGTGGATAAGGGGTAGGAAATTCTGCATGTTGTTGTATCGGTCAGAAGATAAATCCCTGAAAACGTATGTTTTTCTGAAGTTGCCTCCTCCAGTGTCAATGCGCGAGTTATTCACCAGCATTCAGAACAGAAATCTAAAGAGATTTGGTTGTGCTGAATTATGACAGCCCTGTTTTTCATGACCAGGTGAACAGAACAACTGGCATTACTGAATAACCAAACAGTAGCTTGAAACTAATCACAAGGTTGCTGAGAGCTCTTCGATAGCAAACTTGAGTCATTTCCTCTATGAAAGTCTACTGTGATATCTCGAATATCGTACCAACCGAAACACAAGGAGCCCTTGTGCGGTACATTCAGTTGAAGAATATCATTAACGAGAGATTCAGTTGAGTCAACCGTAAAAGAGTGAGTGTATTTGTCAAGAATAGCTTGAATTCCAAATGCGTGCGCAATTTTAAAGTGGCCTTGGGAAGAAAACCACATATGTTGAGAGTTAAACCGAATAAACCTCTTGAACAAAGTAATTATATGCAACAGAATGCTGACAAACGATAAAGCGTAACAGATGTCACCAATTAGCCTACGACGCCCAAAAAAAGTTTAAGAAGCCGGATGAATAGGATAAATCATGTATATTTCATTCTGGGCCACACGATGGAAAAGCGGACTTTCCGCAGATGGAGGATAAGAGTAGTGAGAAATTCTAAAATGTCATTCCTTGAGGCTGAGAAATGTCTTCTTATCACAGATTATATAGAAATTCTCATTACTTTATGGATCATGGATTCTACATGTTTCGTCCAAAATAGGCTGTACGCATCGTAAAGTCTAAATATTCCGCTGAATAGGATATAGGAACAAACTGGCTGCACGGTTTCATAAAATGTGCTCATCGTGTGACTGAGTTTGGCAGTGTACTATGTTCAATTTAGTCGAAAGGGGAGCAGGCCGAATGCGAAGTTTAGTACGGACAATATGGAGTAGACTCAAATTCGCGGGATCAGCGATCGAAGAAGCGGTGGTAACAACTTCAGTTCATTTGCCACCGGTTACAGGGAGACTTATCATGTACAAAGAGTAAAGAGTATAGAGAGTTCAAAGATTAAAAGAATCGTGCCGTAAAATGTGTTATAGTTGAGTGAGTAGTGTACTTCTCGCTATTGGTAGATGAAGTAACCTCTGGGAATATTATTCAAGAAAGTCTAGCACACAGCGCTCTTTGAGAAGCCTGAACTTATGAGTAGGATCCAAATATATAAACTGAATTGTTTGATTTTCATCCAGTGTCGAGACTTCAGCAAGCACTAATGTTAGCTACAGCATTCGATAGTGTATGTGATTGACTATGAACGAATTTCAACCGGTTTTCCGAGCATAGTCATGTCTGAACTCTCAAGGTGGTAAAGGTCTAAGCGATCAGTCTTTGAGTACCTAAGCATTTCTTCAGATTTGTCGCAATCCGGAATGATCTCCAGCACTTGAATATTAACCTGCAAGGCATATGTAGTTTGGAAAAGTGGGGGTCAAAGGGCCACTGGATCTTCTTAAAACCTTATTGGACTCTCCCTGCAACAACAGTCTACGCACCTCATTGAGATCGACAGAAAAGTTCTGGGCCAGCAGTCTAAATGGACCCGGAAGGAAGATGACTACAATTATCGTTTGCACTTGAAGAAACCATTGCTGGCGCAGGTTTTAATGATGGCCGTTGGGTTGCTGGCTGATTTGGGTAGTTCAACTGCAGTTCCACTCAGAAAGCCATGGTGATTTCGCCTACTCTGGAAATGAAATTGCCCAAAACCTAAAGGCTATTTAAGTATAATGGTGAGGTTAAAAACACTTCACGTGGTTGACTTTCGGCTTTGCTGTACAGAGAGGGGCTCCGTCTCTTCAAGCTGGCGAGCCATTTTACTTTTGCTCCTCCAAATGGCTGAATCCATCCTGGAGGCTATCGGTTTATTAATCACAGCTGAACGGCAAATAGATATGTGAAGAAGGTGGAAACGGTAATGGAGGAGATCAGTAATCTTAAAAGGGCAAATTTTTTAAACGACCAATCCTCTTATGAAGGGAGCCACTCATAAAGTTGCTGAAAACTCTTCGACAGCCCACAATCGGTTTTGCCATTCTTGTAGTTCGTCATGTAGATACAGTCCCCGAGGTTCCGTCAACCTTGTGTTCTACATGAACTTAAATTGCTCGAAATTCTCCAACTACATTTATTTCAACGCCACTTTGGTTGTCACAGAAGACTCGGCTAAATCCCGGCTTAATCTCTAATTTATGCTATTCGCCTGAGTTTTCAACGCTATCATGAGTAGCTTTATGCATGAAAATACACTGCAATTTCTCAAATATCATACCAACTAAAACATGAGGCTGGTTTTTTGCGGCCCGCTCAGTTGCAGAGATTCAGCTGGGATCCAGGTGAGTTTCTCTTACAAACCAACTTGGTATGCAAATTAATGCATTTTGTGAATTTCGTCCATTTTGGGTCCAAACAGAAGATAGGGTTTAGAAAAACTCGGAGATTGTGCTGGTTGGGTGAGCCCCAAGAAGTTCGAAACCGGTCAAGAACTGTCGAAGAATTTTCTGCAACCTTATGAGCAGTGCGTTACGTCTGAAAAATGTATTACGATATCTCAAATACTGAAACATGAGATGTCCTGATGCAACACAATCAGCTGAGACGGGCCATCATAAACGAGACATTCAGGTAGAAATCGGCTAAGTCTCCTGTGAAGACCTAATTGGCATGCGGATGAGTGTATGTGTCCAAAACGTCCTCTTCTCTTGCTTTGTGAGAGAGGTTGTGTGATTAGACTTACAGTAGACCGTGAGATGCAAAACTAGTGTACAGTGATCGCAGCCACTAAAGGCATGCCGCTTCTGAGCAGTAAAGTGGTCAGAATTGTTTGCGAAAATCAAATCAAGTTGACTGTCACGTCAGATATTTACAAAATTCAAGTGTTATAGTCACGTTTGAAAAATCTCAGATCTAGTTCGTTTGTCGATGTTAATGCGCAGGGAACGGATCATAGAATAGCTTCAGATCCAGTGGGTTATCGCTGAAGAATAAAGAAATATTGAAAAATATTAGGTCAATGAAGTTAGCCTTAAACCACTACAATAGAGCCGGAAAAAATATACGATTTACATCACATTCGGCGCCACATAAACATCAATGAAGGGTCAAACCTATCCGTCAACCCTGAAAACATCCAGACGATCAGTTATAACTAATTCGCCATCCGTCTCTGTTTCAAAACAACTTTCGGTAAGCGTTACTGCTCCAATAACTTTGACGACTAGCCCAAAATTAGGTGATTATCGTTTGATATAACGAAAAGAGTTGGCACTATTGACAGTCGGTGAGCAACCTGTCGATCCTTGCGCACCATCCTTAGTTCTTTCTTGCTGTTCCAGACGAGTCGTGATTGAGTTCGAAGTATATCAAGCGTACAGTAACACATAATTTCGTAAATTTGCTGATATGAAGTTAAAATGCACGCAGCCAGACGAGCTCTCTACCAGCTGAGTCTCCGAGGACATTGCGATACATCGCGCGTAAACTGACGCATACCGGCGTAGCGCATCTTTTTTCCTGGTTTCGTACGTAAATGAACTTTTGGTACCAAAAGTCATACCTAACATTATAAGAGCGGAGATTTAAATTGTGTTCAATCAATTGGAAAGGGCTTCGAACCGGAGGGCAGATTCGAAAATCACCTGATGGTTCTAGCTATGAAAAATTCAGTATCCCACTAATCCAAAACCTATTCTGTAACATATCTTCTTTCGTACTTTACTGTGGCTTGGGCATGACAATTTCAATGATAGGGCCATTCAGTTCTCCCTGCTACGACCATCTGTCAAATCTGAGCGAATTTTCTCAGTTTTTTTGAGGTCACAATAGAGAAAGAGTATGTGAAAGAACAAGTCCAACATTAGGATCCACTAGCAATACTGGTCATTTCAGGTCGTTACTCACGCGTGGGGCAGCGCCGTTCATTCTGAAGTAAAAGATAAGTGCCTTAATCCTCCAATAAATGAGGGGAAAGGTTGGACTCAAAACCTTAATAAAGTCCTTAATCCGGATGCTTACCCTGGATAAGTTCACTAATCAAGTACCTCAACAGCGATGCTTTTCACGGGTGTTTCTCTGCATCTCCCACACCAAATTTAGGGGGAGGACGGATAGTCAAACGTTCAAGCTTCAAGGGATGTCCCATCAATACTTTTAGCATCTATGCGCCTACATAGCTGTGCTTGGATCGGCCGAAAAGTCGACCAGATTCGGAATCTGTCCACTTTTGAATGTCTAGGTTCTATTCGACAAGCAAAATGCTGTATACTAAGACGCTGAGAATCCCTGATCATCCTTGTTATAAATCATCAATTACCTCTAGGGATATTTGAACCTGTCGACTTACAAACAGTGAGTAAACAAGGTAGTAGTAGGCCGCAAGTGGTCCATCAGAATTATGACTAAATTTCAGTTATCTTTCCCCAAGTGGTTCGGTAGATAAAAGCTGCATTCGGAGTTAGTTTAGACGAGAATTTCTTACACAGCAGATAGTTTATTACTCAGGGGCCTTAACGTCGATTCTGTGGCCTGCAAGGTGCGCTGCTGGGTCATCAGTTTTGTCAGTCAGTTTTCAAACATCTCACAAGTCTTCTTCCGATTTACTTACAAGACAGAAGGATTTTTACGACGTGTGTTTCATACATCAGATGTGCGTAATGCATAACAATGTAAGACAGTGTGAACGCGGTGACACAAGCAAATATGAGGTTTCGTCATCAGTAAAAATAGTGCCTCCACCATGGGTCTTTAATCCGGTTTCTAATAGGGAGACTGTTCCGGTTAGCGACCAGCACAAAAGATGGTCTCAAACCACTCTAAACCGACCGCACAGTGCAACCGAGCTATAGATCTCTATCAGATGTTCAATGAAATTTTATTTTGTATTAGAAACCTAAAGAATATTTCACTCAATGAATTAATGCCAACAAATCAGAGTCTAATGAGGCAACAACCAACTTCTTGTTTACATTTAACAACCAACTTTACGACAAAGAGGTTGTCCCCCGAGCTTGCGTTTGCAAGGAAGCTTTGTTAAACCATGACTCTCGAAGCAGTTTCTAGATATCTGTCCATACTCTCCATACTCCCACAGAGTAACAGTTTTACTCTATCTTTGGGTACTTTATTCCCACTGGCCGCTCCCTTTCCACTGTCTTGCGAAGTAAAGAAGGGTAGAGTGGTGTGGCTTCATCAACATTCAATGCATTTAATATATATATATATATATATATATATATAT
>SJOL01002437.1:31881-75450 GCA_004794785.1 Opisthorchis felineus
AGCTGAACCTGTTGTTCACAATGTTCTTCAACTGAACGTGTTGCACAAATGCCGCCTCATGTTTCAGCTGGTGCGATAGTTGTGATATCGCAGTGCATTTTCTGAATGCAGTATACGGAAACCTTATTAATTGTGTGTTACTCATAAACAACGAACTGTGGTATCCGGACTTCCGTATCAACTGAAACAAGAGGTGGCATTGTGCAGCACATTCAGTTGAAGAAGAACATCAAAAACGAGAGAATCGGTTGAATACAGTCGGGTTTTCCTTCAAAATTAAGTTGATTTGCTAGGGTATTCCACCGATTGCGTATAGACTGTTGTTCGAATAGAGCATAAACTCGTGCAGCACGACTATCCAGTAAACCTTAAGAAGAGCAAAATAGGCCATGAGCTGTCGCAGAGTTTATAGCAATCTTATAAGTCGTTCAGGAAAAAACCGTAGATTTATCTTTGAACAGTGTTTTCAAGCATCTTTAGACCGGGTGAATACAGTCCCCTTTTGACCCAGTTTTACTGCAAACCGAAGAATGATTAGCAAGATCTCATCTGACTAAGTATCGGTTTAAAGTTCTCGTTGGTAAGTATGAGTGGCAATGAATAATGGGTTTGGAAGAGTGTCTTACCTTGACGATCGTCGTATTTTCACAATCCCACAAAGAGGTATTTTGACAAGACGCGAGGCATGTTTCTTGGCATATTAAATTTCAATATGGCAAATCCCTTCAGCTGGTTCAAAGAAGTGATCCTGCAACGGGGAAGATGCAACAAACTTTTTACTCATCAAGTGGAGCCTATTTACAGAATCTGCTATTTTTTTGGTATTTCTTCTGGTTTTGTGTCTAACCTCCTAACCTTAGATTCAGTTGAAACCCAAGTGCGCTGGTATGGGCATACTCATGCCACACACCAGTCAGCAGCCCTGCTACCCATCTGAAAGTAGTAAGGACAAGTTTTTGGTAGACTCAAAACCTGTGTTATCCCTGGGACGTTACTAGCGGCCGAAAGGCAACGTCGACAATAACTGTTCAGTCATAATCCCAAAAAAAACCAAGAGTGTTAACCGTTTGGTAGGAGATTCCAAAAATAAACCATGTCCTACACCCTGGCTGATGTGAATCAACCCCGTGATCATACTGAAGTGATTAGGCTATAAGAAAGGGGCCGCACCTAATACAGTGTCTTAATTTATCCAAATGAGGCTGGCAGAAGCAACGGATTGTCTAAAGTGTGGCTTTCAAAGTACAGTAACAATTATTGTCGATGAAAACTACGCAAAATATTTGCTTTTTTGTCATTCCTACATCGTATTCAGTTTGACACCAAACTGCACAATTTTATGCGCTAACACAAACAAGTATGTCAAAATGGCTGTCCACCAAAAAGGTTGCTTCAGAAATTATCCTGCAATGGGTAGACAAGCAAGCATAGGAAGGATGAAGTCCTGGTCATTGACCTTGTGAACCTCTTTCGCTTCCCATTATCGGCGTTTTGGGGCTGCAAATCCTACGTACTATTTCATCCACCCGGGGAAGCCTCGATGAAATAATTCACTAGCTTTTCTCATCTATTAAGCGAACGATTTATTTCGTATCTTCACTGTAACGGCAGCTAACAATTGGTTCTGCTTTTACTCGCTCCCCAGTACCACTGTGTGGCTGTGTACGGCCCTCGCAAGGGTTAGGCTATTCGTATTTCATAATGCGACCGGCTTTCTGATTTGATAGTATTTGCTTAGTATTTTCCAGATCATTTCAGGGAAAGAGAGAATACCGAATTCTTCTACACCGCACTTCGATACAACACCTGCATGGGTCTGAAAAACGGAACTTCGACACTATACCAACTATCAGCGCAACCTGATCCGGGTGAATCCTTAGACACGGTTCACTTGGTCAAACCAAACCTGTGTGAAACGGCTGGAAGAAAGTCGATAAGATCACACATGCCCTTAATGGAATAAACAACTCTGAGTACATTAGTGATCATTTGCTATTTTTAAGTAATCAGGGAGACCAGGTCCCCATCAGAAGGAATTCCGCTCAGGAAAGAACTATTTTGGTCTGTCTCAAGTATGTTTTTCCCCTTAGGGAAATCGTTCTATGCTGCAATAAATACTCATTTTCCAATTAACTTGATGGTAATGGAAACTCTGATGAAGTTCTGGTCAAGTGAAGGAAAATTCTGCGATATCTTGACTATCATTCCAACGGGAACTTCAGGCAGCCTTTTTGCAGAACATTCGGTTGAACAACAGTATAAACGAAAGGTGAATTTCAGCTTATTCTCCTGCCAACAACAGCTTAGTTTGCAACTAAATGTTCATCGCGGCATATTTACAATTTGATGTTCCAGTGGAATATAAGGTTTGAGGGTCAAGACCTGTCTGATGAGCCCCGAAAGGGTGAAACCGGTTGTGGGATGTCCATAGATTCCACACTTGTGATTCCGGTCATATAGTAGAATGGCTTGACCTCTTTATGGTGAAGAACATTATGGACCAAACCTTTCGCTCAGAGTCAGCTGGGTCTCCTGTAAACACCAACTTGAATTACAAATTAGTGGTCTGTATGGACAAGGAAAGGTCAGGTTGGATAAAATCACTTTCAGATGTTTAGTGCACAGTCGATCAACATATTGTTGAACAACTTCTACATGAGATTAACCGACACATTTAGTTTTTGTGTACAGAGAGGAAGACATTCGAAATGAGGCTAAACAAATGCTTATTGCCTGGCTTTAGTCAGCTCAGAAGAATCAGTAAATAGGGATGTTAACTGGCATCATTTGGTTACAGCAGTCATTTGTTAATCGGTACACGAGCTAAGTAGATATGATACAGCAAGTTGGATCTCCAAGTTAGGCATCTATATTGGTGCATACACAGTAATCGGGGAACTATGCCTCGACTAGAATAGTGAAAAGTTTTTGAAAACTAATAAATAGGTTAGTGATCATTTAGAAAAGAATTTGAAATCATCGCCCTCGCTGCGGTCTTCCATCGCCTTGGTCGTTTGAACGGGTATTTTGTCTGACCACCTGGATGCATTGTCGAACTCTGCTTAGGCGGATTAACTGACTCCTCAAGCGTCGACTGGCGTGGCATTTCTTCGGTTGAATTTCTGCAAGGAGCTAGCATTGCCTTCTGAATAAATTTGTTTGTTTGTGGTTGGCTGGCTTTGTGCATCTGTTGGAAATAGCCTTCAACTTCTTCAGGATTCAGTACAGGTAAGTTGATGTTACTAGAGTTCATCAGTAACGAACAAACGATTTGTTGTAAGATTGGGTCGGTTCTTCTGTAAATGAAACCAATTAGAGTAGAGTCTTGAAGAAACCATATTTAGATAAACGCACGTAGAATATGAAATGTGATTCGTTAAAATAACACTCATGGGACCAACCGAAATCATTCTCCCATGTGGATGATTTTCTCTAAAGTGATTTCGATGTTTTCGAGCATGAGTATGTTTTAAGGTGTTCTCACATGGTTTTAGAGTTGTTCCGATTAACCGTAGATCACATCTGGAGTTAATCGACCTCTTTTGAATTGATCCGCACAGGCTGCTGCTGTTGTAATGGTGAAGTACCATCCGGGTTGGTCCACATCGTCTTACCCCGGAATTTTTCCAACGCTTAATCGGGAAACCGTGTTTTCCGTGCAGAGCAGGATCTTGAACAATTTTACGAGGAACAGAAGTCAAGGAAAGTGCTACATTCATGTATAAATGTCCAGTCAGCCTTTACTACTTTACACCGTGTATATGGATTGAGGTATAAAGTAGAACCCAAATTATTACATGCCCAAGTCAAGAAAAACTAACCACTTGCATTTACCGTTATCACCCACCAATATAGAATGTCAATCAAGACCTTTTCTCATTTAGGCCCAAGGTTAACTGCCAAACTGCTAACAACCTACGCGGCCTGTTTTTAACTAAGTTTAGAGTAATTGTGCCTTAGTTAGTAGGCCATTGTGGCACTGCACTGCTCAGTATATAGATGAATAAGCCACTTGCTTTTCCCACACTCCTGATTTTCACTTTTGAATTCTAGCTCAGCTTACCTCTTTGAATGCGTTACCAGACATCACACCTTGAGATGCAAAAGGTTATTTCTTCTCACAAGGTTTGGTCGATCATGACTGGTTGTGCAGTCTGAGAAACTTCAGAGTAATCATGAAGCCTAGGTAACAACCTCATACACTGACATAAGCCCCACTTTACAGTGTCCGTTTGTTGTACAGGACATTGCGGCATAGCCTCAGTTCAGTGGTTTATTTATCAAGACAGTACCGCCATCACGTATTGAAAAACGCAAGTACCTAAACCCCAGCATGGCGGAAACAGTGCATGTAGGCTAGCACCAGAATAATGTGGCTTGCCTCAAGATAGATGACAGGCAATCAAATAAAAAATGGTCCTGACAAACATTGTACGCCTAAGAGAGTAATCTTGTTTTACACTACTCTATACTTGATAGGAATTCACATGAATCCCGACTATACATCCCATTCATACCAATTATGAGTTATTCAGAGTCAGCAACTGAACGACCTAAGTAAAGGCTACCGAAACAGTGCAAGAAATGAACATTTCACAAATTGACGCAAGTTTTCAGGACATTAAACATCTCATACATCCACGTAACAAGTGATAAGATAGCTAAAAGCTTTTCCTCCACTCCCCTCGCAAGTGCGCATAGGCGAAACGTTATATGGTCACACTCAGTCAGCCTTCCAGAAGACCGGTGGTCCCCGGGGTATAACCTTCTAATTTAAACAGGTGGTCATCCTCTCATCTTCTCATTATGTTTCTAATCGATGTATAGAAAACTTCCTTCCGGCTACTTATCCGTTTGCCCGGTAACATCTATTGGTGTGGCACTATTGAGCACGTTCGCAACAAACATATTTGTATTCAATTGAGATTTTGTCCTGTAAGTGGAGACAGTCTGTGGCGAAAAGCCGAGAGACACTATATAGCTGTTTCATCTTTATCGGGAATCATCAGCGGTATGTAACTCAAGAACGACCGGGAGTTTCGAACTCGCTATCTTCCGGCTAATAGTTTGAAAATCTAATCGTTTGGCCACCAGCGGCTGATCAGCTGCGTGATTAACTAGCACTTAGGTAGGGTATACCATTCTTCCAGTCAGTCCATCCTTTTAATGGTCAGTCACTCCGCGTTTCCACTCTGCTGTCAGCTGTCCGACCACACCTTTTCAATCCACAATCCAGCCGGTAAAAGTTGGGCCAGTAAACACTACACTTCGGTAATATATCAGTTGGTCGGCCCTTCCGCGAGGGGACCTAGAATCGGGACGTAGGGTGGTGGTTATGGCTTCAGCCTGAGATTGTACCGGGAAATCTTTTGTATTGGAGGTGGGCGCCGCCTTGCAATTGATACTGCACTGGGAACTGATGGGCAAGAACACAGCGTATATCACCTTACGACCTTGCCCTCAAACTGTACCGTCTCACGGGCGTCATGCCCAGTGTGAAGATGTCAGGCTAGCCTATAAGCTCAGCAGGGCCCACAATCAGAAAAATGGTCGGGAGGTGTCCAGGACCCTCGAGAGGCCAGAAGTAGGTAAGATAGGATGCCTTATTGATTTTCACTCGTGGCTGCGGTGTCAGGTAAGCCACAACATGACAAACGCAACTGTTGTCGAACTGACTGCTTTCGTATCACCGGTCTAATCAAGCAGACGCGACCAAAAGATCCCATATCAACTGCCTGCAGACTGAAACCGATGGGATGGCTGGAGGCAAACTGTAACTGATATTATGTTGAAACATGTCCACCTATCGCATATTTGAGTGATATAGTGTCACTCGAAGTTCCAAAGCATCACCAAGATTTGATATCGTCTTCATTTAAGATTACTGGCTTGAAGTCAGACGGGCCATAGAGACCAGCCTGTATCCCGATTCTAGGTTCTCGCCCGAACCTGCTGATCAGCTGATATCCTGCAAATACGGGGTGTTCACTTGTCGAAGTCTGACGCCCATTGACCAGACTGGCACGAGAAGGAATAGCAAACCACTGCTGAATATCGCGCTCTGAAGACACCTGACTATAGCAAACCTTCGGATTCGCTATTTCAGCTCTCTGTTTTGGCCTGCGAGCAGGCTAACCTCACCCTTTTCAAATAACTACCGTACAGGTGTGAAAAGAGCAGCCCTAGTGTGTCTGGGTGACGGGAATTGGTTTGGGGCTGACGTTAGTCTATCTTCAGACCTGTTGCACGTCCACTATCTAAAATTCATTGAAATCAGATAGCCCACAACTTGGCGACGAAGTTAGACGGGAAGTAGTCAAAAACATCGGGAAAATGGTTATTTGTGCTTGAACAGACATAGAAAACGGAATCAGCGTATCTACATCTTGCACCGTAACATATCTCTATTCGTCGAGAAAAGATGTTGTTTAGTGTTACCAAAATGACCTCCACCCAATGGCACAAGCAACTGAAAAGACGATGGTGAGCTAGTGAGCCATTAGACTACTGGTCAAAATGTAAACATAAATAAGACAACTACACTCATTTGCATACATATTTGGTTTTGACGGATGACAACCGAAATCATGAAAGAGGTTCGGTCGGGTTTCGAGTGTCTCCCATGAAAACCAAATTGGTCTACAAATGAGTGTATTTGTCAAATTTTGTGCAATTTGTGTTCAAGTAGAACTCAACTACTGTGCCTACCTGAGCCCCAGGAAGTATGGATCTGGCCGTGCATGTCGAAAAGTTTTCAGCAAACTTATGAGTGGTTTCTTTCCTGAAAATACCTACATATATATTATCAGGCCATCATTCAATACGAGTAAGCCCTTCCTCTCTCCCTTGTCGAGCCACTGTTGCAAGAAACTTTCAGGTAAGCCTGGTTTGCAAGATCGACTTTGTATGGCAGGTTCTGTGTGCACGTAAAACCGTCTCTCTGTTCACATTTCTGACCCAAGGACGTCGGCGACAAGGCGGAGGTCAAGGGCCATTCTTTCACGCTTCCTTGTTTTGGTTAGAAACAACAACATAATTAGCGCACTGCCTATGACACAATGTCAGTTTATCCTGTTCTCGTGAGAGAGAGAGAGAGACTTTACACGTGAATCACGATTACAGAAAGTGGAACACATTCAAGTCACATCAGCTTATCGCGTGTACAAGTGGTGTTTGATTGCGCCTGATGCACACAAACAGTCTTACCAGAAAAGACACAGATATGTTGGAACCAGGTTTCTGACAGTTAGTGAGAAAAACTGCAATCCAACTGAGACGCAGGTTGCTTTAGCTAACTGCAGTAAGATGGTCAACCCGGTAAGTAAGGGCCACAGATGTAACAATGCAAGAATAACTCCAATGTGGACACCCTTGAATGGATGCGGTTTCTCTGCAGAGTAGGTAGACATTAGCCCATGTGTTTTCCAAGCAAAGACACCTAAAAGGAAGCAATTGAGTGAACCACTCCTGTATGATCACCTTTATTTGAACAGAATACTCCAACAGAATTCTCCAAATTTACACAACCCCAATTCATCTTACCCTGAAATGCTGCTCATATTCGACCTATCGATAAGATTGTGGGAAAAACAGTGGTCAATATTATCTTTGTTCCGTGCTATCGAGACGATAACGTCGACAGTTAATGTTGATCGTACTCTCATTTCCCACTGTAGCTTGTGTGCATTTGTGATGAATTTCCAAATTCATCCGTATAGTTTTTGTTATCCGAAGGCTGGTTTGACGTCACACATACGTGCATTCTTTTATTCAGGACACATATAAGGTTTAGCTGGTGTATTCTTCCGGCTTCCGTAGACATTTCGTCGAAGCCGTAGGTGCAGCATGAGTGTAGAATTAGAACAAAATGAGCTTTAACTTTCAAAGAATTCCAAAGCTGCTGACAAGGGATATAAGGCTGTGATAGTGACATTAAAAGATAAAATTATCGACTACTTTGCCTTCTAAAAGCTTGTCGAAAAGGATAGTTTTGAAACAATCTCCGAAACCAACTCTAACCAGGAACCCATCTATCAATTTTGATGGACCATTCCACTATCCACATGACTTTTCATCTGTATCCCCTGCATTAATGAAAAATGTGACTTCACACCCGTCTTCGGAGAAACATCTAGCACAGACGACAATGATACACTCAGTATTCTCTAACAAATACCCATAAAACCAATTGAGACTAGGAATCTCGACTGAAACGAACTGTCAGCACTATTGTTCTAATACGTTTGTGGCACTGAACAACAGTAATATTGAACCCACTTAATGAGCCTCACACTGGGCAAAACAAGTAGTGGTCTGTGGACGGATTTTTCTTAATACTATGAACAATATAAGTTATGAAGGAAATAGGCTCCGATATCCCAAACCTTCAAACAACTGAACACAGAGGCAACCTTTGCACTCCACACACAGAAGGTTGACAAACAATTTTAGGCATTCATACAGAAACCCAGTGTCACGTAATGTTATTAGGCTTGACCTTTTTGAATCCGTCTATTAAAGCAGACTGTAAGTGGACCAGAGGAGGCTGCCATGAAGCGGGGTGATCTCCATTCACGAGATAACGTATTTTTCTGCTATGTTCCACGAACTTCAATATGGACACCCAATCCAGTGAAAACCTTGTCATGTATGCTCCATCGGATAAAGAATGTTAATGTACGTGAATCAGAGTAGAGTGCCTTCTGTCCTCATAACTGGATGTGGACGAGTTTTGAGTACATGCGCGACCGGATAAACTGTCGGAACCCTATTCTGGTAACAGCGCTCATCCATAGAGGATACGAGTTCGGCCCAGCTATTACACAGCGATTTTAGCCTGATTTTAGACTGATAAACTTGTCTAGAGAATGAAACAGCAAACGGCGAGCCGCCATATCACAGACAGTTGGACAGACACTTTCTTGTCTAGATAACCTTGTACCAAGCAGTAGGGAAGCGTTTTTGTTAGGTTTCAATTGTATCTGGTAAGCAGCATTTGTCTGGGGAGACTTATCTTGTTGCATATCTTGTCGTACAAGTGCCCGTAAATTAGCTGAAGGAGGAAAGGCCATAAATTTTGCGTTGCTTACTGCAACAGTGTAGATGACTTCAACTACCGACACTTTCCTACTGGCGATCAGCATAAACCAAACAGATTGTTCCCAGTTCAGAAAGCCGCAACACCATATTTCCTCGTCGATCGGCAATTCACATCACCAACTGATATCGAAATAACGTCTGCCAAAATGACTGTTTTTCTCCGGATAAACAAGAATGAGAATTGTGCAGCACCGGAATGCTAGCTAGTTCGAGGAAGCATCACTTAGGTTTACTTGCATAATGACCCAGGCAACACCGGTCTGTAGGTCAAATTGGTACACTTCTGTCTTCACGCTGGACGGCCCAGGTGTATCCAGCATGCACTGATTGTGTGGCGGTCAAACCCGTGTGCCAGGTATGCAAACTGAGAAGCCACAATTCTAGGAAAATTAGCTGAGTTCTTTAGTGAGAGCAGCTACTAAATAATTGCTCTGTAGGATAAACCAACAGGAAAAGTAGCACTAAAATACGCTAACTGATACACTGATGACGAAGGTTATTGAACTATTCGTCACGTATGGATTTGAAAACGAGCACAGTATTTAAAACTTGCTCCTTACTACTACAATGAGGAAGTTTGAAAACCACAGAACAGAAATAACGTAAGCCTCACCTTGAGTTGATATCAAATCCTTCAGTTGTAGGCGCTTTAGCTGTTGAACATACATATAAATGCTGACTCAGAGCAACTTCAATCAATGGTTACGGCCTACCGGCCCAGCTATCGGACACAAGCCGAAGCCTCGAATTCACATGACATGCTGATCCGACCAGAAAGCTTAGTTCTCTGCATAATTAGAGGTGTGCATAAGCTTACCTACTTGTTGCTGTGCCAGGTCACATACGTGCGCGTCATTTGTGCTAATCTCCGCTGTCGCAAATTCGGCTGAATAATAGGTCTCGGCACGCATCAGCGACTGTAGCCACAGCTTCATCCTGGATAACTTTCGTCGTTTTGGCAAAAACGTAGTCAAATCAGTTCATTCAGTGCACATTCGTTTGTGAGTGTGTTTCAAGATTCACCGATTCGAGTTTATTTGCATGAAACTAACGAGGTTCTTTTCTGATATGAACAATTAGGCTCAGATTTCGGCGTTGGTGCACCATGCGGTTCTGATATCCACATCTTCAAAACTTTATTCCACATTTTGAGAAATGAAAATGCCGACCTTTGCCCAACATGCGAGACGATAATACCCCCCTGATAAGCTGCAAATCACAAGACTGAATAAAAACAACTTTTGTCCTATGACATGCTACTTTCAAGCCAAATGTTTTACCCTCTACTCCTATGCACTGAGGATATTTCTCCCAAGGGATCTCAATCAATCTCTGAAAAAGAAAAGAAAATAGACGCAAAATGTCACCGCTTTTCTTAAAAGAACAATACTAGTATTCAACTCTCTCACTATAGAGATGTTACTCATCTATTTTCTGGCTGTGGGAATGTGCGCATTCCATGGTCGTGTAGCTCAGTGTGGCATTCACTAAAACCTGTACCAAGCTCTTTGCCGTCCGTCGAAACTCACGGAAACTATTTGTGTTTTACAGTAGTGACAGAAAAATCACAGTTAGACTCCTCGATGGATCCAAGCGCACGAAAGTGTTTACGGGCAATTGTATCAAGTATGGTTACAAATAAAGAGCCACTGACTGGGAGATAGCGTGCCGAAACTCTTGCAAATAAAATCCAAGGAAACCGAGTGGTTGTACAGTGAGTGAGTTAAGTTACCATTGTAGTAATTATCTACCAGCTTACGAGAGTTCAAGCACTGCATTGAGCACAGAAGAACGTGTAAGACTTCAAGCATGGTGTCCTCACATACAGCGATTTGGTTTTGCTTTAACCCAACACTAAAGACTTTGGAACTTGCAATGCTGGCACGTCGATTAATTCCTTGAATTAGTAGCTGCTAAGCGGCCGTCTTGATAAAGCACAAGTTTTCCAGATCCACAAAAGTATTTGATTCTGTCGACAGAAGTCTAGGTTAATCACAGCTGAGTTCGGTTTTTAGTTGCAAAACAACAGATTCTATTAGGTTAAATTAATGTTTGCAGACCAAGGCTTGCAACCGACCGCCGATTGCTTGCCCATCATATTGATTCTTTCATGCTAATAGGGGCTTGCGCGTGGAATCGCACTGGGCTTCTAGCAACCCGACTGCGACATATCAACTACGTGTAGGCACGGAATGACCCAACCCATTGTGACAGTCTTCCGAATCTCGACACTATGTGTATTATAAACCACACGTTAGTTTACTATATAATACAATGATACTTACATAACTATCTACTCCCACATACGTTACCCATTTTACAGGTACTCTAAGCCATGACTTGTTTGGTACACTTTCGACGAGGTTAAGGATGCATTCATGTGTCAGCTCTTTCCAGAACAAAACTTTGCCATACACCGCCACCGAACAAGGGTATGATAATGAACATATTTCATACGCTGCTTCATGCACAACCATCCCTTTCAGTATCGAGGTTTTTGTACTGTATGGATATTTTCATTATTGCAAACGGACACATTATCAAAGAGAAAGCATGCCTTGCATCTGCCACTGATAAAGCACGTAAATGAAGACCGCCAAAGCATCTCGAACTAAGCTGCGGCATTTTGATTAAGTAACAAACTACTGACCAAAGAGTTTTGGGCGTAAGTTTCTCTAATCTTTCATGAGATGCACACCTCTGCGAATTCCAAACAAGGATAAAACAGATAAGCAGTGTTCTTCGGCTTTCCAGTATCGACTGATTCCACTTGGGGCAGGAAAGCTTATTTGTAATCACACTGAAGTGTGTGCCGCACCCTTGTAAGCAAGAGTCGTTTACAATTAGTCAAACTTTGCTTGAGTCTACTCAACTCTACGATATTCCATCGAAATTTGCTTTGAAATGTCGCAGTGTGCACATGTTGCACTTCCTCATACTGCCCACTTTTTTTGTGTAACATGTTCCACTGGTTGCCGCTGTTAGTAGACTTTCATGTCACGCTAAAAAATTGTAGATATTTGGACACTGAATTTAAGACATTAAGTAGTATTTTACAAAGCCACATGGACTTCTGGAATGCATTAAGGCGAATAAACAATGTCTTCCAATGACCCTGCCTACTGCATATGCAATACCCTTGCATCTTAAGGTATTTATGCATGCAGAGTCCTATCTAGCGGCTTCAGCGCTGTCTATCGTCACATGAAAAAGACAAGGCCAGGTTTCTGCGACCGAAAAATAATCAAGCAAGACAACAACGTAGACAGTTAAAATTGCTCTGCCTTGCACATACAGTTCACTAACACAACCCGTCCGACACCCAGCTCTTTAGTATGCTGCACTTGGGACGGTGCAGCTGTCATTAGTCGGACCACTGTGTTTACTCTCTCACCCTAATCAGCTACGTAAGTCTGATCTTGATACTACTCGTCAGTGGGGTGAGCCGCCGTCCGTCTGGTGAGCACCAATATCTTATTATATCTATCATAATTCATCGGTTGTGCATGCCTTTGACTTTGAACCTGCCAACTATTTTTGCCCCTTATCTTAGACCCTCTGGTTTGGACAGGTCAAAAAGTGCTCAGGCTGAGCTACATAGGGCTGTTCACAAATTGCATGTGGTGCTAACTATCCTGCTTTTAATTCTGTTGGACTGATGCGCAAAGTTAACCCAGACGAGGAGAACAATCGCCTACTGCCTCCCATCTCTGTACACCAGTTAGATCCTCTCATAGCAACCTATCTTGATTATGCCAGTCAACCGACTGTCTAAGCTAAATGGCATACAGAAAAGATTGGTGGTGTCCGGATATCGAAATCCAAAAAAGTGATCAGCAGATCTACGGTACCCCTTGGCTTGGTAATCCTACAATGGAACCTGTCACAAAGCTTGCCGATTTACTGGCCTTTCAGATATTCATAATCACTACCTCCTTTCTTTAACCAGCCATCCTAGAGAACAAGTAAGCCGGAAGCGAATGGTTGCAGCTAACTGAGACAAGCAGGCAAAGTATACATGCCGCACCTCAACCGTTATTCCGCATGCTGGATTAACCTTGATAGAACTGACGCGAATAAGGCACGCTGATGGATAACCCAGCTACTCATCTACCTAATACTGACACACTTCGGTGAAAAGCATGTTGAAGTGGGTACTTCCTGTAGAGACTGGTCAGACGTACACCACTTGGTGGTGTCGGGATTAAGCGGTGCTGCACTGCGTCAAATGGATAAGCTAGGCAGTTAAGGTTGTTAGTAGAGTATGCTGACCTGTTTCAAAACGTCCATGGGTTCTGTGTGACACTTCTTTGGCTTCAGTCACCCGGAACCATCTCATAAAACCACTTGCAGTACATTAATCTACCGCTGTGACATGAATCCGAGGATTAGGCTTAATACTGACGACAACATTTGGACACTTAAAC
Source organism: Opisthorchis felineus (assembly GCA_004794785.1). Lineage (NCBI taxonomy): Eukaryota > Metazoa > Platyhelminthes > Trematoda > Opisthorchiida > Opisthorchiidae > Opisthorchis > Opisthorchis felineus. The sequence goes on from SJOL01002437.1 coordinate 45,408, forward strand.
GTTGTCGACGAAAACACACCCGGTTTCTGTAGCCTTGCAACTTTGGCGATCATTATAGACAAAGCAACCGTTTAGTAAAAACACAGAAAAAAATTCACTCCATGCATTCGTTAAGTTTCTAAGAATACGATATTTCTTCAGCTGCTTTGTTTGTGTCAGCCGGCCGACATGTGTCCCGAAAATGGAATTGAGTTCAGCGGTACACTTTTCCAAACTTTCAGATGTCGTGCCATGTTTAAATGCAAAGCCATTCAAACGACTGAATACTCCATTTGTACCATCGGTCAATGTATGTTCCTTATTTGCATTATCGCCTTCATGTCCGTCATGGGGTACAGCTCTTTGTTACTTGTACGAATCACTGATGATCACGTTTTCGGCAGTCCTGAAACGCCAACAAAGTTGGGTTATCTCACTCTACCTACTTCGTTGATATCAAAGCCACCCTGTTTCATTTCATAATGAAGTAAACTTTTGCCATTTCCCGCGTATCCTGAACACCTTTCTATTTCCTAATGATCTTTCGACACCTGTCCTCAGTCAATCTACCCTACATAAGTCCCACTTTGCTGAAGGCGTTTGCTATTGTATCTGAATGGATTGCATTTTATTCTTGCCACGTGGAGCCACAAATCGCCACCAACCTTGTTTTCTATGTGATCAGCTACAAAGCCGAGCAAAATCTGTTGTACTCAAAGGGCCAGCTTAGACTCAGGCCCATTTAATGAATGACACATGTGTAATTCATAGGCATGCTTTGCTAACCGGACATGAGAAACTTCTTCCCGCACTTGATTTGAAGAAGCATTACCAAATAATATGAATAATTCTCTTTATGTTGACATCCAGTAGAGAAATCCTCTAAGCACTTTATGAAAGCCTTCGTGTGCGTGAGATGTGTTACGTTAGTGCTCACTTACCTGTTACACGTGTGATATTCTTCCGTAATTTACAGAGTAAAATATTTACCAAATCTTTGAAAACCTCATACCCACTGGCTGCTCATGCTCCCTTTTGATTGTTCTAAGGAGTAAACAAGATTGACATAGTGCGGTTTAATCGTCATCCTTTGTCAAATTTGACCAAAACCAAGGGAATACTTTTGCGGAGTACATCATCCTCTGGTTGTGATACGTCCTTACGTCAACTACACATCTGAGTACCAATTTAGATATGAAGAGACACGAACGGCAAACGCACTTTCCTTATGGATGTTCAAACTCTGTACCTTGTTATAAACATCGGAAACATCGTTTTAACGCTCTAGATGTAACGCACGTCTTCACAACAACTTGGATAACTTTCTTGCAAACAGCACTCTGTTTTATGACGTGCTCGCCATGGGTATCCCTTATTCTTTATAATCGTTTGGATATAACACATTCGATTATCTTGCAATTCTGATCAACTTCGCTGCGGGATTTATATGTTGACATGTCATTTGCTCTATGCTACCGAAACATTTCCTTGAGAGCTACGATTTTTTGGATGGTTAAGCGATACGTGTCCAAATATCCACCACATTAACCTGCGTGACTCCTGAGTGCAACAGTTCTTTTTCAGAATACCTGCCATCTAGGCGACCTTCAGGCACCTTTCTAGCATATTCCCCTCGTTAGAAATCAAAGACTAAGATGCAGTGAATTCCAGTTAATTCTCTTACGGGCGCCTCCCTCCGGCTGACCTGTTGGATTACCGTGTTTACGGAAAAAGACATGAGCGAATGTTTCCGCTGCCATTGTAATATTTTTGAAAGTTAATCATGAGAACAACCTCTGTAATATTTTTGAAGGTTGATCGTATTGGTTGAATCAAAGCTAGTAACGCGCACATCTCGATATGCTGCACATGTGCGCCTACTCCGACTACATGCGAAGCAAAGAGTTTTTTTGGTATTGCAGCCTGAATCGGTACCACAACTCAGCTTTGTGACCACACTGGTACAACCGAATTGACAACAATATGGCGTACTGAAAACTGTGATTACGCACGTCTGTTTTTCCAAACTGAGCGCTCATCAACCTCCAACTGCAACACACTCCATTTATACCCGGCTGATAAGTCACACACTAGCATAAACTTGCGAAGGGTGGCACTCGTGCTTGCGACAGCAATCACACGTACGTATGTTCACTACCTGTTGGCCAAAATGTCATCGATGTTGGGTCAATTGTGACTGGCTAAAGCTTCAGCCAGTTCATGTAGTAGCAGCTCGACATGTTGTTCTAGCAGAACTCTGGACACTACTAACCGTCTGGGCGCACGCCTGTCCAGCTGCTGTCGGTGCTCAAACGTAGAACAACTGTTGTATTGCCACTGCCAACGATGTTCGCCAGCAAATGAGGTCAGCTTGCATGAACTCCGCTATCAAGTTTCGAAGGGCGAAATTACCAAACATGTCGTGGCAGATAGGAGCACATAGAAATTTTGGCCTGCAGCCGATAGCATTGGTGAAAATTTTCTCGACGTAATCATATCACACTACGTGGTGTTGCCCAGCCATCCGATACACTGAATCGGTTAAGCTAGACAAAGCTGTCAAGCGCGAAATAATAACGGCCAATAAATCCGCCAAATGTTTACCAAACACTTCCAAAACCTATTATTAATTTTCAATCAAATTCTGACGACCTTGGGTGACCATCATGGGAGTTCCCCAAAACCTATGCGACTCATTTAACGTCCATTGAATAATCCTTACTGAGCGCGCATTTGTTTAAACGCACCACTAAAACGTATCCACCATACTCATCTACGCAAGCAACCAAACCAGCCGTCCAGTAAGACGTTCGTTAAATTGATTGATTCGATTTATTTATCTCACAACAAGGAAGGTGGTTCCGTTGATTCATAGACAAGTCTAAGTAGACCTCTGTTTTAGTTCACCTGCGCATAATCTTGCTGGCAGTGAAGTTATAGCTCACTCTGACTAACTAACCAGAGAACAACACATTCTGAAGATCAAAAACGCTGACTGATTTCCGCCCGGCTTCTGGTTGGCTGAAGTCATTTTCATTGACGTCATTCCCAGGATCTTAAGGATATCTGCAATGTTTACCAACGTGTGCCCATAGATTTTCGCTTCGAACACTACCTCGGAGAAGTTCATGCTGTACATAATTTCGATCATCCAACTGAAACCCTAACTTAGTGATGCATGCAAATGTTGGCCGAGAAAATTGGGTAGTATTAAGGGTATCAATTTCAATGATCAGGAGGTGGAAAAATTGTTGAACACAGTAGACGACAACATTGAATCGTCTGCTGACACTTTTCCGGGGAGACATGGAGTTCACTTTCTGCTTGGATGTTTGATGAACTGTTGCATCGTCTGACACCAAGTTGTGCAGGTAGTTGTGCTGCAATTCTTCAATATGATCATCTCTGTAATTTAATACTCTGACAAGTCGGCTTTTAAACAAGACATATATCATTTTTACTGACTACTTCGCCAACACTGTTTTAAACAAATTTAGTAAACTGATTGTGTTAGCAACTAGCCAACGGATATTCTAGCCATCTCTGGTATTTCTGTGGATTTTTTCAATCCGTCTAGTGAGAGTTTAATTAAAATCTAACTTACGTTAGACGATTGAATATGAAAAGCCTCTACACTCAAAGTGATGATTAGGGTAACCGTTCAAAGGTAAAATTTTGGGGGGTCAAAATCTGTTTTCCCCCTGTTGCATTCAGGTAGGTCGAAAGCAAAATCGGTAAGTAGTGCTCAAGCCTCAGACTGACGGTATATTTTGGATGCCATTTAGTGGAATATCATGTTGCATGCTCCGTAAAATGTGCCCCTCTGTCGTGATCTTACTGAGGTAGATGGGGTAGGCGCGATGGGGGCCCAGTAAACACTCAACAGACAAATCATGTTGTCAGAAGCTAAAGCCTATGTGAATAATAGTGGGCAACCAAAATTGTGTGATCGCTTGTAAAAGCATCATAATACGTGTCAATGATAGACAGTTTCGTGATATATATTTTTAGTTTGCCTGTTATGTAGATGTCTCACCTTATTTGACGGCAAAACATGTTTCTGTGAGCTGACACTCCTAGGTGTGTAAAAAATCCTGAATCCCTGCGTCACGAGTAATCTAGCAGTCAAGAAACAAACAAGTGAAATAATGCACAAATCTCGCCTCGCGTTTCAGTTGGTACGACATTCGAGATATTGCAGTATATTTTCATAAAAAAACTATTCATTAGGTTGCCAAAAACTCTTTGACAACCCACGACCAATTTCGCCCTTATTGGGGCTCATCAGGCAGGCTCAGTCCCCCAGTTTCCGTCAACCTTGTTTTCAATTTGATTTCAAGTCGTACGAATTTTGCGAAAAACATTCTTTTACATACAAGTTTGGATTTAACTCAAAGATCGAACTGAATCCTGACTGAAACTCTCGTTCATAGTATTCTTCAACAGAATGTGCTGCACTCCCAGAAGTATAAAGCCCTGAATCATCACCACCTAGCAATTGAGACAAAGAAGCGAAAGAATAATGGATATTCCTTTGTAGTACATTCAGCAATCTTTTCACTTCTTGCTACTGTCCTTACGGGACTTCAAATCAAACCTACTATTTTATCTACTCCGGATAATTTATATGAATTATACCATTGGCACTCATCATGAATTAAGAAAACCCGTTATTCTCCAGAACCTATGACCAATATATTGACTATCCGAAATGCTTTCCTTATGGTTTGGGTTCACTAAGCTTCGATGATCGTCACATTTGACAGCGTTTAAACGTTTATCCTCCTCAGTCTATATCATAGCAATAGTTGCCGCCCTAATGCTGAAAAACCCTTTGTTGTAATACAAACTAGTTAATCGACTTGAATACGTACTTTTGCAGTTATGTTAGACGTGGAATTTTCGGTTTCATGTATACCGCTTACAACCTTACTAAAAAGTTGTAACTCGTTATGTGGCAAATCTACAAAAGCAGTAAATTTCGCTTGACTCATACGGTGCGACATATGATGGATATGAGTATGATTGCTTTGTCGGGAAGGGGTTCCAGATGAAAGACACACAAATATCGACCATCTTGCCAGATAGTAATGACTAGAACTGAATTCTTTTAGCGGTTGTCTTTTGTATTCTGCCAAAACACAAAATACCTTTGATATACAAAACCGACTTTTTGAAAGGAGCTTTCTTTTTCAGGGCAGACATGGCTAAATGATTTCCTCAAATTAGGTGCTTCCTAGCAGTGGCAGACTAGTTTCTGTGGCCGATTTTCCGCTACCCGGTCACTTGTTTTCTAAAGTATTCGGTCGGAACCAAGCTCATCGCTTGGAATTTATCAAACTACCGCATGGACGTTTCAGCTTTGGTAAGCAGTTCACAGGAAGAACAATTTCCCAAGGCAAATGATACTTCCATCTGATTGGAGCCAGTCAGCATGCGACCATGTGACGTGGTTTCCGTGGTCGAACGATGAGTGGGGCACAATGCTGAGCTGCCGTTTGGTCGAACATTTGAGTGTTCATACCCACAACCCGAAAGGGTGCGGGTTGGGAACATTCTGGAGTTTTGTGAGTCGCGCACTACTGATGCATCCCAATGAAGATAAAACGGCTGTACAGTATTTCTCGGTTTTCAGCATAGATTAACTGCACTTACTGGATAAAATACAACTGAAATCTACCAGCTCTCCTCACACAATCAACATTATTCAATTGTAGTCAGATTTTTATCTGAATGAGTTCAAGACTGGAATTAGACAACCAGTTTCAAAGTAAGGTGGTGTAAACGAAATATTCACAAAAGTCTCTCTGTTATGGCACAATAAACGCAAGATTCAGCTGAGTATCCCAGCTTCGCCATTTTATTCTGTACAGCAGTGTTTAACAAGTGTTAAGATTGCGTTCATGTACAACTAAAAACTGATATGAATCAGGAGTTTACCCCTACCTCATTAATCTCAAAGAGGAAAAAACTGCTAATGGGCTCAGAAATTCACTAGCTGCACAATTTGTCGGCGGACGTGTGGTCCGAAGGATAAGCGCCTGAATCTCTGAACCAAATGTCACATGTCTTGTCCCTCTAATCCAAAGAAGAAACCCCAAAATGGGTGCACGAATGGCTGAAATGTTCAGGATCCGACCACATCTTTGCTAGAACGTTTTCTCCCCAACTCCTCAAATACTTAAATCGATTGAGTTAACATTCAGTGGCTCAGAAGATGACGTAGCACAAATTTGATAGGACTGTCAAAAAATAACTCTTTAGATTAGTTGTAAACACAAAAAAACAATGCATTTAACAGGGTCTTCGGCTGAAAGGTATTGAACAATTGCCTCAGCGCTGACATACACCAGTATGGTATTTACCATGATCGCTTGAGTTCGTCCTAAAGCATCAAATATTTTCTGTACATGGGCCAGCTCAGACCATTGCGTCCTCCACTTTCGGTGTAAAATGCGTTCTCTAAACTTCAATGGTTTCGGTGGAAGCTCATAATTATCTATCCTGGCCGTCTCTAAATTGTGCTTCCTGGAAGCACTATGCGTGCTAAATCACAGTTCACTCACACTAGTGTTCACCAGAGGACAGCGAAAATGCTGTATATATTTATAGTTGATAGTTGATCTCATAATTTTTAACTCCATATACATCATTTGCTTTCCTACTCAAAACAAACACAGTTTTTACAACAGTGACCGCCTCCTGATGGTTTATTTACCAACATTGTTTCGTCCTCCAAAACGACCGAAACTATTCCCTAAAATGATCTGTATATTTTCGTAACCTTGTCAGAGGCTCGTAACAACTAAGTGCAGATTGAGTTAGAATGAGTAAGTACCCCCTAATCCTGGGAAGCCTTTTGTGAACTCTTTTATGTTATGTCTTTCTCAGTGTTAGATCTCAACGTGCCAGCAACTCACACGGGATTTCCTGATAGTCGAGCCTCTTCCATGCATTATACCTGTTGTACGACACTACGTTCGTCGGACTGACCGCAGTTTTGTTATGTCAAGGGGATATAGCTTCGCACCTGTACCACACCAATTCAGCTCTAACTTCGAAAAAACAAGAGAGCCTGTCAGTTTGGTCTGACTGGTTGTAAATTGGCTGGTCTCATCATTGGAAAAAAACGGTGGTTGGTGTTTGAGCGTTTCTCTACCGAATGTGGAACAGACAGGACACTTGCTTGAGACCAGAGAAGCTAGAACGAACGCAGAAAAAAGAACGCTTACAAATAGGCAATATTTTTATCCAGCTTAAGTTTCATGCTCCACCTTTGCGTTCGAGCCACAGATCAAAGTTGCACAGGTCATGACGGAAACCTAGCGCCAGAAACAACGGTACATTTGTACAAACGAATTTGTTTGTCTAGAAATGGAGAATCCAACTTTATTGGTAAGGCTGATAGGAATAGTCAACTGTAAGAACTAGGGAGCTACAAAAAATTTAGTAGGCTGCGGATAAAGGCGTTGGGATTGTCACTGGTAGCTGGCGTAGGAAACGGGGCAGTTGAGTAATGTGTTCTCCTAGCTAACTTGTGCGGATTTGTATGTACGAAACTTTGTGACGTATAATCAGGTTTTCAGAAAGGAAAAGCCTACGAAGCAGGAACCAGCCGGGACTTGTGAGGAGCACAAGTGCAGACAATGTTGTCAAGCCCTGATATGACAACGCGTACTATCTATATTTCATCTGTAATTTCACAGGTCTCACAGATGAGACACACACATCAGCTAACAACGCAGTGGTTCCTAATTCTGGGCCCGGTGCATTTTTTTCCATGGCAAGTGGAAGCCGCTTGTTGGGGTTACTGTGGTTAGGTTTCGCTGTATTTAGCTGTATTCCTATCGCTGATCACCAAAACTCCGCACAAAAACGCTGTGTTCTACCTCAAGAACAGCAATAAAAATCAAAACATTCATTCAGCTACTTGGATCATGCAAGTAACCTAAACGAACTCCGCGTATTTCATTCAGGGTGCAGATCGCTCATTTTCGTGGTGTAGACTCGCCACTTGTAACCTAAGAGTTGTCTAGACGGATGGACGCCATCTGTGGTCGAAAGTACCTTTGTACACTTAGCATACCCCCCCCCCACAACTCCCATATGAGCAGCCATAATTGTGTGGTAGTGATTGCGAGAAATCAACATACGATTTAACATGTCACGGGTTACGTTCTGGTGACTACCGACATCGGTAGGGTACTGGCGTGGCTGCTAATCTTTTGGAAGTACCGTGGCTGCTCCTTCAAAGATCAAAAGTTTGAACCAATCACTTCATATACTGTGAAGAGAAAACATGATAAACCCGATTCCAGTATTCAAGAGAGAACGATTCTTCCGTACTTGTAGAAATATGAGCAGCCATCACACTTTACGGTAAGCTTAGACGTTTTCGGTCCAACAATGTCATCTCACATTGCGTTGAAAGCTTTTTGCAGAAGTTTAAGCGGTTGTAGGCCTAAAAGTACTGTATAATCCGCTCCGCAATAAAATATATTTGTTTTTTACACCATAAGCGCTGTTTGTTCATATGCTGTACGTATCCTTTATTAGCTCAGTCTAGCATTTCTGACACCCTAGTTTTGTTCGGCACAGTCTGGTAGTTTGGCACTTTACTCTGGATTTCGAGTCGACATTTTGACACTGTTTAGGAAGTTTTGGGGGAGACTTTTAACTTTCGAGGTCTATGATTTCAATCTTTTATGGTTTGTTAGATAGCGCTGCATTTGACGCATAAATTTACAGGTTAGACGGATTCAGTCCTAAGGAACAGTCTTAAATAAAACCTCGGTTACCGGTCGCAATGAGTGCCAACCTAACCGCATATCGTTCCCACAATAAAGTCCTTTTCCAGTACATCAAAAGCCAAGAAATTTCGGTCGCGTATGAGAGATGAGAGGACCTCATTTTTCAATAATCGTAAGCAGTCCGTCTTCCACGACTGCTATGCAAAATCACGTCCATGTATTTTTATGAGAGAATACTTGCGAGTACGTACAAATAATACAAAACAAAATGGATAGTTTAGAACCTACTGGACAGGACACGTGGCTGGGTTTTCCTCAGTGCACATGAATGCAAAATGCGCAGTTCTATGTTGGGCCTTTTATCTAATCACCATCAATCCACGGTCAGACCAATAAAAAACGAAATACATGTGTCCAATATGCTTGGTAAGTCCAGTAAAATTTGTAAACCCATCATGTGCGCATAATACGTGCACAAGAAAATGCGGTGATCACAGCTTTGGGTAAAATTACAACATGGCCTTTGTAGCGGATACTTCTGCACAGCCAACTTGATGATGACCAGGGTCTCGTGGACAAAAATAGTAGACGATGGTTTCGACTGAATATCGGCTTAGACACTTTTAGAAAATTATGACTTCGGGATATTAGCCCCAGCAGGACGGGACCAAATGAGCCACTTTGATCTGAATACAGGAAAAACAACACCAACAAAATCTGGACACCTTAGTAAATAATGTGCATTCTGATCCAATTCCAGGTGGTTGTGTAGTTCCACTAGGCTTTGTTCCAACACGTCGTCTTCTTACATTTTTTACCAACGACCTGCAAACAAATACACAGTATCCCTAAGTGTGTCAATATGCTGAAGTTTGCTGACGACGTCGAAACTGGATTGTTCACTCGACCATCTCAGGACAGCAAATTTTCACAGATGGATTTTGGCTGTTCCATACGTATTCCACAACTTCACGCCACCATATTAGAGACAAATTTATACACATATCAGCAGAGACATAGTAGCTGAATAAAAGGGTCTTACTGCTTTTCCTTAACTTCTGCCTGAGCAGCTGCCACTGACAGTGGACAATCGCGTCCCATCACAGGAGGGTTTGAGGTTCCTAAATGTCCCCATTTCCCCGATTGCTGAAGACACACACCACATCTCACTTAAAACCGGTAGCTAAAATGAGATCAAAGCCCGTTGCGACAACCACAGAAACAGGCTACTAAGTTTTTCCGAGACTTATATAGTGTAAATTATAGGGTCAGAATTTCGACTGGTAATTTGTTTTCCGTGGAGTATTCCCAACTGCAACAGGTCGCCTTGTTAGTTCTTCAGACCTCGGAAAATGCCACTCATCTTTCAGTCTTTTGAAGAGTATGGTCACAAACAAGAAGAGTAAAGGCAAGCGATAGATAAGGAAGTGTTACGGGAGAATATCAGATAAAATGAGGGAAGCGTCCCCTTCGAAGTCGTGCCGCCAACAGTTCCAGTCAGACAAGATGAATCCCAAAGTTTGTAAGAATGTTTGGAATGGACACACGCGTGTAAAGACTAGCAACAGAAGAAAAGACAAACAATGGTAAATGCTCCTTAATCCGCGGTAGGTTTTAGCACAGTGAAGACTTGCACATCAGGCACAAAGTTTCGGTCATACTATGTCGGGTGTGAAAGTCAGTGGAAAGAATGAGCGCTCAAGGCCATTCATCACGCATAACAATACCGCAAGTATGTAGAAAGCCCAAAACGGCAGGCAAACACAAGCCACTGACTGTTACTTGAGGAAGTTCCAGTCCAATAACAGCTTTGGCGAAAAATAATCATCCATTGGTGGACCGAAAAGTCGACATCAGGATCGATTGCATGTAGGGCTAAGATCATGGCAAGGGGATATTCATCAGCAACATAATTCGGCTTTTTCTCATTCTACCCAATCACTGCGCGCCCAACCGGTACTATGGAAGACGTCGACGTAGGTGCTCTCAACTCCCCAAAGATGGTGTATCCAAGGCGACGGAGATGTTTCACTAGTCCCCTTGCAACCTAATTATGACGAGCATATCTAGCATCATGCGCGATCCAGAAGCACAGCAAAATAGGCACCAAACACTCCGGTTGGCCACAGTTTCCACGATAAAAGATTGCCTGGTCACCATGACCACGCCAAACGCCTCTAATTCTTGTCCTAAGCAGATCACATCGGAGCTGGATAGGGCGCATAAATATCCCAGAAAACACTCATTCTGAAAACATGAACCATCGAATCGACGGAGGCAAATCGACCAAATATCGCAAATCGTGACTATCGCTCCATGCCGCCGTCAGCTCCTCTTTGGTGTTTACGGATGCACCTTGTGCTTGGATCGCAAGGCTGAGGTATCAAACAGTCTTGCAAAGTGCGGAATCACCGACCACATTACGTAGTACTTGGTAGTGGGTAGAGAGTAGCCTTTCCATACGTGCTCTCCGCTGCATCGCGATAGTTACGCTCAGAATTGGCACATAAATTCCCCCATGATGCTCACCGGCGTGAAGGTAGCTGATCGGGGTAGACGTAACCAGCCACGACTAGATGCCTGATGTAATTGTTCAACCTTTTGAGCTTGGTTTGTTGGAATTGGCCGAGCACGAGCGGATATTTCAGCCTTGGTATCAGACAGTTCCTTGTGATCTCCATTCTTTGATGCAGCTTTAACGGGGCATGCGTCATCCCACTAAGTAGCTTAGCAGCCGCTGTCAGTGGTTGCAGACTCCTTTCCCTTGAACGAAAAGGTTTTCCCTAAATATATGCGGTGGATGTGGGACCCAGATGAGTTCCTTTGCGAAGCAAAATGGTTCGGCCGAGACCACTGCCGCCCGATGATTCCTGTCCCCACAAATCGCCATCGCTTTCGTCTTTTTGGCGGTATTCTTCATACTTGCTCTTTCCAACACGCCCGAAGAAAATTCAAGGTTATCTTTAAGGCAAACCTGATATCCTGGTTGCGGCATCGACAATCCAAGAACCTCATCCATTGCCATGATGAACAATAATCTGCAGAGCGAACTTCTCCCACACACACCTCTGTGGTAGTGAACCTCGGAATTGAGGAAAACTGCTAGAGCATTCCCATAGGACAGTGCGATGTATCGAACTAGAGGTGACGGTGGTCCAAACGCCCTGGCAGATCTGACGATTGTGTCATGCGAAACCAAATCAAACGCTCTCCAGATATCAACGAACGCGAAGCTGAAGTTAGAAACAGTCGCTGAAGAGAGACGAAGCAGGGCACGTCACAGCGATGTAGCTACCAAACAACCGCTTCGATGGAGAAATGCAAACTGGAGTGAGGGCAGTTGCAATCTACGACTCGAGCGATCAGCAAGCACCTTATGAGGGCATCGGACAAGAATGGATGACACGGATATCGGTCACATTTGGTCAGGTGAAGTTGGATTTGGGACCTTCGGAACTAGGGTAATACGAGCACTACACAGATACGGCAGATACCCCGAGATAATAAACGTTGAAGTACCCAGCAAGCGCGTTAGCGCTGAACCGGCGGAGCATCCTAGATGTGAGTTTGCCTGGACCTGGGAACGAATTGCCCACTAAACGGATAGTACGGCCGACATCCTCACTTGTAATTGTCTCGATCAAACTCAAATCAGATAGAAGCACTGCGCGACCTGGCCGGCTATCCACGCGTTTTGTATCAGAGGGCACCCGTTTCCAATATTGCTTGGCCTCCAGAGGTAGGTCACAGTTACCTTTTTGTAGGTCCTTTCACGAACGATCGTGCACAGCAGACGCTGCATCTTTCCGTCTTTAGTGGTATAGAGTCTGGTTGGTGGCGATGTCGGATCTGCTGCCGGTTGGCTGGCACCCGATGAGCTAGCTGACAAAAGCGTTGGGATACATTTTTCAAAATATGTAAAAATTTATTTGAGGCCCGGAGGTCCAGAAGCGGCAGGACTTGCCCCGGTGTCATGAAGCCAGACTGCAACCCTCGTTCAAATACCAGCAGGTCAGCACTGGCAAGCAAACTGTCAGTATGGGATTCCAAGGATGACACGGCGCAATCCATGGCTTGCTTAAACCAGACGCTTTATTGACATCGGCTTCTGACGAGTAGGTTGCTGTTCGGCGGACGGTTTGGTCAGGGCCACCAGATGATGATTCGTTCTATTGTGCTTGCCAGTTAAGCACCCGTAACCTGGTTTTGATGTTGATAGCCGATCGACCAGGAAAATACTGTTCCCATTCCCTGAACAGCGTGGTTTGCGTATCACTAGACGGATAGAAACTTTTAGCCGGGCTTAGGAGTGATTGTGACCCTCATTCGGACCAGCGGACACAGTAATTCTCCGCTCTCCCTAGCTTATCTGCATTTTGCTGGATGGGGTGTGCGTGTCAGCTGTGTTTACTCAAGCCAATCCTCGTCGGAAAAAGGCGAAAACAATCAGTGCAAACCAATTGGGTGAACACGTTCGTACCAATACTTTAATGGACGTGAACTCGACGACAAGCTACCAAGCCAGCTTTCGATTTGCAGAACTTGCTACATTCCCTTCACGTGACCCCCACGAGCCCCTTCTATGTACTGGTTTGATCTGGTGCGGAGGCGTCAGATGATTTGTACTGTACCCGTCGAAAATAACCAGCACATTGAAACCAAACAGGGTGGTTAGTCCTGTCTGCAGTTGCTGAACTCTTTGCTCACCCAGACTAGGCTACTTAGTCAGCACCACAAAGCGGTAGCTAAGCGAGCCAACTTATTCTTTTCAACCACTACTTGTGCTTTCACAAAACGTATTGTCTCCGAAACAAATGCCCTAACTTGACACTTCTGGGCATTCATTTTGACATCAATAAATACTTTTCCACTGCCTGAGTGCCGTTATTATAGACCTTTCCTCAACGACATTGCTCCTGCGCCACCTTGGCTTGAGCTTAAAAAGGAATCAGAAGTTTTTTATTTCTGAAACTTCATCCATGAATAAAAGCACATACCGTGATTTGTAGCTTTTAACCGTGACTGCATCTGATCCAGTATCCTTCGGCTTGGTAGGTTACGCAAACAAATGATGATGAGTATTTCATATCAAACGATGACACTGTGATGCCTTGATGTCCATGATGAGTTTTCTCGGTTTTCTTACTGTGGTTACCGGGCGCTCCAGAACAGTGCTCAAGGTTGTCTTATGTGGTAAGTTATGGGCATCGAAGGAACGTGCCTGCAACTACTGATATTTAGCTGACTTCGTATTAGTTGGTCCATCGATAAGAGTTGCAAACCCCTTCCATTGATTGGTCGCTATTTTTATGGAAAATTTATCAGCAGTTGCTTTCTTCTGATACGGTTAACAACGAACTAAGGTTTATAAATTTTCCGTCAGAGGCTAAGTAAGCACTAAGTTCAACCATCAAATCTATAAAACGAACCAGAATATTTGCAGAATTTTCCAGAATAAAACCACGTTTATCGAGGCATTTGATGGCCTCGGAAGTCAACGTGACAATCACAGCCTTGTCATTTGCAACGCTGCATCAAACGAATTCAGTGGTTCAGCGAGGGTTTGCCGCTAGCATCTGCCCGATTGTTCATCCTGAGCTATAGGTGCCGGAGAATTTCCTCTCATCGTTCTTCGAAGGGTGCCGGTGTAAAGGTGGGTACTACTGATGACGCATGCCAGTAGTATGTGTGTTCTCGTAACTCCGCCTTGATCTAATGGAAGGTAGGATTTATTGCGGAATTTGCGGAACTACTGTGCAGTGGTTGGTTGCAATTGCGTGATAGTCAATGAATATCCAGGGGAGTTCAAGGAGACGCGTTCAAGAAAAAGACGGATAGTTAGTTTTTAGAAACAACGCACAAATGAGAGCTTGGCTTTCCTGTCCAATAGTATGTAACTGTTTAGTTGGCGTTCTCTAATAGACAACTCCTCAGAGAAGGGCTTTCCTTCCTACATTTGGTGCCGTGACCAGGATAAGGATGAAGATCCCGTGGCCACAACCATTTGAGGATGGGGATGTGCGGACCTTCCTGGAGGATTTCGAGGATGTCGCGGAGGCGGATGGACTGGAGACCTACAGGGGTAATTTGGCGTCACTGAATGCCCTCCTCAGGGGCCGGGCGAAGGCGGCCCTGAATGCGGCCAGAAGAGACCCTCTGAAGATGGACTGGGAAGCCGCAAAGGAAGCTCTCGCAGCCGAGCTCGACACACCGTCCGACCGGTTCAAGACGACCAAAATGGAACCTGGATGTGACCCAACGGTGTTTTTCGCCAGCCTGCAGCAGTCGCTGGATCGGGCCTTGCCGGGTCTTGACGGAGTTTCGCGCCAGCAGTTGCTGTCCGACCAGTCCGTCGAAGGTGTGCAGCCTGCTCTTCGTGCCCAGTTGCGGTTGGCGAGAGCAGCTGGCCAGTTGAGTGTGGAGCACCTGGTGCATCTGGCACGGGAATTGGCCGAGGCGCCGCTGGCCCTGTTTGAGTCGCAGAACAACAGGGATGATTCAACAGCGGAGGACCTGAAGAACAAAGTCGACCAACTCGCCGAACAGCTTGCAGCCATCAAGACGGAATCGCGGAGGCACGCACGAATGACCCGATGCTATAGGTGTGGCATGCATGGCCACCGGAAGAATCAGTGTCGGCGTGCCCAACCACTTGTGAATAATAAAATTTCGAATCACTCCTCTTTTCCCGGGTGGGTTGCGATTAGTGCAGTCACACAGGCTACTAAACAGGCCGTTGTCGAGATAGACGGGAAGAAAGAGCTGTGTCTGATTGATACGGGAGCAGGGGTATCGCTGAGACGGAGAGGGAACGAAGCTGAACTTCAACCGTGTGCGCCAGCTGTGAGAGCAGTGGGTGGATACCGACTGAAAATTGACGGATTGGCAATGCGCTCAATGCGCCTAGGCGACAGGTCCGTGCAGCACCAGTTCCTAATCAGCCCAGACATTCAGCAGACAATATTTGGGGCAGATTTTCTCAAGGGCGCAGAATCTGCGGTTGACCTAAAGCGGGGAAAACGGGTGACAAGGTATGGCGCAGTCAAGCTTAAAGGTTACCCAAGCACTGCCGCGAACGAGCTGCAGGTCCGAAAGCTTTCGTCCTGTAACGTGCCATCAGTACAATCCGTGGTCGAGGAGTACTCCGAACTGTTCACCGGCGAAGAAGATCCGTTCGGCTTCTGCTCGTGGATCGAACACGAAATTCTCCTCTCGTTTGAATGCTTTCGACCTTACGGGCGCCGTCCGCTACCGCTCCATCTACGTGAGGAGGTCCACAAGCAAGTTCAAGAAATGTTGAAAAATCTCATGATTGAAGAGTCCAAAAGTACATACAACTCCCCGGTTCTGCTTGTAAACAAGGCGAACAGCAAATACCGATTTGCGTGGATTTCCTGCGTTTGAATGAACTGACCGTAAATCTGGTTGTAGCTGTCACTTCGTTTGCAGAGATTTTCGATTCCCTCAGCATTCCCGATATTTCACGGTGTTTGACTGGCGTTTCGGATACTGGCAACTATCTATCAAGGCGGAGGACCTGGATAAAACGGCGCTCACGGTTGGGGACACCCAATACCGATTTAGAAGGATGCCGTTTGGTTTGTCGGGGGAACCATTCACATTCCGGCACTTGATACTTCGTTTAACGAAGGGTCTACAGAAGGTTGCCGTGTACGGAGATGAGACCGTTGTGTACAGCAATTCGGTACCAGAGCACGCAGTTCATTTGAAGGCCGTATTGTGGCGTATCCGGAAGGCGGGCCTGCGGATAAATGAAGCCAAGACACAGCTCGCTCGGAGTTCGGTGACACTGCCGGGGCATAAGGTGGGACACGGAGAGGTTAGCCCACTGCTAGAAAAACTGGACAAGATCGGGGACTGTGCTGTTCTCAATTCAAAGCGATCCCTACGGCAGTTTCTTGGACGAGCAGCATACTACAGCCGGTTTTTCCAGGATTTCAAAACGATTGCTGCTCCACTGTACGACTTGCTTGGGCAAAATCGAAAGTTCGAATGGACCAGAAAAGCACACGAGGCTTTAGAGCGTGTCAGACGGCGGATGCTGAATCAGCAACTAACCCTCAAACTGCCCAGGGTCGAAGGAATGTTTACTGTTGCAACGGACGCTAGCGACTGCAGTATCGGCGCTTCCTAATGCTTAGGCATGGATTTGTCGAATATGCTAGCCGTGTCGTGACTAACGCCGAGCAGAAGTACTAGACTATTGAGAAGTAATGTTTAGCGATCGTCTGGGATCTGCATAAGTGGAGGCCATACCTGCCTGAACAAAGATTTCAGGTCGATACCGCTCACAAACTCCTGGAGTAGATCAGGACCACCAGAAATCCTCTCAGGAAGCTCGCGTGCTGGACACTCCGGTTGCTTGAGTAGGGCTTTACGATCCGGCACGTTCCAGGGAAGGAGAACCACCTGGGTGATTGGCTGTCAAGGCCAGAGGCTGAAACGAGGCACCCAGGATCATGAATGGTACCAATAGCCTTGTCGTCGAACTGGATCCCTTAAGGTTGGTGCAACTCCAACGGCAGGATCCTGTGTTACGGAAGGTTGCAGCCGCCTTGTTGGATGGAAGGAATCTTGAGAACGGAGACGGAGACAAGGAGTTGGAAATGTCCCGGATTCACTTCAATAGGCTGAGTCCTAGTGAGGCTGGCATAGTTTCCTGGAACGACACCGATTCTGATGTTGTGCTGCCCGTAATACCTCGCGTCTTGAGGAGGAAGCTGACCGTCGAATGCCACGAGATGGCACGCCCATGGTGCACCAAGACATTCGACCTACTTCGGCAGAGGGCCTACTGGCCTGGGATGAGAAGTGAAGTGATGGATTATACGGTGTCCCGTAAGCAGTGGCTACTGATGGAAGGGGATACGAGAGGGGTAACTCATCCCATGGAACCGATTTCTGTATCAGAAATCGGCGAGTTATGGTCCGTGGATGTCATGGGCGCCTTTCCGGTGACTACCAGCGGAACTAAATATATCGTGATGATGACAGTACATTTGTTGCGGTGGGTCGAGGCGGCGGCCGTGCTAAACAAACGGGCGACGACAACCAGTGGAGTGGTAGTGCGTCACATCACGGCCAACCACGGGGTACCAAAAATGATCCTAACGGATCAGGGGCTCTGCTTCGAGAGCGAACAGTTTAGAAGTTGCTTGCAGAAGCTGGGCATCAGGCGGCTAAGGACAGCACCATACTACACGCATACCACACCATACAACCGAACACAATAGCCGAACGATCAAGGAGCGGCTGGCTGCCAATTGAGGTGACTGGGAAGTGAACCTGCCGATGGTGTTGCTAGCTCATCGTGTTTCCATACAGCCAACCACAAGTAAGTCACCGTTCATGCTGATGTACGGTCGGCATCCGCGCCTTCCGGTTGATCAGGGAATTGGGTTGTGGCCGGCAACACGCTTGTCTCCAGGGGAGCTAGGAGAGGAAAGGAGGAAGGCTCGAGAAAACCTGTCCGCCTTTCAGGAAATGGCTAGACAGAGAACGGCAAGTAGAAAGGCACGACCATTCCCCGTAGGCGCGAAGGTAAAGTGGAAAGGTCATCAGAAATTTGGAAGGAGTGGACTGGGGTCGCGGAGGCTGGGCAGTCGATGGCAAGGTCCGTTTGTCGTTACCGACCGCCGGGGGAAGGCCTTTACAATTCAAGACGGTCGGGGATAATGATGATAATAATAATAATGTTTATTCCCAACTTGTGGGTGACGTGCCGTCAGGCATGATCATAAGGTTACAGTCCGAATAAAGGCATGACTGGCGGGGATTGTGGGTACAGGGGTTTTGGGAAAACTGACAGCGTCATAGACGGGGGGCGATATCCGATGTAGACGTAGTCATCACTAAACCGGCACGGGCAGGGAGGCACAGTTACTATGCTTTTTTGGAGAGAACATCGAGCAAGGTCAGGTCGGTAGGATTTGAAGGTGGTGGGCAAAAACAAAGCGAGGGAGGGCAAAACAAGAGGCTTCCTGTCTGACACATGACAAGAAGAGTGTAAATGGTTGAAAATGAGGAACCAGAACATCAGATCTGGTGAAGCAGCAGAGTTGGCGTCATCCAGCCGGTCAAGTTGAACTTAAACCTAAAACCACCGCTGAGGCCTCCTGGCCTTGGACTGTTGAGCTCATGGCCAGGGTCACAAAATGCGTAAATGGGAATGACGAAGTGAAGGGATTATCAAAGCGGATAAATGGTAACAGGAACCTCAGGATCATGGTGTACAGTGAAACTGTAGAGACTCACTGGTGTCGCTGTTGTGGAGCCGGGCACAATAGTTCCTTGGAAGAGTGAGATGGTGCCAACACACGAGCCAGAACGCGAACTGTATAGAAGATTATTGATTTTTTGTTGGGAGCACAGACTGAAAATCCACCGAAATTCGAACGACGGGTTCAGCAGTTTGGAATGAACAGATCATTCAGGCAGCTGGGGCCAGGTGGTGAGCTTATTCGTATTTGCAGTTAATAGAACGAGTGGGCGGGAGGGTACAGTCGAGAATTGGAAGGAAATAGTTGCGGGTATGCTATCAAACTGGGTATGGCAGTGCCGTGCCATCATTGGCCTGACATAATTCGGTTTTCGGACAGCCCCGTAAAGGACGTCACACAAAAGGTCATTGGGCTGGGATGTGCAATTCTCTGAGCAGCGGGATCTTTTAGGGTTTTTTTCGGTCCAGTTGGGGATCCCTGTGGGTGTAGATTCATAGGCCAGGTGGAGTGGATAAGAGCCAACCAGGTCGTCCATACCTGATGTTGCCAAATTCTAAGCTTGGGAAGACGAGGGAATGGGATGAGGGTAGAAAAGCATGGTGAGGTAATGGAACTCAGCTTCGGAAGTGGCATGATACACCAGAGGAGCCGCCGAACAGACCAGCTGCCGAAGCCGACCTAACGGAGGTAAATGGAAATTGGTGGCATGCAAGCGATCTTTAAAGGGTGAAGGTGTGTAATGGTTGGTGCTACTGATGATGTATGCGAGTAGTATGTGTTTTCTCGTAACTCCGCCTTGATCTAATGGAAGGTAGGATTTATTGCGGAATTTGTGGAACTACTTTGCAGTGTTTGTTTGCAATTGCGTGATAGTCAATGAATATCAAGGGGAGTTCAAGGGGACCCGTTCAAGAAAAAGACGGATATTCAGGTTTTAGAAACAACGTGCAAATGAGAGTTTGACTTTCCTGTCCAATAGTATGCAACTGTTTATTTTGCGTTTTCTAATAGACAACTCCGCAGCGAAGGGCTTTCCTCCCTACACTGGTATCACAGGGCTACCAACTGGGAGTGTTGTTACAGAGACACACCAAATTAACGTACGACAGCTGCATGAAGGTTTTCTTTTACCACTACCTACACCGCTACCTATCATTCAGCTCTAATACTAGATCTGTATACCTACTCAGTGAGTGTACTTAACATCATTCGTCTCCATTTGTTCGCTCTGTACTGAATCCAGTTCATCTTGGTGGGTCCGTTCGCCAGGATAGTGTGGCCTCTGGTCGCTTCCAACGGGTTTCGATTTTTATCCGCCATTCACACGTCTTAGCAACACTGTGATACGAGCTTCGTAAACGTAGTTGTCAGCTATCGCATCTTCTTAAGGTGAACGCAATCTGTAAATAAGGCATATGTGAGGGTGGCGTTCTACCGCTGCAATTATCGTATGCCTATGATGCTTAGCCCAAGTCGCAAACCACATGTCGTCTGTGTTCCGCACCTGCCTACGGCCTTCAACTTTAGTTATGGTCAGAAGAATCCACGTAAGTATTCTCGCGGAGTGTCTAGCGGTTACCTTAGTCCCAAATTCAATCTCGCCCTATTGTCTCGTTGGATCTCGCATACTATATGCCTGACAGACTGACTAAAAGTGCACACGGCTACCAAAATACCAAACGCTCGAAGAATTTCACTATAGCAAGGTAACGTCTGCGGCCGCAAACTCCATAACTTAAGTGAACGTACCTTGCCACGGTAAACTAGACTGCATACTAATGGGAATACTTTCAAATATGTTTCCTATTGGCATCTTATGCTTGTCATCTCCTATGCCGTTGGAATGATTGCCAAGTATCAAAGAGATAGTTCCGGTTTTGGATTAAGCAAAGGTAAATTAAACAGTACGTTTATAGTTGTTTTAATAACTTGAATTTTCGGATTTCAACAAGCTTACTTTTCTCATGCTTGTGGACATTGGACAGACAAAAGTACTCCGGCTGGCAAAGTGGCTATGTTACAGCAAAACTTTTTGAGAGCTTAACTGTCTTAAAAATCTTCGATATCCACTTTATCCTTATCTATTACACACATGTAACTTGTATAAAAAGGGAAAGCGCACATGAACCAATATCGGCATGTAAGCTCTCAGTTAAGCCGGTTATCTACGCTCAGTTTAATCTCGTTGTGTATCGGGGTGTGACAAAATTGAGAACGAGAATAGGCGTGACAGATTTGCTTTCCAGGCAATATCTTTTGCCGTTTTTCTCAGAACATAGATGGTTTCTTGATAACACTTGATAATAATAATGCTAACACTTGGTTGCACCGTTTAGAAACTGCCCCAAGAGGCCCCAACTGCCGAGATTTTAACCGAAACTTTTGAATAGTCAGACGAACTCTGTTTCAGTGCGGTAAATAATATCTAACAAACGTGCTTCAGATGGCTTTCAGGTACAAAGTAGCTCTGTGGCTGGAGTGTTTGGCGAAGACGCTGCAGCAAACCCAGGCTGCGTACTTTCACCCGGTGGAAGCAACAGTGAGCACTAGATCTCACGGTGTAGGCCTGGAGATGGCCTCACCGACTGACCGACGACTTTCCGTAAAATTTAGTGACATCTTTTGCTGAATGTCTGAAAGACAGCTACCAACTTTTGCAAACTTTACTGATATTATGAATCCGGGCAAGTCATAAAACCTGATAACATAAGCGCTTTTGCGCAAGTTGTTATTTTGTGCGCTTGAGCATTGAACGTTTAAACTCTAACTATCCTAACCTACGGGTGCAGAACGAGAGCTCACACGGTTGCTTATTCTGTTAAATACGAAGCTTTCGGATATTAATACGTCCGTAGCTACTAATAAGGCAGCAGTCCTATGATTAGTGTTACATTTTCTCAAGGCGTAGGTGTGACGTGTGCTGCTGGTTTCTTGCAGTGCTAATGGACGTTAAGAAAACCCTTGCTTTTAACTGTCGCCTTTTTATCTTGGCCTTTGCTGCATAGTTTTGTCGGTTAGTGGGTAAATTTTTCAAACATTTTGGTGCCCGCCAAACGTCTGCCTTCGCCTGACACGAATAAGACGCAGAATCAAAAAACCTTTAACCCGAGTCCAAGTACAAGCAATCAAATGGAAACGTAGAGCCTTTAAGCAGGTGTCAAACCGGCGATATGTGAGTGCAACATGCCCTAGCAACCATGCGCAACCGGCCGGGATCTTTTCATGTATAAGTTTGAAATAAAGCCAAAACGCCGCAGTGCCTTCAAAAAGTAATGATTGGCTTGATTTCCAAGCTAGCCTGTCACGTGATTGGTGGATACTGAAACGGTTTTAGTATCCTGAAAATTCGTCTTGTAGGATCTTGGCAGGGACTACATTACAAAACGAGACCGTAAAAAAATAAACCACGTTGTGCCAAGTGTAAACCCAGATAGGCAGCGGGCCGCGATCAAAGAGTGGGTCACATGATTTGGGAAATTTATGCTGACCTAAACGGAGACGAAGAGTTCGGTTCATGCAAGTTCTTGCACCATGTCAATAGGTTATTTCCATCCGTCTGCTAACATTTGGCTGTTGGTAACGCCCTGATTTCAAAAAGCCAAGGACCTGCTGTTGTCCCATTAAAAAGCCAAAATTTTCTGTCCACTAAATACCGTTTTTTGGACGAATAAATACCCAACTGTCAAAACGCGGGTCGGTTCCGCAACTACACACACTGGTCCCTAGTATTGTGTTGTTGTGGCATCCCTATGCCCGATAAGTTTGTAAGAAGCAGAGTTGAACTTGAACACACTCCGTGGTTGCCGGCCACTGGACCATCTAGCAGTGACGATGACGTCCAGTGGAGAGCCCCCAAAATAACAAAACATTGAGGTGACTGAATGGATACCACTAGCTGGCCAAGAACAAACAAAAAGCCAAGCCTTGTCGAGCAGAATATGAGAAACATCGATTCGTGCACAAGCCATACACGAAGTTACGATTGGTCCAAAAAGACTTACTCATTCAACGGTATTTCGAGGATAGGTGGATTAGTGAGGTAAGCTTGTGCACTGCGATTGGGTGTCTGCGGTTCAAACCCGGAGTCCGTAGGCGGACCTTTCCACTTTCTCCGGTTAATGCATAAATGACTGGGTGTAGGCCAACTATTTTCTTTTTCCAACTTAAATGCTCCCGTCTGTGCTTGCAAACACTGCCATAAAAGAGTGCCGAATGTATTGGATATGCGGTTTAGCTTATTTATAGACATCCAGAAACACAAATGTTGAGCTCCTGCCAACATTATATTATAGAACTCGGTGCAAGTAGCTATAAAAGGTTGTATAAAGAAAAATATATCGATAAAGAACATTTTCAGGCACTTTGGACAGTTTTCTAATGCAAAGTTACCTTATTCACATGAAAAACTCAAATTTCACATATCCCATACGGATTACGAGGAGCTTTCCCCGGATAAATTCTCCAAATTTGTTTGGACTTTTTCTCGCTTGATAGCCGCCCCTTAGAGGCACAATGCGTTTATCTGCAAAGTCGTTGCAAGTATAATAAAACGCTTTATGCCCAAATGTTGCATTTTGTTGCATGTGTGCTTAAGCCATAAATCACCTAAATCTACGATTATATTGCTGCAATTTGTTTAAACCAATCTCCCTTTTAAATTTTTGGCGCGCATTTGACTTTGAACTATCTGTGCCAGGGATTCAGATGTGGCTTCGCGTATGTTTGTTGAGAAATTGGGGGATGTATCCTTTTCTTCCTTCACGGAGTTTGAGAAGGTGTTAAGTGAATACACGAAAGATAACTATGTTGTATTTGTGCTTAAATCCACTAATCGAAGCACCAACACTTTTGCCTTACGAGTGGGTGTACTACAAATCCAGCAGGTGATCTAAAAGACAAACGAAAAGACGAGTACTCCGAGGAAGCTCGGAAGCGTACCGTGTTTTCTAATAAAAAAACAGTACACCGTCTGTCCAGTCTAAGGAGGCAGGGGAACCATCTCGCAGTTGCCTCTTACTGTCTTGAACACAACCATAAGTTTTCTAAGTTTCTGCACTACCGGCTTTCTGTAAATCGACAGCTAACCGAAGTGGAGTTAAGCACCTGAAGGGCCCTGCTGAAGTATGGAACGCCGTCGTGTGAAGTGCGGCTGTTAGTGGCCGATGAATTCGGCAAGATACTTACCACTCAGAACATATACAACAACCGCCGGAAGTGTCGACCAGCTCCGTTGAGCAGATGCCGCATAGTTAGGTTTTGTTTTGACGGACGATATGCCTTCAGTCCTCACAAAAATTCTGGATACCGGACGTATGCTTATACTGCTGTCAGAGGAAGGTCACTATAGCTACTTATGTTTCTTCCGACGGCAGCAGATAGCGTTGTTTCGATGCTTCCCAGATGTAGTAAATGTCGAAGGAACGCACGCAAAAAACCGTTTCCGGTAAGTTTTTAAATCAACTAATATCCGGCCTGTGAACACAAGCTGTATACCTTCCTGATCGCCGATAGCATGGGCACCGGGAGTCCGGTTATGTACGCCTTTGGGGAAAGTGAACTGTTTGCCCCCATTCGTAAAGTGTTCGGCTTATTCAGAGGAATGATGGGGGGAAAGTATCAAGTGAAGACTTTTGTCATGGACAAGTTGGTGGCGCAAATGCGGGCTGCAAGGGTGGTGTTCGGATGAGAGGTTACGTTGCGCTACTTCCATATTAGAAAATATATCAGGAAGAACGTATGTATCATGTAATATCCATGTATTTTTGGTCACAGACGCACTCTGCAAACGGCCGGCAAGTAATTCCACCACATGGTTTGGCTGGACAATGCCGCACGGCACGTACTTTCTTTATTATAATACGAGCACACAGATTCCGGCAAGATCTGCAAATACTGCGCTGCACGGACACGTGATTCGTCTCTTATCTTACGCCCCACTGGTTGTATATAACCCGTGAATAGGCTGTGCACACACCATCAGGAATTGTCCACTTTGGTAATGTGACCAACAACCGTCTGGAGGACGCGGACAGCCGCCTGAAAAACCGGATGCACCAATCAGACACACTTAAGTACGCCATGCAGAAGGCGTCGTGGCGCGCCGAATGGCTCACGCGGGAAGTTGAGGTGCATACGTAATTTCACTGCGACCGACGGGAAATCCTGGAGGGTGGCGGCTACGTTCTGAACGTGGTCTGTCGAATGACTATGTGTGCATGCTCACTCGTTTTGAGGCACTTGGGTCCGCGACCCCCAAGGCTGCTCTATCATCGTGTTGGAACAAACAAGGTGAGGTCAGCCTACGTTAACTAACCTGTAGTTTGTGGTGAAAACACCCAGATGCTTCCAGGCGGTTGATGCCTGTGCTGGAGCGTGCACATACACATTCTGCGGGGCAATGTTGCTCCCCTGCACCCAGTTGTTTTCCGCATTTAGAGATCAGTCTGTTCCAAGCAGTAAAAACACTTAGAATATTTTAGGTTGCTTTTCAATCCACCAACGGTGGCTGTCGGATTACAAACTACCGGAACAAGGTGTACAAATTAAACTTGTTCCCAAGCCACCTCCGACAGCTTCCGACGGTCTACGTAAACAACTGAACCGAGTGGTGAATTAGCTTTAGGGGCTGGAACTCAGGAGGGCCACAGCCATAATTAAGCAGTTGATTGTTCAGGGGCAACTACTGCTGCGTCAAGTCTCAACGTCTGTAACTGATGGCCTGCAGTCGGTTGTCGAGGCTGCTGCCTTTCAACTCAGATGGCCGTCTAGGGAGTTTCGTGTTTTCGGGTCCAAGGAGAAGCTAACAGTTAGCCGTGAGTAAATGTTCAACTACTACGACTAACACTGTAGAGCGCCCGCTAGAGGAAAGAGACGAAGATGATTTCATGTAACTCATACATGGCACATCAGCTCTAGAGTGTTCGTCTGTTGATGCGCCCTCATGCATTTCATGTAAGTCTCGTATCTCTTAAGGGTTATAGTCCGTATGTAGCAAGCTACAGGAAATGACGCAATACAAATCGGCCACTGAAGATGGCGTTGTGGGAACAAGCATGTACGAGATTGTCGCCACTATAGGGTAAGTATTGCTCCCCGTTTGTCAGCCGACTGACTCATAGTCAAATTTGATAACCCAACTTGTATGGTCCCTTCATTTCAGGACATCAATAGCTCATTGAACACTGCGCAACAAGAAGGCCACACGCTCCTCGGCAGGACATATGTACTCATCAAAACGACCAATAAAATTCAATCCTTCATATCGTACAATTTGGACCTTCGACTTTTTACCGGTATAGGTGCATGGGCGGTAGGTTCGTTCGGCTATCCTCCATGATCAACGTAGGTTCCATGTGGCTAGTTGGTTAGGCTTCGTGAACCCCTAGCTGCATTTTAGTCGTGTGCGTTAGCCAGGTTCGTTCAGCTGTCCGTTATGATTGACGACATGGTCGTCCTGGCATTTTTTGGATGGTACAACCGTACACTGATTTTTTAGAAAAAAACTCGCATAGGTCATCAACATGTGCAAGTCTTACGTTCTTCCAACCTGGCATGATTTATCCGGCAACAATGAATGCGGCTTCCACGTTTTCAACTCGAAATAGCAACGATCGAGGTCCCTGAACACAATTTCTTATCCGAGCAGTCAAGCAGATATAAATGGCAAAAATTGTTTACAGGGCTGGAACCTCCGCATATATTGCGATCACAGGGATTATGTAGTTTCTAGAAAGTTCATTTAATTATTTCAGCTGCAGAACTAACTGCAAATTTCGTGGTGCTTGAGGACCTTGAGGATTCCCTCACTTAAACAAATCAACCATGTAGCTAATTTACAGAATGATTCATTTCACCTAGACATTCTACACTATGAATTACTAATCCTGAAGACGTTGTAGCTTTCGGAAAACCAATTCCACTGTGCAAATACTGAGTGGCCACTCGCTTTAACAGCCCATCTTTCTTTAATTTATGCGCTTTAAGCGTTTAAACCGTCCCCAAATAGGCCCGTGCACAACCGCAATTCGGACGCGCGCTCTTCCTGGTTTTTGCAAAAGTGGCCAATCAGAATGCCGGCATGTGCATGAATCGCATGCCCAAATAGTATCGGACATTTTGAGCTCAGCCCCTATCTCCCCAAACCAACCATTGTAACCTTGCTTTAGGTAAATTCTGTGGTAACTGTAAATACGGCTGGAGCAATCTCGCTTTGTCTCCAGTGAAAACTGCCACAGGTTATTGTGCACTTTGATATACCATGGGGCATGAAAAAGCAAGCCAAGCGGCTGCAAAACAGCCATCAAACTGGGAAAGACACCATCAGTTTGGCCTCTGCCGGTTACCGCAACAAGACAAATGAAACTCGTTTTCTCGTCCCAACCCAGCCACCTGGAGGACAACATGACTGGCAGCGTGATAATGCATTTCGCTATCCGG
The DNA here is from genome assembly GCA_004794785.1 of Opisthorchis felineus. NCBI lineage: Eukaryota > Metazoa > Platyhelminthes > Trematoda > Opisthorchiida > Opisthorchiidae > Opisthorchis > Opisthorchis felineus. The sequence continues at coordinate 72,814 of SJOL01002437.1, forward strand.
CTGGTGCACTTTTTGTCAAACCACCAAGAAATTAGCTTGCGGCTAAATTTGTTCATTCTCTTTTTCTTCTAAATTCTTTTGCTCTCTTAGTAGTTGAGCTCACCCTAACTGTTTTTGCCTTCGTATTTAGTCCCTTGTACCTGATTACCGTTTATCTCTGACCCCTGTGATAGTTTTCTACAGCTAACATATCACTTGAAGCACATACTACATTCTATGCTATCACGGCATTCTGTACGCAAAATCAAGTGCATCAACGTGCGCACGAGTGCCGAGATTTCCTCTTCCAAGAATGTTGCAGCATGCACTCGAATTCACCCAGGTCCAGTAATATTCTGATGCTGTTTAAGACAGTTCAATGTTTGTATAGCTACAGTAAAAAAAACAGCAGATAATTAGGATAGGTCGTGGGATACTTGGTGCGGCCTGCACATTCTGGTAATCTTTTTCGTTATTTTCCTCTCCATACCTCACACTCTATCGTTGATGGTTCACCAAGTTACTCTCACTCACCAGCCACATTATAAAAGTCTGCTCCCCGCTACAAATTTCGGCGAATCACGACGAGTGTGAAAGCGATGCCCATTGAAAGTAAGGCGTGGAATGCAATGCCCTTGACCTTTTTATCTGCGCCAGATGCCCCTACCTTAGGAGTGCTGCGCATTCCACAAATAGCAGGACAGCCGCAAACAACGAAACCAATTCTCCGATTTTAACTCAGAAAAACCGTCACAAATGTTATGCGTTAACTGCAACACTCTAAGAGAAACTGGTACTTCTCCCAAAAGCTCTGAAAGGCGCATACTTAAAGGGCTTGGCGGCCTGGACGAGATCCGATAGAAAAACCTCTCCCTTGACAAATGCCTGGCGCTTGCCACCCCGGACCGCTTGGCTGCGAAGGAGGCTATCATGACCGCCAGGGCGTCTCTGATGGACAAGCGCATGAAGGAGTGTGAACTGATCATTTGGTGGTCGTTCTCTAGAACAAGCACACCAACAAAAAGGGCACATTTGCTTCTTGGGGGCGTCATAACAAAGCCCAAGTACCCATTGTTCCACCTAGAATGGTTACGAGGAAAAGGACGTAAGCGAAATTTTGGGCTTCTATTCACACTCATCCCCAACTGCCGTAAAAGGGACCTCCGAGCTGGCTGTCAGCACTTAGACAGTCACCACAAAAATCAAGCGTATATCCGGAGATCGTCCTCTAGAGACGCAGGAACTAAGTCAGCGCAGTCCTAGGGTAGAGGTGTGGGGCAGGCCTCCGCTTGCCGACGGATAAACGGACCCCAAAAATAAGAACAACCATATGGTAGTTATGCTCTTAAAACCACGTCGGTGCAACCACCCGCAAAATCAGATTGCGGTTTCTACCCAACAGTCGCAGATCCCTCTAATACTAACAACGCTGATGCTCGGGATGACGCAAACCTCGCGAAGGCAGCGTATATGTGTAACTCTCGTCGCTTCTTTCCCTAGTGGACGACAAAGTGGCAGATGTGAACTCCACACAGAGTTCACAAGTTCACAGCTGGATTGGGTCGGCTGTGCAGGAACAAGCAGCGAAGTCTACTGACAGATCAGCCACAAGCGCTGACCTCAACGCCGGGGATCGCTCTGAGAACCTTAGGACCACTGAAGATGCAAGGCTTCCAGTAACCATCTCCCCTCCAACAAAAGTGGTCCGTCTAGTTGTTGGTTCGGTTGTCACAGTCGTTTTGATGGCCAGAGGCGCAAATCCGACAAAAGCTTTCCGGAACTCCTACGTATACCGAGTTGACCACGCTAATTGCGGATGGCATGGGAGTTCAGGCGAACACAAAGTGAAAGCGACCACGGTCAAACGAGCCACGCAAACTTTGCCCAATCGAAAGACTACTTGCTGGATTCAACGTACAGAAATCTGCGAAAACAAATCGTTTATGAGTCCCACCAAAATAAATGCCCTTCAGCGGTGCCATCCAAAGCGCATGCAACCCAACAGAGCCTCATGGAGGCAACTTACCGGCGAAACCGCCCCGAAAGCACAAGAAGCTAGACGGACGCATGTTCATTCCAAATCCTTGAACAACAATAAATCCAAGCATTAAAAAGTTGACATTGCACGAGCAGCGAGCATAAGCCATAGGAGGTTTCTGACGACGAGGGGAAAAGCCACTTCCTCCGAAGAAAATGGTCCCGCGCAAATCGGGTCCTTAGGGGCGAAACCCTCCTACAGTTGAACAGCAGCTCTACGACGAAGTTAGGAAGGAACCATAAAAGTACACCGCAAAGGTCCTTCACAGTCTTTCGCTGAAACCCGGCGTAGAACTAATAACCCTGCTAACTTCTATTAAAAAACCTCTGTACTTTCAAACTTTGAATGCAGCAAAGGAAGTATTGAAGTGCTTGTCCAACTGCTGTCTCAGCCTCTTCGACAAACTTCGCGTTATTCAACGGTCGGCTTGCCCTAAAAAACGGTTCATAATGGAGCTTACTGAAACCTGGCCGACACCGGACCACTCTGACGCGGAGATCTCGGTAGACGGCTACTCCATTTTCCGAGCTGACGCGAAACGCGGAAGGGCAGGTGGGGTTGATCTATACACCACCTTCCCTCTTCTTGGAGGGAAGCGATTGTCACACCAATCTACAAAA
>SJOL01002437.1:76692-179277 GCA_004794785.1 Opisthorchis felineus
TGTCCACGCTCCTTCTAGAACCCAGTTCAAAGCACTACTAGACACTTTCCCATGCGAGTCCTCGTGCTGGCAAAATTACTGACCCGCGCTGAGAACTTAAAGAGTATTGATACACCCTTTTTTCGCTTGTGCCTTTCAAGTGAACGACAACCGCAGAACGACAAGAACACAACCGACCCGGGAAACTTGGGCAGAAGCCTCGATCTTGTGTATCAATCCGTGAATCCGTGGATATACCTACATTCAGTCCTGCTTACCCCAACTGTCCTCTCCGAAACCACTCCTGCAACATTTTGTAATGCAGTGTGAATTCAGATCTCGCTAAGTAGGACCGATGCTTTTCTCCTCGGCGTGGTCTACTTTTGCTCCTCATGTTACTGGAAGATGGCCAGTTCCTTATACAAACCACTGAACAGCTCTCCACCAGCTACAACCTCAAAAATCTTTCGCGGGTAAGTAACCACAACGTTCCCAAGTCCTTCCGGATAGAGTTCCAGCGCAGGCATAGTGGATACCTTGCATCGGTGCTGACCGAAGTCGTTCAACAGAGCGCCTAAATTTAACATGTCGCACCCACCAGACACCTTGCAGGCGAACAACCATCCCTGACGGATTGGTTAGCACCAACGAAAGCACCTCGGTAACCAAATTTTTAATAATGCTCCACCGGGACCTGGTGACTGCTACGCGATGACCCATGATTTCGTCTGATACTGGGCCGGGAACCCAGAACATCAAACATGCATTCAAAACTTCCGCCGTGCAGAATGTGTACTCAGGGATGGGTATTTTCCTGAACCACCCCAAACTGGGGCCAGCCTCAATGGAGGAGGCATACAGGGCCATTGTCCATAAAATTCGCGGGGCTGACACGGTGCTTACCCCAAGGAAGTCGTCGCGCATTCAAACGGACAGAAAGCTACCCAGAAGGATTCGACGTCTTTTGGAAACTGGGTGGCAACTATTTTCCGAAAGATAACTGCAAAATGCACAGAAGACGAGTTGGTATTTTGCAAAGTGCGATACCGCTGTAGATCTGAAATCCGCTGGTGAACATGAGAAAACAGGCCACGATAAACAAAAACGTACTATTTAGGCATATTAGACACCACTGAAGTAGTAAGCCAAGTGACTTCTTGAGGGACAGAAGTGGGAAACCCACGATTGACCATATAGTGGCATCTGAAGAATACAAGGGACACTATACAGTAATGTACTCCGCCCCAGCGACCTCATCACATCTAACTTTGACAAGTCGTATCAACGAACGTCCTCCAGTCGACTTGGGCTTTACAGAGAAGGATGCTCGCCAACTCCTGCACAGCTCTGAAGCAGGACGTGGTCCATCTAAGTATCCTGAAGGAAACGTCGATCACACTGGCAAAGCATTTATACCTGGTGCTTGCCAGTCGCTCGACGAGGGCGACCTTCCCTCTGCTTGGAAAGAAGCGTTTGTCACGCCGATCTACAAAACTGGTGACAAACTATCGTCCAGCAGCTACAGGTTTATTAAACTCACTGGCATACCGCTAAATATGATTGAAGACATTCTGAAGCGGGCCATCTTAAACTACCTCAGCACCAGCAACTTGATATGTCCAGCGTAAAAAAGGATTCCTCCAAAACCGTTCTAGCATGATGAATATGCTCGTATTTATGGACAGCTTAGCCCAAGCTAAGGACAAAGGACTCATATCGTGTGCCATATTTTCGAATTCTCAAGGGCATATAGTGGGGTCCCTCACGTCCCGTTGCTCCATACCCTAGAGTCTTATGGAATTTAAGGAGAAATTCTGCACTAGGTTAAGGCGCCGATCTCAAATCCCTGTTTTGGGACCATTTCTGCTTCCGACCTGCGTCAACGACCCTTTTGATGTGCTTCCATGTTCGTGTCTAACTTTTGCGGTTGACCTGAAATTCTGGATTTCAAGCGCTAGTGACCAACTAATAGATGCGGACGTTGTAAAGCAGTAACCGTCGGCACTTTCCTCTGACTATCGAAAAAGTGCATCCAAAAGTCATTCAGGGGAGACTCAGCGAACGCCTTTGTCGTGAATGGTAAGGACGGATGGCAGAAGGCATTAAGAATATAGATACAAAAAATGATTTAGGCATTCGGTTTTCTTCAAAACTGACTTACTCGCTTCACCAAAAAATCGGCTCGAAATGCATTGGTTGTTCTACTGCTGATTCGACTAACCTTCTCCTATATTGCTCCCAGATACTCTATGGGCCCTACGGCAGACCGCTTCTTGAATACGCCAAACAAGTTGTCTAACCAGGGCGCAAGGGCGCAGCCCTCATTAAGCTTGTCCAGTGAGCTGCTACAATAATGGTTGCCGGGCTCAACCCCGTTTATCATGAAACACAGCTCAGGGTGCTTGACCTCCTCCTTATGGAGTATTGTCGCCTCTATTGGAATCTGATACTCAGTTATGCCCTGTTTGAACAAGGTTTAGCCAACGGATTTTTTACATTTGACCCATCTAACACACAGCGGAGACATGGTAAGAAGATTTGCAAGCCCATACCGCACACTTTTGTTGGGCAACAATTTTTCTCATCTCAGGTAGCTGGTACGTGTAACAACTTTCCCCTAAAAATTGTGCACGCTACAGTTCAAAACGAATTTAGGCGTTTTTTCCCGTGAGTCTTGGCACTGGCAAGCTTTCTATCTTGTGTTGAGACTTTAAAAAGCAGTGTTACATCATTGTTTCGTTTGTGCCACTGAATGACAAGAGTAAACCCGAGACGGGAAGTTTGGGCGACTGCCTCTATCTTGTGTATCACTCCATGCATCCGCGTGTTATGGCTGCTCCGAACGGCAGCAATTCTTCGCTAAAAATGTGCGTTTATCGTGCCATGAGCCGGTCACCTAGTTGCCGATGTCGGCTTATCCTACCTACCTCAGGTGCACTCGCTAACCCCATCTGCTTTAGACCGGACAGAAATACTTGGGCTCTCCAGGAATGTGAGTAAAGCGGCGCCTTGTTGTCACTGCGACCTTCATCCACGGTCAACTATCCTATAGGCATTTTACCCCATCATCACTGGTGTGTCCCGTGCTCCCTGCCACCTCCAGTCCAAACGCACTTACCCGTGTACATGAACATACCCACTGTGGTCACTCATCCGCGAGACTATAATCCCAAGGTCAAGTGTTGTAAAATATAATTTGACCCCAGCCCGTCCGTAGCGTTTTACGCAATTCTTGTTTTGGGCGTCCCCTCAATTGTTGCACCACCCTGCACTTTGACTCTACCTTACTTGATTAGGCTCCCTTGACGCCTGAGTTTGCCAGTACAACGACGCTTTTCTACTTCCAGACACTGACCCCGTAGCTCACAAGAAACAACACCAATTCTACCGTGCCCACCAAAACTTGTAACCATCCCATATGTAACCATACCAGCACCCCCAAATAAACTGGGGGCTTCCTTCTTGGACATCGAATCCCGCGGTTTCTAGGCTATAAATCCCCAACTTCCATCCCCTCATCGTGTCCAAACAAGCGCCTCGCAGCCAGGAGGCTCAGCTCTGGACACCATCACGCTTCAAGGCCGGTCGATAAAGCGCTCCGACCTTCGGCACTACCTGTTTTGGACGCTCTGTTTGGCTGTTATCCACTTCACCTGGCCTGTGGTCTGCATCCGCGGAGATCCCCAATCGCACGAAAAAATATCTGTGACCTTATATCGGTTTCGCTATACCTCTGCGGATTTCCTTGGCCAAACTGAGAAAAAAATTCCGCTGCTTAAATAATTGCACATCCCAGCCCAATGACCCTAAATATGACGTCCGTTAAGAGGCTGTCCAAAAACCGAATTATATCAGGCCAATGAAGTCACGGCGCTGCCACACTCAGTTTAATAACAAACCCGCAGCTATTCCCTTCCTACGCTTGACCGTAACTCTCGCCCACTTGTTCAATTAAATGCAAATAGGACCAAACGGTTTACCTGGTCCCAGTGGCCCCTAGGACGCTTTCATTCAAATCTGCTGAAACTTTCGTTCGGATTTAGCGATTTCGGTGGACTTTTAGTCTGTGCTTTCCACAAAGTCAATAACTGTCTGTACAGATTGCGTTCCGGCTTTTGTATTGCCACCAACTCACTCTTCCAAGAAACTTTAACGCCCGACTCCACTATATAAGCGACACCAGTGAGCCTCTACAGTTTCACTGTCACCATGATTCTAAGATTCCTGCTACCGTTTATCCGCACTGCTAATCACTCCACTTCCTCAGCCCCACTTACGCCTTTTGTTACCCCGGCCATAAACTTAACAGTCGAAGTCCACGAGGCCTCTGTGGTGGTTTTAGGTTTTCGTTCAAATTGCCTGGCTGAATTACGGCAAATCTGCTGCTTCATCAGAACCGTTGTTCTGGTTCCTCATTTTCCGCAATTTGCAGTTTTCTTGTCATGTCAGGCACGATGCCTCTTGTTTTGCCCTCCCTCGTTTTGTTTTTGCCCGCCACCTTCAAATTCTAACGTCTACATCGGGTAATGCCCACTGCTTATGGCACTGTCCCTTTTTCGCGCAATCCCAGGTACACACAAACCATGCCAGTCATGTTTTTATTCTGACTGTAACATTATGATCATGCCTGACGGTCTGCCAGCCACCAGTTGGGAACAAACATTATCATTATCGTTATTACCTTCAGGCTGCTTGGTAGTACCGATTTAAACTTTCTCTTCCGGCCCCGCTCAGCCGCCCTCTCCACTCTCCCCCCTAGAAGGATCTCAGATTCACATCGACCAGGTGAATCGCAGAGCCTGTGTGCATAATATCGAAAGCGAACCAGCTTCCTTCCGGAGCAAACAGCCAATTGCTTGCCTTCTAATCCCTGATGCAAGTTACAATCCGTCAGATCTTTCAAAAACGTCAATTCTTATTGACACACTTGCCTCTGTAATTAGTTAGCATGCAGAATAATAATAATAATGTTTATTCCCAACTGGTGGGTAGCATACCTTTGGGTATGATCATAAAGTTACAGTCAGAATAAGTGCATGACCGGTGGGGTTTGTGGGTACCGGGAATTTCGTGGAAAAGGGACGGCGACATAAACAGTGGGCATTACCCGAAGTAGACTTGGTCATGCCTGAGGCGACATGGGCAGGGAACCGAAATTACAAGGGCTCATTCTTTCTTGTGAGGAACAGATCAGATGAGACAGGATACTATTGGTAAGATTTGAAAGTGGCGGGCAAAAACAATACGAGGGTGGGCATAGCAAGAGGACCTAATATACAACGTCCCTGATCGCACCTCGCTCAAGCACACAAAAGTTGACAGCGTGTGGTATGCCCGACACCGCCAGCAAAGTTCGACGGCTCCGAAAACCGAAACCACCTTTGCATTGTCCAACACTAAGGCCATTCGGGGATGAAAACGATGTAGTAAGTCTACTGACATCTCAGGCCCTTCTTCCCCCTACCTGAGCATTCCAAGCTATGAAGTTCAAAGCTGTTTATATTCAGCTGCGAAAGCAACTTACTAAAAATTAACTATCCAGATCACTAAAGTCGGCCACTGAAAACTGCAAAACAGATCACTCCTCACCTCACCAAACTGAATCAGCCAATACACTCGGTGTGACTCAGTCGCAGAATTCCCATGCAACCAACTCCTTGGACAACTACGCAAGCCAGATCACCGTTGACCCATGTGCGCATAGCAGCCGAAGAACTCCGCGCTTCAAACAACGGCCTACTGAATCAGCCAAATGCAGTCACAGCAAATTCTGTCGGGCACCCAACCGTCCCCGGGCCTGTCGATCCTCCAGCCGCTCCTCCTATTGCTGAAGTTGACATGTTATACCCAAATTCTCGATGCTTCAATATTGGTCCACTGCAGACTCTTCATTACCCTAGATTTGACCTCAACCGCGTCAACAAAACTTACCACTGATTTGGTAGACGTGTTATCTCATCAGCCCCTACCCGAGACTGCAGTCGAAGATGAAAACACAGGCTCTTACTCCAGAACCCCTGTCCTAACAACACTTCTTGCCTCCCCACCAAAGCGCTTCCTCTGGCCCAAACACCCGCTGTCTAAGCCCGGTATCGTAGCGCCCTCTTCCACACCAGCTCCCCGCGTGGCCTACTCTTCACCCTTCGTTTACAAATCTAACCATACACCCATTTGTACATAAATACACCTGAAGTCACTCAAGCCGCGCAAGGCAGGTAGTTGACAGGATCTCTAAGCCGCAAATACCGTAAACTAATCCTAGTCCATATCAAGTTTCGCCCACATGGCCACCCGCATACTATTTGCCTGAGATAAATTTCTGGCAGTTACCTACCCCGTCACAGCCTGCGCCTCCTCCGAAGCCAAGTACTGCTTTACCTCTACGACCGCATGTACCACGTGCCTGGTAAAATCTCGTGCCCGCAACGACCGGCGCAGGCTTTGACCCCCATTTTCTTCCATCACCCTGCCCACCAACTTTCGCCCAACCTGAACACCATTTTCTGCCACCATCCACCCCTCCGAACTCACCACTTCTTTCTGTACCACATCCCGTCCGCCCCTCCGGACGATGTGGAAGACGACACGGCTGAAGATTCTGTTCAACTGCATGCCCTCCTTTCAAAGACACCCTACCTTATCCGAAGCTTGACGCCCCGCCTCCTGCTTAAATTCAGACCCAATTTACTCACTATTTACCCCTCTACCATCAGTACTGAATGCAACTCGACCGAATCCGAACACATGCCCATTACAAAACACTATTAGACACTTTCTTATAAAATTCCTCGTGCTGGCAAACATACTGCCTCACGCTGAGAACTTAAAAAGCAGTGCCACACCCTTTTTTGCTTGTGCCTATCAGTTGTACGACAGGCGCCGGACGACAAGAACAAAACCGACCCAAGACACTTGGGCAAAAGCCTCTATCCGTGAACTCTACTTCATGTGACCGCTACTTCACTTCTTAATTCTCCCCAGTACCAAACTCTACCGTAAGCAAGATTATCAGCTTTCTTTTTGGCACGGTTCTCTCGCCAATGGGCCTGTCAGTAATGCTGTTCAATGCCCGCTCGTCACTGCAAAAGTCCAGAAACTCTGAGCCACTGAACGACCCAGTCTGATTTGTGTGACTGAAACATGGCTCGTAGTTGAAAATCCAGACACTGACGTTTCAATCCCTGGCTATAAAATCCACCGTTCTGACAAGAAAAAATCAACGTACGGAAGCCGTGCCATCTATTCCAAATCAGAACTTCGTTCAACCCTCGACGGATATTCTATCCTAAGAGGAATTCCAGAGGCCGTCCGGATCTCTACAGAACGAACAAACCGACCTGTGCTAGTAAGTTGCATCTATCCGCAATTGACTTACTCCTCTGCCTCCGCCGCCGGCTTGTCCTGCATTATCTCCTATGTGCATGCCCTCCCTAATTCGTCTAAAGCTGTGCTGGGTGATTTCAACCTGCCGGAGATCTGCTGGCCCTCGAATACGGGTCCTACCCGGTACGCCTCGCTGCTTGCCCAACTTAGTGTAGAGTTTTTGTTCCAAATTGTATGAAGTCTTACTTGTGGCCTACAGACGCTTGACCTGATATGCTCAAACAAGGGTCATCTGGGTACGGTAGCAGTTGGTTCTCACTTCCAAAGAAGTGATCACCGCGCCGTTTCTTACAACACAGTCAGTCATAGCCCAAATTGTTCTCTGGATCCTTCCCTGTCTGACATCCTATTTCCAGAAATTTAACAAATATTTTCATCCTTCATGGCTTCCCTGGACTGTGGCGACTCGTTTCTCTTGGCAAACACAGTTCATCTGTGACATCTTTCGCCACAACCTACTGACCGCTCTTTACTTTGTTACGCCCATAAAAAGTTTTCCTCTGGTATCTCTCGCCATGAAAAGTTACTAAAACCTTGGACACCAAAATATAGGAAGCTAGCAAACAAAATTGGAAATCTCACGATTTCTCATTACTTCTCATCAGTAAGCTCTCAACTGGCCGAGAGTCCTTGCGGGTATCTTTCGATGGCCGTGAAGAAAGTACCGCCCTCGAAGCTTCGTCCCACTCTTATCTACTTATCTGACCGCTACATGGGCGTTTTACCCCAATCGCCCAACTGCTTGTTTGAATCCACGGAAGGTTGTCAAATCAGTGATCCCGCTATCATAGAAGACCATCTGAACGTTTACCCTGCTAGCTGCTAATTTCCCCGTTCTCCCAAACTCAACCCCAAAATATTTATCGCCTAGTCCGTAGCTCCTAGTGGTCAGAGTAACCATTCTTATCTCAGCAACGTAACCATCTCCCTGGCTGGTGTTTTTGCCCTTCTTCAAACTCGTAAAGACTCCGTCCTGCTGGAGGCAGCTGTCCTTCCACCCCGTGTTCTGAGACTTGGCGGTCGAGATGTCGAACTCCTTGTCCTAAATAAGTTTGCTCACTTAATGAACTCCGGAACCAAACTCGCCCAGTGGAAAAAATATATAGTCTGCCCATACTTCAAATCCGAGTCTATACGAACTACGTTCGATTACAGGGGATCTATCACAGACACCTTTCAGCAATAACCCTTGAGTGTCTGGTCAAGGGCCCACTGAACAGGTTTCTTCTAGCCACAAATGTCATAGATGACTGGCAGTACGGATTCCTGTCTCAGATATACGTCAGTGGCTGCCAACTTCGCTTTGAGATTACACCAGCAGCCTACAATGTAGGGTACTCCATTGTACTAGTCTATCTGGATATCCAAGAAAGTTCAAACAGCTGAAGAGACTTGGTACCATTGACATCATTTGTTCATTATTTCAGTTTTTCACGTCCTACGGTTCTTTGTCGTGTAAATTAGTGCATGGCTGTCTTCGGAGTTTATTGTATGTGAGAGCTGTCAGAAAGAAGGCTCCTGGACATCCACGATCGGATTATTATTAGTTCACTGACATGGGCCAACGATAAACTATTTTAAAGAGAGCAATTCTTACTTTGAACTTCGGCAATACCAGGTATGGACGGCCTGGTTGGCTGTTATCCACTTCGCCTGGCCTATGATCTACATCCTCAGGATCCCACAACGGACAAAAAACCTGCGATCTTACATCGGTTTCGTTCTAACTTCGTTTCCTCGGCCAGCCTGAAAGGAATCCCGCCGCTCAAAGAATCGCACATCCCAGCCAAATGACCTTAAATGTGACGTCCGTTACTGGGCTGTCCAAAAACAGAAGCATGTCAGGCCAATGATGGCAGGGCACTGTCATACCCCGTTTGATAGCACACCCGCAACTATTCCCTTCCTACTCTCGAGCGTACCCTCTAGCCCACTCGTTCCATTAACCGCAAGTACGAACAAGCTCCCCACCTGGGCCCAGCTGCCCCCATGACGTGTTCATTCCAATCTACAGAGACTCGTTTGAATTTAACCATTTCTATGTGTCCGTGCTTCCCGCAAAATTCAATAACTTTCTACACAGTTCACGTTCTTGCTCGCGTGTTGCCACCATCTCATTCTTCCAAGGAATTATTATGCCCGAATCCACAACAGCGACACCATTGAGTCCCTACAGTTTCACTGTACACCATGTTTCTGACATTCCTGTTACCACTTACCTGCTAATCCCTCCACTTCATCATCCCCCCTTACGCTTTCTGTGACCCTGGCCGTGAGCCCAGAAGTCCAAGGCCACGAGGCCTCAGCGGTGGTTTTAGGTTTTAGTTCAGTTCGATCGGCTGGATGATGCCAACTCTGCTGTTTTACCAGATCAGATGTTCCGGTTCGTCATTTTCCACCGTTTACATTTTTCTTGCTATGTCAGGCAGGAAGCCTCTTGTTTTGCCCTCCCTCGCTTTGTTTTTTTGCCCGCCACCTTTAAGTCCTAACGATCCAATCTTACCCGATATTCTCTCCAAAAAACGCGCAGTAACTGTGCTTCCCTGCCTGTGCCGGTTGAGTGGAGACTACGCTTACATTGGATAATGCCCACCGCCTATGACGCTGTCCCTTTTCCCAAGCCCCCCTGTACCCACAATCCCCGCTATTCATGCTTTTATTCTGACTGTAACCATATGATCATGCCTGACGGCATGCCACCCACAAGTTGGGAATAAACATTATCATTATCATATCTCCACTCATGCCAGGTCCAAAATAACACCCGGGCACTGTTCTGTCCCTGCTGACGCTTTCACAGTTATTGACAAACCTCTCGCTCATCCCACAAGGTTCAAAGACTTTACCCCAAAGACAATGCGTGTGACCAAGCACGGATCTCTTTTCTGGATTCTCTTCCCTTTATACCCACAGTTGCAGACTAGCACTCGAAAACTTCTGACGCTCATTCAATAAAAATATGTTCCCACAGTCCAGCCCTCCTCAGGACCTGTGCTTAACGGCTAGCTTTGGTTTGAGCTACCCAGTGAAGTGGAGGCGCACCGCAATGTGGTTTGCGTGCGTACGCCTAGTGAGCTGTGTATCCACACAAGATTTTCGTCCATTTCGCACCATTAGACAGACGTTTTTGGCACATAATGCGCCCTCACGTACGAGAATCTCTTACCTTTGTTTGGTTTGTATGGGTGACGGCTAGGCAATACGAGGCACCACTCATTAAACAGAGCTGACAGAGTAATCCTTGGTGGGGGGCTGGATAGACAACGGCACAGTAGTTACGACAATGGGCCAACTTGTGTGACAGCCCGAACAGTTATGGTGATGGGGGGAAATGTTTGACCATATTTTCCAGCAATTTCATTGCGCTTTTTGACGTGGTCGAACATAAAGACTTCATGCTCTCCAAAGGGAAAATTCTCTTGCCGGGATGGTGGTAGTGCACACGCAGGTATCTGAAAACGTGGCATTTTCTCCCGAGTAGTAGCGCATACTTGAGAATAGGTCTTAAAGCTAATTTGACCCTACGATAATTCCCCATTCACTTACTTACTCCCCTATGTACTTTCGATTTTGGCTTGTGTTGCTTATCTGCACCCGTAAGTGATCTTTACGGCCATCCCGTCCGACACTGGTATATTAGCACGTGCATTCGTGTGAACGTGTGAAGCCGGTCTACTTACCATGCTTGTTCGTGCCCCGTTTACTAAGCCTGCCCTAACCTGTTCTGTCGCGATTTCCGTGCAACCGCACTACCAGTCAGGATTGCGAGACTGTCCTCGGAAGGGACGAATGCAACACACACCACGGAGCCAGTATTCCCTTCGCCGTCGTCTGGAAGGGGGATCTTGACACTGCACTGCGCAAGTCAGTGGCAGGCTTTTGCAATTTGACGCTGCGTACGTGGACCATTGAGATTTGTTGTATAACTTTGCTTACCTCTGTGTAAACGGCACATTAGGCCTCGACCCCAATTCTTTCTTTTGATATTCGGTTGTTATCAGGAACCTCAACAATGGGTATTGTTCAAAACAATTCCTATGGGCATCAAAGCTACAAAATATATAAAGTTATCTACGATTACTCTACTGCACGCATGGCGAGCCTCCGAAAAAACGGTGTTGTGCCGAAATTTGATGAAAAACCTCATCTAATTTTTTGCGTCTCACGAGTATAACGGATCCAGACGTAATTCAAGTATTCACCAGGGTGAAATTTACCTTGGGAATTCAGTAAATGTTACCTCCATTTAGAGAACGCCCTGGACCTGTAAAATGTGATACGATTTGTTTTAATCTCATAAACTGGTAATCACATGTGAGTCGGTAGCAGCCGGTAACCTCGAAAGTTCTCTCACCTAAACAAAGAACAATGAGCGATATAGCACTGATATTCGCAGCCGGAAAAGACTGGCTGGATGTAAAATTTTCAACTCCGAAAACCCCATAGTTTCGGGGAAATTAATTTCCGTTTGTCTCTAGTTTTTGGTGAGTAACTTCACGCAAGTTGTAGACTAAGGCTTCAGTGGCTGTGAGCAGCCTCTACGGGGGATTGTAATCGGGCGATTTCGAGTGGTATATGGGACCAGTTTTCATAAACAGGTAAAGTCGTCTGTAAGCTAGTCTCAATTCCCGGCGGGAGCTTCTTGCTCGCTAAAAACAGGCGAATGCTTGAGTTTGGGAAGTCCGTCAGTTCGGGTTGTGGACGCATGCCCTGAATAAGTTCTTAAAGCAGAGGACATACTGGTCACATTTCGCGGCCTGTTCATCCTTTTGGATGTCCGAATTGGGTATAGAAACCGTTTCAGCAGATATAATCTCCTGTATGAAGTTAGCAGTACTGACGGGCTCAGAGAGATTCGGGGCTGATGCTGGATCTATAAGTGACAGGTCTGGATCCTTCTGTGCTCCGTATGCTTTCAACAGATTATGAATGGTGAAATCCGGTAGAACCGACAAATTAAGAGGCTTATGACGAGATGCAGACGAGGATACTGGGTGTAACGAGCAAACGGTATCTTCGAGTGGTGCGTAATACCAGAACCTCCGGGAAGGCAAAACAAACTCTGAGCTGGGTTCCTACACGGTACTATTAACATAAGACATCAATTCACAAAATGTACAAACCTCGACAGTAGATACTCGTCAACAACAAATGGTCCACTACGACTACAAAAGTACTAACCAAATGAACAAACAGGCTCCCACGTGAGACAGTCACACGTGCGTAAAGTCGGTCGTAAATGGCTGGATGACCTCAAGGCCAAATGAGTGAAGTGGTGAGGACAAACAAACGTCAGTTGATATAGACGCACTAAACACAAAACTGGAGCGGGGGTTACAAATAGACAACAAACGTGGACGATACACCGCCCGCCAAATTCCCCACGTTGACTCAGCGCACGCCCCGATTCTTACACTCTACGTATGCTCAGCTCCATTCTAAGGTACAACACCAGCCACCGACACTAATGGTCCGAGTCCACTCCTGCCACAAGTGCCGGCTTCGATGGAGTACAAGCCCAGTCGCGTCTCCCCAGTAAGCATACCTTTCTAATATGCCTCTTGAGAACGCCGCCCGCCGTTCTAACATGCACGGTTCCTACTAAGCTGTATGAGCTAGCCTCACAACCATCTACTACCACTACAGGCCATTTTTCGCTAGGCACATCTCCACCAGAGGGTGGAGCCCCTTTCCTCACCCGGCCTGCTTTAATCAACAGATATTGGTTGTAACGTAGTGACCAAGCTACAACCTTCTGTAGCTTCACCCAACAGGAAAACCGGGCTATTAGTAGGGATACGCCATCATTTCGTTCGAGTTTGTGAACATGTACTACAAGGCACTTCAACTCGGGCGGCTTCAATCGAGGCTGTGGAGGCCAATTACTCTCTTGTCCGAGTAAACATCTTGGTCCAGTTAACCATCCACGCAGCGGATTGAGGTTGTATGTCCCTCGAGAGACAACGTCTGTTGGGTTGTTCTCCGACGTTACGCGTCTCCACTGAGTAGGGGACGACGCATCACGAATAATTGTTAGTCGATTTACGACAAAGTTACAAAATCTAGAAGATATGTTATGGACACTGTGCAGAGCTATCATGGAGTCTCTCCAAAACACAGTATGTTGGAAGGAGCCCTTTTCACTTATTCCAATTATATCTGCTACTCGGACTGCCAATCATGCAGCTGTAAACTCTAACCTTGGTACTGAAACGGACTTAAGGGGGGCCACCCGCACCGCACCAGTCTTTACTGTCAATAATGCATTCTGGTCCCCTAAAGAGAGACTAGTGTTGTATGCTGAGGTGTCTGTGAATTCCGAATTGTGGAGCTGCTGCAAAGGCTTGTGGACGTCCTGACTGTATCCGGTCATACAATGACTGACAACCTTCTGCCCCGCCCCAATTCCCATCAAACCAAGAAGTATCCAGCGAAGTAAGGTGTTTACGGCAAATGGCTGTTTTTTATCTCCCGAGCGCCGATCGAACACCCAATGCGCTTCGGATACATCAGACCCGAGAAGGATTCCTACCTCGTCTTCAGCCAATTCGTCAAAGGCGACTTCGTCAAGGTGCGGCCACGAGCCAGCCACTTCTTTAATAGATGGGACGGCTCGCATGGGTAAGTTCTCAACGACGAATGCCCTGTTAATATCTATCGACTGACTTTCATCCATTGATAAAAGCCTGACGTCATTGGATTCGGAGGTGCATTCCATGGAACCACCCAGCGTAGCAATGGCCGTAGAGGTGGGTAGCAGCCTGACCCCGTTTCTTACCAGAAGGTCCCACGTTACTGATGTTATGTCGGACCCGGTATCCAAAAGCGCATACGACGTCACCCTTCCTGCTGGAGTGTCAAGCTTAACAGGAATAACTCCTAGGCGTGTTGGAAGCTGACTACCTTGAGTTAAGGCACAAAAACCTTCTGCCTCTGGAGACGTCCCTGCTTTGTTTCCGGGTTTTGATGCATGCAACAACCTATGTCGTCCCCTACAACCCGACTGGCCACATCGAACGAGCGACTTGCAATCTTTAGCCATGCGGGAGTCGCCTAAGCAAACAAAGCATGCATTATGCCCCCGTATGCACCTCCACCTATCGGGATCTTCCATAAATACGAAGCGCTGGCGGCCGGAAATTGGGTGGGGCTGAGAAAATAATGGGCAAGTGCTTGGACCACTGTCTGCGTCTGGCCTTATATTGGTTAAGAATCTCGTGAAACCATTCCGTCTAGGAGCTTGGTTGGTGGAAGTTAGCGGCACAGGAGGGCGTCTTACTTCCCCTCCTCGAGCCAGTTGCAACCCTGGAGCGCGTGTCCACAAACTCTGTCAAGTCAGTGAGCGTTGGGTCCCGGCCAGTCATCGATATCTTATCTGCCATCTGAGCCCATTTGTGCTGCAATGGCGAGGGAAGCGAACGCACGATTCTCTCTACAACCGCAAGTGAGTGCAAATCTGAAACGTAACGCATTTGCGTTAGCGCCATTTCACAACTTCGCATTTTTATGCACAAATCCGACAGAGACTTGGCCGCTCCAGTGGTCTGTCGTGCCAGTCGGAACAGGCTTTCGAGTAGAGAGCGAGCAATAATATGAGGCTGACCGAAAAAATTGCATAGGATCTCCCGAGCCCTGGAGTATGCTACTTCCGGCGGGAGCATCACACATTCTTCAGTGGCTGCCTTCGCGTCACCTTGACAGTAGTGGGTCAAGGAGCCTCTGACCGGCGTTGTCCACCTTGCTCTCAATATATATATCAAATTGTCGTGTGAACCTCCAGTAAGACTCGGATTACCACCAAAATATGATAGTTCCACCCTGGGTAGTTCCACACTGGTTGTCACTGGAGTGATGGAAATGGCCGGTTTTGGCCCTGGAGATGACCCTCTGATATCATCAGCATATCCCAGAGGTTTTTCATCTATCTGTGGCTTCACGTACTGCGGTAATCAGTCAGCTGAGGTCACTGGTTCCCAGACTTCATCTGGCGAGTCCTCTTCGGCCTCTAGCTCAATATTGGCTAACTCGGTTTTACTCTGTGCCTCTAGGAGAGCCCGCTGGAGCTCAACCTCTCGCTTAACCCGATATTCCTGGAGCTGAGCAATCCTTAATGCTTTCCTAGCCACATTACGTTTACGAATAGATGCACAGAGTGACTTACAAGAACCGGGGCGCCAAGAAAACTGCGTTGCAAATGTTTCCTCCGGAGCTTCAATAGTTTCCGCGTCCATGGATCCTGTTTCCTTCATAACGGTTCCAAAAGTTGACATCTTTATTTCAACCAAGACGACGTAATGTCGAGTATTGTTACGAGCATTCAAAAGGAAATGGATTACAGATACGCAGGAGATGGGTTGAATAGCTATCTTCTTGGTAATCTGGAGTAAAGTTAATGCCCCGAAGGATGGCACGTTTGAGAGTGGCCGAAACAGCCATTCCATGGGATTAATGCCGCCGGTCGTACCTCACGCGAGGTATGTGGGAGATACACAGCGCAATGGTATAGCAAAGGTATAGCGTGAGGACAGAGACACTCTCAGCTAGGTCAGAAAACTTTCCACTGCCCTTCTGGGCAGATTTCGGGATCAGAGGTGGCAGAGAAGCAATGTATCTGCAGACGGATATCTATGAGTCGTCAGGGTGACGTTGGCGGGAGCTACGCAGGTATGCACCATCCCTCAGTGACACAACTCAGTCAGCTGTTTGTTATCACAGTGAGTGAAAATCATTGCTGTGGGAAGGTCCTAAGAGCTAAATGATGGAGGGCCAAATCAAGGGTCCGTTGGGGCAGAGTTCGCGCGGGCGGTGCAGGATGGGTTTGGTCAGATAAGCCAACGTGCTTTCCCGTGGAGAGTCCAGTACAATATCAATCACACCATCAAAAGCAACCATCGCACTGTAGACAGTTAGCAACATGGCTCCCGCACACTGGATTGGGTCAGCTGTCGGGACGCTGTGATCGAGCGTAAGGGCGACATCAATTTTTAGCTATTTTAGTGGACTAAAAAACTGCAAAAATGAAAACGAATTGTGGATTATGGTTGCAGCGGGCTTAGGCAAGTCTTGAGAGGCTAAGAAGGAGGCCAATTTCGTATTTTCCTCGTAATCCCGTGTGTAGACCACCATCGTCCCATCGCCTGTCGACTGAGACAGAAGTCGGCAGAGCAGTTGATTAACAGAGGATCACGCACATTTAGTGGCATGCTTTGGTCAAAACACGCGGCGCAGTGAAGTTATTAGCGGGAAGCTGCCGTGACCTCTTTCAGACCATTGCCACCGTAGTACTTCTGTCCGAATCTTCTGTCAACTTTGTTGGTTCGCCGAACCGAAATGGGCAGATGACTGCATAGTTGTTCTGCGTTCGCCTGCACTCTCATGTGGTGAGTTTTCATTTATCTCAGGGCGCTTGTACTGGGGTTTGCTCGAGCTTTTCCCAGTCATCCGCGTGGTGTCCAAATAAGGGGCTGACATAAGTAAACTTTGAATGACCCGCCTAAAACTTGATTTCGCATCTGAAGTTTTTTTACCGTATTTGAAGCTCATTCTCTCAAGCGCATTCCAGATACCTTGTGATGTTCTTCCTTCCTGCTTTTGTGCCGACGTTTGTTTTAGTCAGTCGGCCGCAGACCGCCATCTTGCATCCTCTATGGCAGGTAACGAGGCTTACGCGAACGCCATAGAACGGGCGAAACAGGTTGGTTAGTTTTTCGATTGCCCTTGGTTTATTTTTTATTTCTGCAGATAGTGTCGAAGTTTTCTATGTCTGATGAAAGCTCTGCTGCCACTAATGGAGGTTTGGCTGGCATGAAAAGACCTGCTCAGGACGACAGTTCATTCGCTAGTACTGAAAAACGTCCCCTTGTAATGGATAAAGTTGCTGCCGCTACGGAGGTCGCCGCGCGTCTCAATCAGAAGCTGACAGGCGCCCAACCCACGTCCAACCCCAGTGTATCTGCTCCCTCTAATACGCCCCCCAACCAATCGACTGCCCGCATTGTTTCGACAGAAACCTCAATCCCCGATCGCTACGTCGGCCTTGGTAGGTTCTGATTTCTCTGCTGACTGCTTAGTTATCGGAAAAAGAGGCGAACAGATAACGCTGCTACAAAACGAGTCAGGCTGCAAAGTGCAGATCTCCCAAGGTGGGTTGTGTCTCATTTAATATAACCTACCTAGCCGGCACTCCCGAACGGACGGTCACCCTCACGGGAACGATGCATCAGATAGAGTATGTTTATCTGGTCGTTATACAGCTTTCTGCAGGCATGCAAAACAGTTGATTGGACAAATAATCGAGCGCGCTGACAAAAACGGACCTGTCACACCTACTGTCTACCCCAGTAGCGGCAACGTCACGACCATTGAAATGATGGTACCGGGACTCAAGGCGGGTTTGATTATAGGAAAAAATGGTGAAACTATTAAGAGTCTACAAGAGGAGAGTGGTGTCAAAATGGTTTTGATCCAACAGAGCAACAATCCGACCCCCGAGGATAAGCCCCTGCGCATAACCGGAGATCCCGCTCGTGTGGAAAAGGCTAGACAAGCTATTCTTGCCTTGATAAATGCACGCGATGTAGGTCTTCCAATGTTTCCTTTCTAATATTTAGCGTGGTGGACATATGTATGGATATGATGGCCAGGAAACTACGCAGTATGCGGTGCCCGCAGAGAAAGCAGGATTGGTGATTGGCAAAGGAGGCGAGTCTATCAAAGAAATCTGTCGGGTCAGTGGAGCGCATGTTGAGATATCAAAGGAGCCTCCTCCTGATCCCACGATAAAAATCTTCAATGTGCGCGGTAATCGGCAGGAAATAGATCAAGCAATAAGGTACAGCAAATTAATTTTTACTACTTTTTTCGTTCACATTTCTGATTCCCGAAACTGTCATACTGTTACCTTTTCTCTGTTGCCCATCTTTGTTATTGTCGGTATATGCCTATGCACGAAATTCCTCGTATATGCATCTATGCCTGGTCTCCTATTACTGGATTCTGGATACTGCACGACGTAATCACTTAACAGGATGATCTCAGAGCGAGCTGGTATTCCCATGACACGGCCAGCAACGGCTGGTGCAGCATCCGGTCCTTGGGGTCAATATGGCTATCCCCAATCAGGTGAGCTAACCGTTTTTTGCGGGGTGGCATGTTAAGTGCGTGTCAGCCAGTGAAAGGTCGAGAGTTTCTGGCTGTCTTCCGGGGTCGTCTCCAGCCGTTTTCGCCATCGGGATGGCCATTTTCGTCCACCGGTTTGGCGGCCTAATGTAGCTGGCTTATCTCAACCCAGTGCAAGTTATAGTTAACTAACTTTCACCAAGCTAATGATATTCTCAGTCTGGAAGTTCCAGTCCCTCAGGATAACGCACTTGCGGACGCTTCCTACGCGTTTTGGCCTAGGCTGCAACACTGGATGAGCAAGCAAGTTTTTACTGACCAGTCACTTAATTAGCAAATACTTTTGTGCTGCTCTTGGAGTGCGTGCTTGCCCCGTATCGCATACCTCTGTTATATCTGGTTATTGTCCGCTGGTTGTCAACACTGGATGACTTGGCGAATTTTAGTAACTCTGTGCTAATGGACTTACGCTGTCGAAATGTCAGTTGATTGGTATTTTCATAGTTTCGGTTTCAGTCGTAGCTGAATCAGATGGTTTAGAAGAGTTAGGTAAATACTTATTGGTCGCACTCCTATTTCAACGCTGGAAACACCGGACATAGGCTACTAGAGCTAATATCTCGTAGGTGCTTGTTCCTCGAGCGCATTGAGTAGTCCGGGAACTAAGTGTTGAATGTACCATTTTTCAGACCCTTGGAGCATGGGCGCAACCAATGGCGCAGCTTCTGCCTCTGGAATGCCTCCACCAACTTTCAATCCGTACACCGGACAGCCGGATTACAGTGCTGCATGGGCTGAGTACTATCGGCGTCAAGGCATGCACGATTACGCAGACGCCATAGTGCGGCAGGCGCAGCAGCAACAAGCATGTGCAGTACAGCCAGCTGCACAGGTTCCATCTGCCACCATGGCACCACAGCAACCAGCCGCACCTGCAGCTGCCCCTGCAATAGTGCCAGTACAAGGACAACCCGCTACGCCTGGACAGGTGAGTGGAATTTAAACCTGCAATCTTTTTATCGCTGCTTTGAATTATTCAAATAGTCTGTTCTGCAGCAAGAACACTATCTTGTGCGCCGTTGCAGTACATCTCTAAGTACAGAACAAACAGTTTTCTCAGCAAATTGGGGTGATTAGGTATAACTTTGCCCACACATAATAACCCTCCAATAAACAAAATCCCAAATAGTATGCCTCAAGAGGTCATTTTCTATACTTCCGCAAACTCAAGCAGATCTGTACTATACCTTTTACGCATGCCTACAGTTTGATTCTATTCCACACTTGACGACTTGTTTAACGTAAAAGTAACGCAATTTACTGGAACTTCACAGCTTGTCTTGCCGTTGCTCCTTTGTGTGATCATCGACCAAAAAGTACGATTGATCCACCGAAGCAATCACAACTTGCAGGCAGCACCCAAGCGATCGATTTCCACTGAAAACCCCAAGTTTACGAACAACGCTTCGTCGAACAAGTAGCTTCAGGCAGCCGCTGTACTGAAGGCTGAATGCGCCCCTATTTTTTTCTCGACAGGTTAGGAAGCCATTTGTTATCGAATTATGCTGACTGGATCCTCAGGCGTTGCCAGTTAGCCCGTGTTCTACGCCTCGAGTGCGTATTTCTTAGCGGATAGTGGAAGCTTGTTTACGGTTTATTTTGAAGCGTAGGCACCCTTTTAAGTTTCCGGTTTTCGTTTCTGAGCATCTTTGAAAACAATCTCCGCCCCATTGACTACCTGAATGTTATGGTGGTCTAAGAACCTCAGCGTTAACTTCCGTATTCCCACGATCTGGATTCAGATCCAGTTACGAGTCAAATTGGACCCAGTGCGTTTCTAAAGTCCGAAAGCAGTTCACTGAAGTGTGAGAGGGTCATTCGTAATCCTGAGCCACATTACCTCATTCACCTCAGCAGTTTGTATGGTACGCATGAAATCAGCAAACCATTTTCTATACGACGTAGGGCACTACCCGAACCTTAGACATCTGTCCTGCTTGCGCGCTCCTACAGAGGTAAAGCAAATGAGTTTGTGCGTGATCAACATACTGTCCATTCGTAATTTATCAAGATGGTACATCTTGTCGGCTTTGTAGCAGCCTGAGCTTATTAGCCTACGATGCAAGACGTAGTATGATTTGTCCTCGAGAGTGACAGTAACCTTGGAATTTTCAGACTGTCCACATATGATGTCCCACTGTACTACCATCAGAGTTCCCTTGAATCCATCAGTATTTGTTTTTCGCCCACCGTTTGTCCAGTTCCAGTGAAGTGTCCCGTTCCATTTCAGTACGACTACAACCAACAATGGCAGCAGTGGCAACAGTGGCAGGCGTGGCAACAAGCCTGGCAGCAACAACAGGGTGGTGCTGCGAGTCAACCCGCTGGTGGTTGTGCACCCGCTCAGCAAATGCAAGCAGCTTCAGCTCCTGGACACCCCCCAATGCCTCAGTGAACACCAACTTCCTCATTGCAGTGTATTTTCCCAACTCCGTTGTGAGCATTTTACTACTCTGGTCATCAGTTTCATGTTTTAAATACATCAGGCGCATGCGAGTACTCCTATTTCCATTCGCTATTCTGCCAAAAGGGTGTAGTTTTTCCTGCCAGCTTGGAGGGCTCCGAATGGTTGACGTTTGAATTTGAATTTGGTAATGTATTCTTAAGTAATTTGCATTTGGGCTTACTTTTGAATGGTTTCGGACTGTTCCGTCGTAGAGCAACTTGTGGGACAAGTGCTCACCAGTGGTCTCTGCTGACGCCCCTACTCAGTCTACAAACGTACATTGGCTATTCTATTCCATGGCTCAAGTTCCGCACAGTTATTGTCTAACCTTTGTCTAGAAACTTGGCTGCAGTGACCTTTGGTGATATTTCATTGGCGGTCCTTGCCTAATTGTAAATGCCTAATAATCGTTGTGGAGGGAGTTGTACGAACTTGGCCGCATTTTTCAGATCCAACCAAGTGGCACGGAGAAATGTTTCCTTGAGTTGGCTTCCGGAACTGTTGTTGATAACTTGATGCCTTGAGCCCATGCTACGCCAGAGTGCGGCCGTCGTTTTGTCTCCCATCAACCGTTAGGGTTGATATGATAATACGTCTTCTGCAATCAGTGGATTGAACCATTGGGCTAGTTTGCCGGACGGACAATACCCGATTGAGCGTCTTGTGTGTGGAGTGCTGGTTTGCTGTTCAGGAGTTTGGTCCGAGTCGGTGGCCCTGCATAACACCGCTTTTGTCGGTAACCGTTTGTTGCCGCTGGTGTTGGGTCTGGTTTTGGGCTGGAAGCGAGGATTTCGGAATTGGTCAGCAGTCGAAACTACCGTCGTGGGTGTGCTGTTTGCTTCATTGTGGTCATCTGGAGGGACCGAAGGTGGTCCTTCTAAGGGGATAGTTTAATAGCGTGAGAGACCGCTTTTGGGAGTAGTGGTTTCTACTCTGACAATGTGCAAACTGAATTCCTTGCGTAGTTGTCACGTCATCGTCGGAAAGAGTAGCATCAGTGCTGACGTGCTTCACTGCTGTGTAACCCTAAGCTTCTCACATCGACTTGTCTGCGTATGCTATGCTGCCATGAACTGTCGAAGGCCTGTTTAGTGATAGAGGTGAAATCAGCCGGTGCTTGTCTAACTTACTTGCCTCTGTGTGGCCACAAGAGGCCGTCCCAACTAACTGATTGAGTCGATAGTGACCCCCTTCTTTAAACTGGGTGGTCCCAGTGAGTGGGTCAACGACGACGGAGTCGAACTTTTTGCTTCGTTTGTCTTATTTCGCCCTGTGGGAGCGCGGGAAGATGACCCGAAAACAAGCATGATTCCCGCGGGGATGGGACTGCTTGGACCCCACTCCGAGAAGTGTTGGAGCAAAGAGTATATAGACGCCGTGCAATCCTGGTGTTCTTTGACTCCAATAATGCTTTCGGTTTTGTCCACCGTTTCGTGCTTCTCAACACGCAACAGGTTATGCCGCAAAGGTTCGTGAATATCATACGCTGTTGGTGTCCACATACTTATGAGGGCGGCGGTGTGCGGACACTTCCCCAAAAGCTTCTACTAGTGGTGTTCGACAAGGGTATCCACTCCATTTTCACTTTCGTCATGGATGGGTGATGAGGCGAGTACTAAGTCTCCAAAACCCTGGTGTTCAGAACCCTCAGAGCGAGAACCCTGTGGACCTGGAGTATACAGTCTGCTTTGTTCCCATTTTTGAAGATCAAGGAGCGTGCGCAATACTAGAAAAGCTGACAAGTCATCCAGTTTCTGGGTGTTTACTTCGACCCCACAGCGTAGTCATACTACGCGACGTACAGTATTTGAATATGCCTCTAAAAATCCAACACTTGACATGAAGTTGGGACACTGTACGTATCTCGAAAGTTGAATTAGCTCTGACGATAGTGTGACAATCTCATCGCATGAATCCCAAAGGCCATGAGTGCTTCCAGGATTTTTGTGTCTTGGGCTGGTCGCGTAACTTGCCTCGCGGTTACCTTTGTTATGGGAACCTCGTTAATTGTGGGATGTGCGTCAATTGGTCCTCGTACTGAAATGTTCCTCGGTGATAACAGAGATACGGTTATGCCGCACAGCTGGCCAATATATGCGCTTCTGATGTAGCTTCGAAACAACTCAGTACCGTTTTTAGTCAGTCGCCCAAAACTAGACGTTTCCTTCCTACAACTAGGCGGTTATTGCTTCAGTTGTGTAAACCGATGGACGTCAAGGGCACGAAAGATCCCAGTAATACTGGGTGAGATTGGAGAGCACAGCGTATCCGATGTTGTCCGCAGTCCTAGGCATGCGACTGGCGGATGGACCTGCGCAAGCAAATGAATAACGACCAAACGGCTTGTTTGAAGGGTATGGGTGTCACCCACGAATGTACAGCCCTGTGTGGTGGTCTGTCACGCATAGGAGATTTTGCAGCGCAGTTTGAGCTAGTATTTTTTCTCTCGTAGGGTTTAGTTCCATGAAGCTGTCATCACCATGATGGACGGTAGTGGTAATTGATGCGCGACTGCGATACAACCCCAGGCTAAATTGAGTATAAGAAGAGAGATGAGGTTTCACGGCTTATTAATGAAAGCTGATGGGAAGTCTTTCGAGAGCGGGGTGCTTTCGCCCTTCCGATGGTCATTTCGGATCAGGACGCCGTGATCGGGATTGACCCGGGAAACACACTCGTTCGCCGTACGCGAACAACCGTAGAACATTGGATTGGCCGTCGGTCTAAGAAGCGACAGCGGACTCATCAGGATAGGTTACGTGCAGTGTCCAGTGGGGTTTTCAAAGATGCACAAGAGGATTCACGTAGGCACCACTTAAGGAGGCGTGAAGGCGCCAGGCTGCGTTGCTACGATGTTGGCATTGAGACTTTCGCCAGCAATGGTTTGGAGTTGAAAGAGGTTTTTGGCGGAAGGTTGTGGGTTGTAGGCCATGCTCCAACAAGCCGTATCCGCTGTTCCGACGAATTCCGTCCACTCGCTTACAGACCAAATCGTTAAGAAAACTTGTCTTCCTGCTCACTATGAACCAACGTCCTGGCAGCATACCACTTAAACAGGTGCATGAGGGTTGTTAGAGCCCTTCCAGTAATCCGGCGTGTGCGCCGGAGGTATCATTCTCTCCATTCGTGCATTGTAGTCTCCTGTGGTCTTGATAAACCTGACGAGTACTGCCGAACCATTTGAAAACCGTCCTACTTCGCAAACTTGAGGTTTTCTAAGGCGCAGTCTGGACCTATGAGCCCAAGCGAAGTGTCCTCCGTCTAAGGCGGTAGCAGCGCGCCTGCTCTGATGCTGTGACATCGATGTTTTCGAAGGAGCTTACATTATTTCTAGTGGCAAAATGAGGAGGATGCGAGATGGCTCAGTGGTTAGAGCGCGAATTTACTGACCGAAAGGTCCGTGGTATCCCAGCCCTCCTGCTTCCTTCTGGTAGCATGGCAGCTAGGCACCGAAGAGATACTGCAGCTGATCGATTTTTTAAATGAGGTGAAAGCAAGTGCATCATTGATTTGTGGACGTGTGTCCTGTGTCAACGCAATTTTTAGGTCCTCGGTTAGCCTCCACTCGATGTCTTTCGCGTGTTGAAACAAGTATGTTTGAAAAGAACACATGGCAGAGTTTTTGAGTATCCAGCACGAGACAATGATCAGTCAGTGAGTATAAACTGGTAACAAGAAGTTGGACGCGCAAATCGTTCTGGTGATAACAGAAGTCGGGTTCATATGATGGTGAGTTTCAGGCTCCTATCCAAAGCTGTCACCTTGTGGTGGCCGGGCTTTAGTGCTGCAATGATCCGGCGGGCTATACTGGCTGGAGCTCAGTTCCTAAAGGTTCAGCCATGCCAAGAAAGCAACCGGACGAAGAACAGCGGGCCCCCGTACTGCGAGTAATCGTATTACGAGGCGATCTGGAGGTAAAGTCGTATTGTCCTCTGCGATAGGAGTGTGAAGGCAGTAAGGCGTTTCCCCCAGGCGACCAGCATGTCCATATTTATGGAAGCAGCGATGCTGCCTTCCCCCAAGGAAGGACGGGTTAGAAGTGGTCGGCCCCGAAAACTGCACACTCCGATCGCCCAACGGTTGACCGTGACCGCCGGCGCATTATTCAATACGGTCGAACTACTTTTAAAACCAGAGTCCGGTGCTGCTCAAAAGGCACCTGCTGTGTGCAGCCGCATCAGGAGTGAGACAGTAATGCCCTGCTCCCTGCGCCCCCGGGCCAGGCTGGCCCCCTACAGCCCAGTGGGTCAGACTATTGAGTCATTGGCTCCGGTAAAAGTCCTTCAAGAAATCCCTAACAACCGCTGTCTCGCGGTTCAGACTCTTGAGTCAGAAGCTAGGGGCAGGGTCCCCGAACAAAACCCTACATCCTCCCACTGCCTTGTGAGTCAGACTTTTGAGTCAAAGGCTCAAGGTGGATTACCTCAGCTAAGCCCCCTTCTTCGGCCTGGGCAACCGGGAAGTATCATTTGTCCTTGCAGCTCTTCGCTCACCGGCCTTCTCCCTCCCAACCCATCGTACAATGCACTGCAATCAACCCATCTGCCAATCCCCTAGCCAGTGTTCCGTGTCTCAACCATCGCCCAGAAGAATAAAACTAAATAATCACCTACTAACCTCAAAAGATCTCATCCACGTTGCAGCCTTTAGTGTCCGTACTTTATCTCAAATTGGGCAACAGGCATCCCTTGCTGAAACCTTGCTTTCCCTCTCTATCAATGTATGTTGTGTCTCCGAAACACGCATACAAGACTCCATTTCGGTCGTGCTCCTCAAGCCGCTTAGGACGAGTCCAGATGTTCCACATTTCACTCTTCGGGTATCCGGTGATCCTGACGCAATGGCTCGTGGTATCTACGGTGTGAGAGTTGCACTCAGCCCCAAGGCTGAAAGCGCCTTACTGGACTGGATCCCAGTAAACAGTCACCTGTGCGCTGTGCGGTTGTCTGGCTCAATTAAGATTAACGCCGGTTGATGCAGTGAACGGTGTTTGTTTGACGTATCAGCATACGCCCCAACAAATAGCAGTTCTGAGACTGAAAAGGACTAGTTTTATCAAGGTCTATCATGACTGCTTCGGTCAGCAAGAAGGACGGATATAGTAATCCTGGCGGGTGATATGAATGCCCAAGTTGGACGATCCATACCGCTTTATGGATCAGAGACGTGGCCTCTGCGCTCAGAGGACATACGGAATATGTCAGTGTTTGACCATCGGTGTCTCCGAATGGTGGGAACGTCGGATTAGCAATGCTGGTGTACGCCAGATGGTCTTAGGAAGAAGGAACTCCCACGATACATGAATTACTCACGCTTCATAGGTTACGCTGGTTAGGATATGTACTCCGCATGCAAGACCGCCTTCTTCGCAGAGCTCTTTTCGCCCAGCCCTGTGCTGAGTGGAAGCGACCGAGAGGTGGGCAGTGTATGACCTGGCAACAAAGAACGAAAACGTCAACCAGTAAACTTAGTCGGGTCGGCAACTGGGTGGGTACCCCGGGACTCAAATCACCAATGGGTAATGACACTGGCAGGAATGGCCCAAATGCGTAGTCAGTGGCGCTCGTGCATCAAAGCTATCGCCCTTCAATGCGTAGCCACCCAATTTCCGAACAAACTGAACATGCCTTCGCCTCCAAGGCTTGGTTGTACGTTCTACATTCCCGTTTTCCGGTGATCGAAACTGTAGCAGCTGGAACTAATGTGCCTGTGGTACACGGTTTAAAAGCTGATAAATGGAGTTGAATTGAATTCTGAGGCTATTTTTCAAACTATCTAGAGGCGGTCTATGGATTGGTCAGGTCGCCCCTTCAAAGTAGTGATTTCTGTCTCAAAGCGTTGGGTAAATAAAAGTTGCTTGCACATAAGTGGCTATTGGTTAACCCCATAGAGTCACTTATCCAGAGACTGGTTTCGTGACTAAGGCAATGTTAGTTGACTAACTCTCAGTACATGCGGAAAGGGTATTTATTACCATGAGACTAGCCGTCTTATGTTAACCATTTTACTGTGTACTAGAGAGTTTATGGTTCGGCGCAATGTAGTTTTGAGGAAATGACCGGTATTATATCAATTGATATCCTGAAACCACTTGTTCGCACTTGTCGATCACGCGCTGCATCCGGCCAAGCGTAAACATGAAACCCACATCGAAAATTGACTTCCTTTAAATGGACCGGACGCTTCTAGCTAACACCTGGTTAGGGTTTGGTGGCAGGTTCTCCCTTCAGAAGAATGTATCAAAGTATATGCGTGAGGGGTTATTCATTCAGAAGCTGTTATTTACTTTTCTTGAATGTGGTCTTTATTCGCCTGGATACATCTGGACCTAGTGAACGTTACCCGCTGATTCTGAGGTCTTTAGCTGAGCCTTTGGTCTGCTTCGACACTGAATGGAAGGAGTGCTGCCAGAAGGTTGGGTGGTGGCTTATTTGAAACTGACTTTTAGAGGTGGTAATAAAAATCGTTCAGCTGCAGCAAGCTTTCGGCGGCTAGCTGCTTTGTCACCCGGAGTAAGTGCGAGGACTGAGATACTGTCAAATTTCCCAAGCCTAGGCAGAAGCAGTCGAGAATCAGAGGTTGGTTTCGAACCACGAACCTTCCAGTCGTTAAGTTTGTGCCTTACTCACTGACTTATCTGGAGCTCATGGAAGACGTATGAAAGACGCTTCACTTAATTGTCCTGTTAGCCTAGTCTCAGTTCTCAGAATTGGAGGGATTCATTATCATCATCATTGACAACACCAGCGAAGAGCTCTGGTGCTTCAGTACAGTACAACCAAGTGAATCTGTTTAAATAATGTTCTGTAATGGACTGAAGGAAAACGAGACAGGTGCCTACACTCCCACTCAGTCAGACAGAAGGTAGGTGGAGGTTAACGCGTGAACAAAACTGCCACATGTTGGCTCCCCTGTCTTCCAATTACCTCCAACCGACAGCAAGACCTCGTCTTGGGAGGCGAGGTTGACCCATGCTTTACATAACGTCCTTCAATCCCTTCTGCATTGCCGTGGGGAAAATCAAATTTGTGACCGGACAGAACTAACCAGTGTATCTTAATGGTGGCCAGTGGTGCAGGATCATGGTCATAAATTAAGCATTGCCTGTGTAGCTTTTAACAAAGCTTTTGACTGTGTTCCGAAAAACTATGGATATGGTGTTTGGTGGGCTACTACAGCCGACCTGACATTTTTTGATGAGCAAACTGCAAGAGTGGTTGTGGTGTACCACATAGCTCCTTCAGCGGTCCTGCCTTAGATAGTATGCATCGCCGTCCTTCCAGAAGCAGCAGGAGTTAAAGTCCCTGTTATACACCTTTGACCTGAAGTTTTGTGTAAGACGTTAGTGATAGTGATGTGGACGTTATCCTACGAGCGTTATGTGCATTGCACAGGCTTGCGACGGAGTGAACAATAACCATGAAAAGACCGCAGTGCTTTATATTTGCAGTCCTCGTCCGCAAGGAACTCATAGGATAGTGCACGTGTAAAACTCAAAGGTTGGCGTCCTTGGTTCGGATAAAACTTCCGGTTTGGTTTGTGAGGTTACGTTACGTACCTTGGTGTTCGGAGCTGGTCGTGATACTGCAAATTCCATCCACTACTCTCTAGCCCTGGTTGTTATATGAGATGTGACAAGACTGACAGGGGCTATCCCTCTATGCTTGCCTGCCCACTAGGTCTAAATAATTTCAGATTTTCTCATGTGGCCGCCCATCCACAATCGGCCACCCCTTTCCTAACGATAGAGAAGTTCGTGCCGTTGTCATTTTTGGAGGAAATGTCCATGACTCTAAAATCATCAGATGCGCTGGTTTTAAATAAGCTACTTCTTGAGACGCAATTGGAACCTGATTGAAGCAGTACACCGAAATATCGGTTGCACGGATGATGGTTGGTCAGGTGGCTTTGGTTTGTTCACGGAGCTTCGCAAATCGCTTGCAAACGACTCGTACCAGTCGTGGAGATTCCATCAGTGCGCGCCTCAATATGAGCTCCCGGTGGTCCACCTGCGCTTGACTGGAGACATCGCAAGAAATGGCGGTTAATCGATGTCAGTGGCGTCCGCGCTGTTAGTTTCTCTACTGATTGAGAGCTTTGAGATGCCCGTACCTCAGAAAGTCGGCGGCTGGCAAGCACTGGATCCATCCCTCATCCACTCCCTTTTCCTAATTAAAGGTTCAAATATAATTAAACTTTGTGAATGTACAACAGTGAAGCATTGGTGTCAACACCAATGATGCTGTCTCTGATGACGATGAGGTGCCGTCGAAGTATTGTGCGGATATATATATATATATATATATATATATATATATAAGCGCTGTGTCTTCCCATGATCACCCGTCGTGGTTCCCCCTACAGAACCAGAGAATAGAATTCCTGCTTCTCCAAGTAGCTTATTTACTTCCTCAGGGCCTATGTTCACTAGCCAGTTGTTATGTCAAGTGGTTGGTGTCGTAAACTTTGCTGACAACTTCCCATTACATCAGCGGCCACTGCTAGGGTGGACTCGATTAGGCTTGGTATATAGTTAAACAAGGTGCACACGCAACACCATCCGTCGGAACGTGCTTCAGTTGCGTTACAGATTAAGGATGATTAGGTTAGTACAAAGCTGGAACAGCGCGCGATAACTCAGTACTAGTCGAATTCCTGGTTGCCATCATTGTTTACTTTGCTATAATATGATGCATCCTCTTGGTTATTATTCGAGTTTAAATGAATGACAGAAACCCTACTCTACAGCAACCCAGATGGCCACGGCCAACTGCTGTTACACAGCCTTACCATTTCACAGTAATCTGGAGCGTTTACTTCAGCCGAGGCGAAGCACATAAAGGCGCCTTGAAACACCCGGTGCAGCGGAGACTTCACTATTCCAGTGTAAAAACCGTGTGATGGGAATCTTGTTAGTTAGTTATGTCACTATGGGACACGCCACCGGAGGAAAAAATCGTCACTTCTGAAGGTGGCTCCTTGAGGACAGGAGTTCCGTATATAGTACATGATTTCAGTTCACTATTCTCGAAAAGTGCAAGTAGGTGTTAAATCAGTGGTATGTGTGCCTGCTGGAATTCCAGCAGGCATCCGGCTGCGTACTTCATTTATCTGCTTCAGTGAGGCCTGCATCCTCATCACGCCAACCAGCGTGTAATTTGGAGGTTTGTCAAATGAGCTCATCAAACGCTTCGATAGGTGAAACGTTTAGCTAGTACGGTCATGCTGTTTAGCTCAGTCTACCGGTGGAGCCAGCTATCGGAGTTCCTATAATTCCACGCTAACAAACAACCATTCCTAGTCATGTGTTCGAGCACTCGGTAATACAGAAGACCACATTTCGCTTTCTTGCATATCGGTTTATTGTCTTAATATGACGACTTAAAGAGAGAAGTACAGTGGTCTGGTGGGAGGATGCACAGTGACATAGGTTGGAACAACCAAGACGATGGACTTCGTTGGAGTTTCTGTCCCTAGCTTCTGTACAGCCAAGGGCATCCCGCAATGCACCAGGCTTCCCGGTGACCTGTTACTGCTTCGCACTCGGCCAGTATGTTCAGTCTTATTTGCTCACAGACTAATGTGTTTTTTTCCACCTGGATATCTGTGTCGATACAATGTGGGTTACCGCTAAATTCTGGCAATCAGTTTTCTATCCCATCAACCCACGACTGAATATGCAGTGAATATGAAAAAAAGGCTTGACCGACGGTGGTTTCCCAGAAGCCTTTCGCGTGGTTCTGACAGTTTCAGACCCGTTTTTATGCTACTCCGTCGTTGGACAATTTATCGTTACTGAGCTTTCTCCATTTACATGGCCCATTATTTTATGTGACACGAAATTCAACCTTCCTGTGCTCATTGCTAAGAAAATGATACCAATGATCGTTGTCCTTTTGGGTAACTGTAGGTGTTATTGTTGATGCTGTGATGACGCACAGCTACCGCACGTGCGTCTCGCCTATTTTGTGTGCCGCCCATCAGCGGTTGGACGAGGCACGTTAGTGTTCGACGGGGAATTCGACTGTACTGTATTCAAGTGTAGTGAGGTATCTTCTGAGAAACATCGATTCAAAGGCCATCGATGCGTACAACCTGTATTGTGTGGATGCGTTTAACTTGAATTCGTCGTAAAGTAGCTTGAGAAATCGGCGTATGACGCAGCGATCTGAATGTTGAGTATTAAACGAAGAGGACGAACAAGTGTAGTCCTGCTTTTATAGACGCACACGAACCAGAGATAGCTCGGTGGTACATTCGAGGTGCGGACCTGCTGATCGGAAAATCCGTTGTTCATACTCGTTCGTGGTTGTCAGATTGCTACTGTCTAGGTTTGGGCGGTCTGGCTGCATCTCAGTACTCGTACCTCCGAGTTGCATGACGGCTATGCACCGAAAGGATGCCTGCAACAGTTGATCGGTCCAACTCAGACGCACATACCATGGGTATTTCAAAGTCTTTTTCCTAACTTTCAGCGCGGCGAACATATGTATGGGTACAATGGTCAGGAAACTACACAGTATGCGGTACCTGCGGATAAAGCCGGTCTAGTGATTGGCAAGGGAGGCGAGTCGATCAAGGAAATCTGTCGTGTCAGCGGTGCACATGTCGAGATATCGAAGGAACCATCCCCAGATCCTACAATAAAGATATTCAATGTCCGTGGCAATAGACAGGAAATAGACCAAGCAATGAGGTATGGCAATTTTCTGTTTCGTATTTGTCTTATTCACATTCCCGATTCCTGAAACTCATTTTTCTATTATTGGCATCTTTTGCTGTTGTTGGTGAATGCCTACACTCGAAATTCCTCGGACACGAATCCATACTCGCTGGCTTGTGGCTCCTCAACAACAACCATCTAACAGGATGATCTCGGAGCGAGCAAGTATTTTCGGTCGTCCCACAGCAGTGGGTTCTGCCTGCGGTCCTTGGGGTCAAACTGGTTACTCTCAATCAGGTGAGCGAACCATTCTTCCGAGTTAAGCTTTTCTTCAGTGATTGACAGATCCGTAGTTTCAGGTCGTCCATCCTGAGTGGTATTCAGTGACTTCTCTCACTGACATGTTCATTTATATTCACGCATGTGTCGGACAGTGATGTGAAATAGAAAAACGGATAAAATGCTCCTTTTTTAGTGCACAACGCTTCCTCGATGTTTCTGTAACAATCCAGTTGTTGAGTAATTCATGAATAACACACATAAAAGTTATAAAACTCAGTGTGCTCGTTTAGCTTTGGTCCTTGCGTTGATTAATGGTTTTCTCTAGCCGCTTATATATCGCTCTGTCAACAGACGCGGCTGCTCTAACCTGCTTATGGAAATCAATCCATCAAAAAGTTTGTAAATTATTTTCCTTCATCTACGACTAACTAACCAAACCAAAGTCCATAATGTTTGTCTACTGGAATGTGGAAACCTTGCTATACGCATACCAACGAAAAGTGGAACCTAACGAGAAATACGGTAAAGTTCGAAGACCAGATGCATGACACATTCATTTCATTCACGGAGAAATTTCCGGATTTTTGTGTAGGTCATTGGACCTTAGACTTTTCGGTTCATCACCCCTTAGCGCATAATTCATGGTACCGTTACTCTTCTTTATATATATATATATATATATATATATATAAAAGAAACAGGGCTACTATAAAAATACCACATAGTTATGTGAATTGTTACACAGTGATATCTTCAAGGGAGAATTCTTTGAATACACTCCCTGATGAACAAGATTTAGTGCGCCTCATCTCGAAATAGAAACACCATTCAGAAGAACTCTGTTAGTTTTGTAACACTATCCCGCGTATTGAACGTATCGGCTGGCATTGTTCATCCACACTCCGAATATTGTGTACACTGCGGGTGACGTATTTCGATCCTGTGGTACTGCTGGCATTCATTTTAATAGTAACGAAATAAGGATGCGGGAGGTTAGACTTTTCCAAGTGTCACAGCACACGTAAGGAACTTTACAGAGATTATTATTAGACGAGTCTATTGATCAATGAACTTGCCAATCTAATATGAATCTAGGAACCTTTTTACAAGGACACAAAGTCCTGTCAAGTGACGATTTGACTGCACTCCATATGTTTGGATAATCTAATGCGGCGGTGCGAGTATCATGCGAAAGGACTCTGCAGGTGGCTATCCACGTACTGTTAGCTTTGTTCTAACGGCCATTCTTTAGATCACGCAATCTTCCCATGGGATTAGTTCTTGTGGTTTGGGAATCCTCCAGTATGAGTGATTTTGATGGGTTATCCAGTACTCTAACGAAAGGTAGACAAAGGACTGAACCACAGTGTAACTTCCCGTCGAACCAACTTATTCGCGCTGATGTCTTCATCCCGGTTGGCTGCAGTTCAGCTTCACGCACGTATATGTTCGCTATTATCTATCGTTCATCCCTGTTAGCTCCCGCAAAGTTGGTTCCGAGAGCCTCTTGAATAGCGCCCGAAACGTCGTCGCACTTGTCGGGTCTTTCGGTTCTTCTCACTCAGCTTCATAGGTTGTTCTTTATTCCATGACGGAATAGTTTTCTCGAGGTTGCGTACAACTTCCTTCGTACCAAAGAGTGATCCACATTACACCCACTCTTCAATGCGATGAGGCGAACCTCACTGAAGTCTCTTTTTCGATCAATGGGTTGTCCATGCTGAGAGCCACACAACTAAACAGAAGAAATTGGTCAGTGCCGTTCATTGACCCGATTTTGCAAGGCCCCAGTATCTTCTTCCAGGCTACTGCATCTTAGATAACTCGACCATTAAAATCGATCACTAGGAAAACATGGACGCTGACGAGCGTTTGCTGAACAATATTCGACAGGTGAGTGTAAAACTCACTTTCTCCCCCTTCATACAGATAATTAGGAGGGCATAGGCACTGAAAAACGTGGATTCGTTGCAAGCATGTTTTTGGATACTGCAGATCCAACTCGGCGTTTCTATCGACTGTCATTTGAGACTTCTGTCCAGGTGCATCCGGCTTCAGCTTCAAAGTTTTTTTCGGTTATGTCAGTCTTGTCTTGCTCAATGCCACAGTTTTTGAGTTGAAGTTTTAACCCGTTTCCGGATGTTTGGATTGTGAATCTGGATTGCTTTGATGTAATTCACCTGGACCCTTCGTCGTCCTGTCCACCGAAGTAGCGAGTTTTGAGATTTTCGTCGATCTGTTTGAAGCCGAAAGTCCTGACCCGCTTGACTATGACAGTTAGCCTATCTCGAGGATGCAGAGTAAGGCGCGTATGCCTCACTCCTAATGCTACTGTGAATAGCAGGTGCGTTTTGAGGTGCACAATATTCTTGTCTCGACCCTATTGGTCAACACCATGGCGGTCACGGTTAACCGTTGGGCTTTTGGCACGCAGTGTTTCTAAGGTCGACCGTTTCTTTCCTTGGATGCTTCCAAAAATGGGGGAATGCCGTTTTCTAACACACGTCGATTGCAGTCTCACTACCACCCAACCTCGTTTTCAGATTCTGGGGGCACGAACAATACCAACGGTGGGACTTCGGCATCTGGGATGTCTGCACTGGCCTTTAACCCATACGCCGGGCAACCGGACTACAGCGCAGCATGGGCTGAGTATTATCGGCGCCAAGGCATGCACGACTACGCGGACTCGATAGTGAGGCAGGGGCAACAACAACAGGTTGCACAGGTCACCTCTGTTGCTATGATGCCACAACAGCATGGAGTGGCACCTTCAATGATCTCCGTCCAAGGACAACCTGCCACACATGAGCAGGTGAGTCAAGTTTTTTGAGAGCATGTATGCATATACATTGCTGCTTACCTTTAATTTGTACTCTTCTCGTCAGTGACTTGTAGTTCCTGAAGTTTGTTTTAGTGCGGGAGGAGAGTGGGCTATTTTTTGACATTCTGTGTTCTACCGTCACTTTTAGATCGGTTATCATTTCGCAAAGTTTCTCATTGATGGTCACAGAACGACGAGGAACACAGGCCAACTAGGTGACTAGGTTTGTCCGTTTTCATTGGCATGAAATCATCCACTACTTTGACCGGGCGTTGCCACCCTTGAGAGCAGAGTCAATGGTTCGTGGTGACCAGGTAACCTCATTCAACGTATGCATTGCCTACGGTCACCGCGCTCTTGTCCCCTCGGGTGGCACTCCACATGTCTAAGCTGCCTTAGGTCAGGCCGTTTCTTCGACCTGGGAATCACCGCATTGTCTTGGGCAGTCTTTCATCCTTTGATTGTTCATGTTTCTCAATTATTCTTTTATTTATCTTCCACCACAAACATTATAATACTCTATCTAACCTCTTTACCCTGTTTTCAGTACGAGTACAATCAACAGTGGCAACAATGGCAACAAAGACAGGCATGGCAGCAACAACAAGGTGGTAATCCGAACCAATCCACTGGTGTTTATGCGTCCTCCCAACAAATGCAAGCAGCTTCAGCTCCTGGTTACCCTTCGATGCCTCAATGAGCCTCCATCACTGCCTCACTGGTGTATCCTACCAACGCTGTTGTAAACATTTCATGTTTTAAATAGATCAGGCGCACGCTCATACTGCTATTTTCATTTGAGCTTCTATTATGGAGGGTTTAGTCTCCGTATGGAGACCTCCGGGTTTTGAGCGTATTTGTTAAAATTTTGCAATCATACAAATTTGTAATTGTCCGTGGGATAGGTGTTTGTTCTTTGACGAAGTTTTATGAGACGAGTAGAAGACCAAGTGGCCTCCAGAGGAAACCGTTGTTCTAATTCTCACTTATCGGCTATGTCAACCATGGTTGTGATGTGCTCGCATTGGAACGAGAGTATTAAACCTTGATATGTAGCATTTCGAACAACCATCTTTCAGTAATCTTGACCTTTGGTTACCTTGTTATCCATGAATGCCTACGGTCTGCGCATGATAAGGTTCGAGTGGACTTCACGGGGGCCACAAAAGCATCCCACCAAACATCCTTTGAGTTCACTTGTTCATGACACTGATGCAACTTTAGATAACCGCAGTTTATGCACCAATATTGGTGCTAAGACCCGTATCTTCACAGGTGTGTTTTTGCGGCTATTTATCCGCACTCAGAAGATAGTCTGGGTAAATTATGTAAAAACGTTTCGCTTGACAGAGCGAGGGGGAAAATCGTGGATGATTGAAAACTCTCTTAAAGACTGGAGAGTCGGCTCCTTATTAGGGAGGTCTTTCGTGATCTCGAACTCGAGATAGGTCAGTGGTCAAGGCATGAGCTTACTGGCAGCAAATTCCATGGTTTTTTTGCTTGGCTGCTACTGTATATCCATTAGCCTGTAGGCGGTGTTGATCTAAGGCCTAACTGCAACTTCATAGTCTAGACAGGCTATTTCATACTTCTCACCGATTTCGCTATTGACTCTCTAACCTGAATTGCACAACGCTTGGTACTTGACCACTGTTATCCGTGTATCTGTGCCTATTATGGGTTGCCACTCAACTTCGGGTCCGGGGCGTTTTTGGACGAAAGTGTGCTCCACTGATGTGGGTACACCTGATGTACGAATATGTGGGCTCCCAATAATCGAGATACTGGGACTGGGTATTTGTCAGTTTTTCTACCTGAGAAATCCAGAAATGTTTGTTGTGTCGATTGATGTAGAAGCCACTCATTTAACTCGGCGCGTTCAAGCCGCGAGGATATCAGGATCAGTATGTGACAGATTCAGGTCTTTTCCTAGTCCACTCATTACTTTCGTCTCAGGACAGATTTTCAAGTGAGATGACCTTATATTATTGACCAGACTCCATTCACCTGGATAGTCTCAGAT
The DNA here is from genome assembly GCA_004794785.1 of Opisthorchis felineus. Classification (NCBI taxonomy): domain Eukaryota; kingdom Metazoa; phylum Platyhelminthes; class Trematoda; order Opisthorchiida; family Opisthorchiidae; genus Opisthorchis; species Opisthorchis felineus. The sequence goes on from SJOL01002437.1 coordinate 113,471, forward strand.
ACCGTTTAAAGAGCAATTGTTGATCACTTATTAATGGGTCTTAATTGATTGATCGCAATAAGCTACTTATGGCCATAGTTAGTGCAGTGGACAAGCCAGATAGCCGTTTGTTGCACCACATCGAGAAAACTGGAATTGACTGCTTGATGTAGCGTGCGCTATACAGACGACTATAAGACATGCGGACAAGTGGTGAGGGTTGGTTGGGGGCGAGACGGCCCAAGTGGTTAGAGCGCGAATTTACTGACCGGAAGGTCCCTGGTTCGAACCCGACCTCTGCCTCTCGACTTCCCCTGTCTAGGCTTGGGCAACCTGGCAGTATCCCAGCCCTCGTGCTTCCTTCGGGTGGCATGGCAGCTAGGCACCGAAAGGGTGTTACAGCTGAACGATTTCGATTTCGAGGGTTGGTTTGTGAGATTTCACAAAAAATCGTGAAATATCTTCATGAGCATTTCAGAACCGTTCTGTCCTTGTGTCATTCACTGCGTACATTCGAAGGCCTGTTTTATGTTGATTTTTTGCTTTGCGCCATTTTCCGTCTAACCGGTGCAAACTGTTCAATGCATTGACTCTAACGCAGTGCTATTCAACCACGCTCGCGTCCCTACAACCGTAAACGATCCAAGGATCACACGCGCAGTCGTCGGTTGCGTGCTCATACCGTCTCATGCACCATTTGTGCTGTCTTTGAATGGGTATTGTAATGAATCCTGAAATCAGTTGTAAATATGCAGGTGAGAATATAGGGGTCAGACACCACAACACAGCCTGGAAGAAAAGGTCAAGTATCCCACGGCTTATAAGAATGGACGGCTTCGTGTGGCGGTTGCATTTTTTATTATAAAAGTCCGATGGAATCCTTTTTTTCTAAAAACGTGATCTCTGTGCCCATTATACACGTGTGTGTTTCCAGCACGAAAAGTATCTATTAGCCTCGAGAAATACTACCACCGTTTAACTGGTCGACGGTTTCATAAGATAGCTTGAATTAAGCCCAGTAAATATAAGAAAAGTGTTGTGCCGCCAGTGGGTTTTAATTCACCGCGAACGGGTATGTGTTCAAGTTTAAATGAAAGGAAACCGGATGATCGAACTAACCATGGAATCCAGCTTTCGTCATTTCGTTGAAAAATGGTGTTCGCGGTACTTGTGTCGTTTGCGATACCTTTGCGTTCATGTTTCGACGAATTCGCTGAAGCCGGAAACTTGATGCAGTCCCTCATGGTCTATAACATATTGATAGTCTTTCGCAGATATCCAGTGAGGTTTTCTTTGCTTGATAAAGGTAGCATCGGACGATTACTCAGTTTCCGGAGCTTTCGCCAAACTGATGAGCCTCATGCAGGGTGAAACCGGTCGCTGGGTGTCTGCTGAAGAATGTCCCATGAGGGACTTAATGGAGTCTCTGGTCACAGCAATTTTTTTAATGCACAACAGCTGAAAAGTAAGCGTTCAACGAAATTGCTGTTCCACTTGGTTTGGTTATCTCAGCTTCTGCGGTCTACGCTACCCGATGAACCCCAAACAGAGTGAATGTGTCGCACCGAGGCTACCTCGTGTTTCCGCTGGTACGAAATTCGAGATATTGCAGTATATCTTCATAAAGGAAACTACTCACAAGGTTACTAAAAACCCTTCGACATCCTACGTCCGGCTTCGCCCTTGAGGCTCATCAGGAAGGTGCAGTCCCCGAGTTTCCCTCAACCTTATGTTCTACTTGAACTTAAATTGCACGAAATTGGCGAAGTACGCTTATTTGCGTGCCAGTTTTTTTTTCACGGGAGACCCAACTGAATCTCTCGTTTATGGTGTTATTCAAGTGAATATGCTGCATCAGACCGTCCCATGTTTTAGTTGGTACGATACGATAATATCACTATATTACATAGAAGTAACACACTACTCATAATGTTGCTGAAAACTTCGCTAGCTCACTGCCTGTTTCGCCCTTCTGGTGCTACGTTGGTACTTTGCCGATTTCCACAGGCCCTATCCGTGGTTTCGTTTTCATATGTACCAAAGTTTTTCCGCATCAGTGAACGATAGTTACGAATGGTCTGAACTCCGTCTCAGGATCAATTCAGTCTTCCGATCTTCCAGCCACTACTCTGATTTTCCAAAAGATCGATCAGCGGTTTACTGCTCTGTATCGACCAAAAATAGGTCCCTTCAGGGAAACATCTGTCCGTCGCAAGGAAACACACGTCTGGACGGACCATCACCAGTAGAGCCCGGCCTTGCGTGGTTCTTCAAAGCGGGTTTTTAGACATCCTTAAAGTAGCTTCTTGTGTGAGATGCCTCAGTATACTTCAAGAAGCTTCCAAAGTAGTTCTCTTCTGAGAGTGGATTATACAGCCGGCGCTAACTGTTGTAAAGTGCCACCACTCGGTGATTCCTTCTCCAGTCTTAATCTCTTGAGCTACAAGTGTTGTGGAAAACGATTAGCCATTTGCCTTGTTCTTGCTACTGATTCACTGGCCATTCACTCGCGTAGCTGAACGCACGGAGCGATTCTTTTTATCGATGATTACGGAATCAAACCTCTCCATTGGTAACCCGTACTGTCTGGTCCTGGGCCCTGAAGCGAAGGATGCATTCATCACGTAGTAGCGAAACTGTTTTGAACGGGCGTAATCTAAGTACTTCCGATGTCCCTGTATCCAGGGTTCTCGAAACAGATTTGAGGATGCCACTTTGGACAACGGAGTATGTGACTTGCTGTTATCATCAAGCGATTCCTCGGTTCTATTTACTTGCAGTTCGGTTCACCACGTTTTCTCTAGTTATCTGCAACCGAACTGTTGCTAAGAGTGTAAGCAACGAAAATTCTTATTGCTTTATCCCTATTCCCGTTCCTTCTGCATGTGTGAAACAAGATGCTCCAGCATTTGCAGTGGAATAACGAGCCCATGAGAGGGCAATTTTCATTTCAGTTGTAGTCTTCTTTTCTGTGCCTCGTGCATATATATATATATATATATATATATGGATAGCATTCAGCATACAACTACGGATATATACCTTAGCAAACGCTCCATATGGAATGACGGATGGTCCTGTTGTTCGACGATTCCTCCCAATGAATGTCAGTGAGGTGGCACAATCCCAAAATACAGTCACATTTGTAGGCCTAAGTCATTACGAAGAGCGTTAACTGGGACTGTAAAAGCTCGTTAACGGAAGGAACTTCGCCGTTTGCTCAATCTTGATCAATTGGGTAATTGCTAAGAATAACGATTCCCACCTCTGTTGTTGAAAGCTATCTATCTTTAGAAAATAACTTACTCTACCGTCTCGCAAACAAACATTAAATATTGCGCAAATACTTCTCTTGGGACCGGATATTTTGTTTGCGGAATATGGGTAGTACATGTGCATCGTTTGGTTGTTGTTTTCTGGGCTCAACAACCGGGCTGCAATCACCAATCGAGGTGCGTGGTTGAGTGGCTAATTCAGTATCTTTCACCTGCGCTCATGTAGTCTCTGAACGGTTTCTACTAAATCTAACGTGACTGATTGGTGTTGGGGTGGCCTCCATGTAAGTCCGTCACGAAGAGACTGGACCTTGTCGTGGTGCGACAGTTTGCACACCTCAGTGACCCATTGAGCTGTACTGGACGATTCCGATGTGGTTCCACAGAGTCTCCCTTACCGGATTGATCAATGGATGAAGGTCGGGCAAACGCTGTGTTCTAGGCATCCAGGTTTGGGGGTTTGAAAGAGGGTCGCAATTTGCTCATTAAAGCTTGAGCCACTTGAGTACTCTCAAGCCAACCACCTCGGGCTTGCGGTCAGGCATTTGGTTGAAGACCCCAATCGTCCTGTCCAGGTTCGAGCAAACTGGCAGTATCTCAGCCCACATACGGCGACGAAATTGACGGATGAAAGTACCTCCATGCCATGTCAGCCGGGCCACCTTACTCACTGCAAACAACAGGGCGAATAAGCGGAACATACAGCTGCTAACTTCTCCCAACTTTCTTCATTGTTACCTCTTAACTCCCGACCAGTCACTCTCATGCAGATCCCAGCTGTAGGCACGTTAGTCAGGTACCTACGAAACTTGTACGCTTCATGCCACCGCTCACACCTATCGCTCCTCCTCTGCCAATCAGAGCTTGTTCTCCTGTTTTTATCGCAGCCGTCAACGTGAGAACTGTTAGGCAGATCAGCCAACAAGCTGAGCTTGCCCCTACTCTAGAAACTCTATCGACTGACACGTGCTGTTTCTCTGAAACTAGACTGCAAGATCCAATAGGATAAACAGAAACTTACATGGTCTATTGACATTACTATTCAACAGACAGCAGGATGGTTTAAGCGGGTAATTTATTTTTTGTGCGTGGCAGAATTATATTTCTCAAGCTCCCACATTCTTACGATTTTGGTCACAATAAGCTATTTAGGTATAAAGAATCACGCGATAGCTTCCGCCTCCTATGACTGAAATAAATTACAAATGGGAGAGTATATAGAAACTCAGCGGAGAAACATAAAATATCGAAGATTTAACCTAGGCAGGTCCATTTCTTTGACACAGAAAACTAGGGTTACCGGTGAGTAAATAACCCAATGTTACCGGACCGTCCGGAAGCACTTTTTGGTTACCTGGAGGCGGTCCAACTGGCTGATGGCTTGCTGCGGCTGTATGAAGCCGTTTAGAAACTGCACATCAATTTGGAACTAAAAATGAGGTTTCAAACTCTTCAACAGCACACGACCGGCTTCGCCCTTCTTGGATTTCAGGTGGTTTGCAGATGAGTCTCTAAGACAAATTTCGCTTAATTTGGGTTCAAGCAGAACATAAGGCTGACGGAAGCTCGGGGACTGCGTCTATCCGATGAGTTCCGGGAACAGCGAAACCAGTCGTCCGCTGTCGAAGAGTTTTAAGTAGCCTTATGAGTTGTGTATTATGTCTGTGCAGTGTATCGCAGTATTTCGAATATCGTACAAACTGAAACATGAGGCGGCCTGGTGCAACATATTCAGTTGAGTAAGAACATCATAAACGGGAGATTTGGTTGGATTCCAGGCGTGTATCTCATCAAGACGAAATTGGTATGCAGATGAGTGTATGACTTGAAAGTGATCTTCGTTTCTGACGTTACAGTACTTGTAAAGTTGTTGACATCATCATCATCATCAGTGTTCAACACTGATGCCTCGCTACCGTACAACCATGGTTTACTTGAAAGCCTTATTGTGAAGAAACGAAAGAAAAGTGTACGGGAAGGGGACTTAGTGATAGTTAACCAAAATCATTCATTCACCTCTAGACACTCATTCAGGTAGACTGGATAGAAACTGATGACAAGAACGCCACTGACATGGATCAATAGCCATATCTTACAGCGTCTTCAACCAGGCGCAATGGGAATCACGCGGTCCCCATCCTGGAAGGCGAGTAGCACTGACAGCACCCAAACTTTTCGTAATCTATTTCATACCCTTCCGCCAGGTCAAGAGTTGGCCACCTATCTGCTTCCGCCACTCTTAATTGGGCACGGAAGACAACACACTCTTCGGCAAACGGTGGCTCGGCACACCAATTCATGGCCTAACCAACGCAGCTTCTGGTGTTAGGCACTTTCTTCAGTGGAAGTCCCCATTGCACAACCGAAAACTTGATTGCTAATTGCCTCTTTATGGATTCGCCGACACTAACCCACACGAGATATGGTCCTGAGACAACGATTGTCGAACACCTGAAGACATCCCAGTTCCGCTGCCCTAAGAGGCCAAGTCTCACGGCCATACAACAAAACAGCCCGCACTGTGGCCTAATACACACATCCCCTGAGGCTCAAGGATATACCGCTTTGACATTATAGGTATCTCATATTAGCAAACGCCATCCGAGCCGTGCAGATACGTGCATTGACCTCATCCTTTCACACTACGATCAAAACTAATACAACTTCCACGATACGTAAGACGCTCCACAACTTCGAATGTCTCTCCCTGTACAGGAGCGTGATCTCATTTTGTGGGTGCGGAGTGTATGCTAAAGGACGAGATGACTTTGATCAGTTCATCCCATAACACCTGGGCCTTCTTCCTCTCTTCGAAAACAAGAAAGGTGTCGTCTGCATATTCCAGGTTGACAAGTTTTTCGTCAGAGGATATGTGAACACCAGGGTTTTGGAGACCTTCCAGCGTTCGTCTCATCATTTCCTCGACCACGAAATTAAATAGGAATGGAGAGAGTGGACACCCATGCCGGACACCACCTTGTATACGGAAGCATTTAGAGAGCTCTCCGTGTACTCTCACACGTCCGGAAGTCTGAGAATACAAATAACTTATTATGTTCCCAAACTTCCGGGTCATTCCTCGATGGGCAATTGTGCCAAGGAAAGCAGACTCGTTAACCGAGTCAAATGCACGACGGGAACCCAGGAGTACTAAAATTATGGGTCGTTTATACGTATGGCGTTGTTCTAGCAGCTGGCGGAATGCGAAGATTTGGTCAACGCAGTCCTTACCAGGCCGGAACCCCGCTTGCTGCTGTCTATTCAGTGTTTCACGATGCACCATATGGCGACGAAGCACAAGTGATTCCAACAGTCCAGTTAAGAACTGGGTCAAGGTGATCCGCCTGTGGTCACCACACTCACTACGAGCCTCTTTTTTTGAAAATGGACACTATCATCGACTCTCCTCAGTTGTCTGGGACGATCCCCTTTCTCCAAATGCAAGCAAACAGATCAGACAAGCGCTGACTGAGGAGTTCACCCCCATTTTTGAACAACGCGGGTGGGAGGTCATCCGGACCGGAAGCTCGGTGGTGCTTAAGAGAACATATGCAGTCGTAAACCTCCGAGGCCCTAGGTGGTTCCAAGTTCACCGTCCAGGCTTCTACGTCAACTGTGGGCTCCAGATGAAAGGCAGCTGGTGGCCATGACAATTGTTGTTCGAAAAATTCGGCCCACTAGTCGAGGCGTTCTTCTTTATTCAAGATGGTCACTCCACTCCGATCCTTTATGGTTTCGCTTACAGGTAGTTTCCGGGGCATGGTGGCGCGGATTAACTGAAATAATCTTCGGGAATTACCGGCTTTCGGGGCCTTTTCCATTTCCCTGGCTTTCTGTGTCCTCCACACTTCACAGTCGGCTCGCTCACTTCCACATGACGTCTGATAATTCGTCTCATCAAGCTATGCTCGTGACCGGCTAGGATATTTCTCCGAGACTTAAGCAGTGCCACCGTTCGGTCTGATATCCAGTGCTTGAATGTGCCTGGTAGCACCATGAGACAGGCGAAACCTGCATTCGCAAAGAGGTGGCAACCTCGTCCCAGTATGAATTCACGTCTGATTGTACAGCAGTTGGAAGAGACTTCGGATGACGATCCTGGTAATTTCGTCTAACATCCGGATCTGCCAGTCTCTCAGTTGCCAAGCGATTTGTGCGCACCTTACGCGACCCTGGAAAACGAAGGGAGAAGTGACTCCGGACAAGTGCCTGGTCAGGATCCACAAATGTGTTCCAAAACGACCGATAGTCAGTTATTGATCCGCGCCATCGGTAACTGATGGCAATGTGGTCGATTTAACTTGGTGCCGGCACTCCGTTGGAGGTCACCATGTGACCAAACGACTTCGGCTATTCCGGAAGTTAGTTCTGCATAAAACCAGTCTGCGGTCAGTACACAGATGCAGCAATCGTTCACCAGTGTCCGTACGTACCGATTCCAATGCATCTCGACCACATAATTGGGTCTCAGATGCGCTAAGCCTGTCCACTTGTGCATTCGGATCTCCGGTAACCACAATATTATTTGAGGTTTTAGCTCTCCGCAGCAGGGTATTCAGGGCGTTAGAAAACTTGTCTTTAGTGGGGTCAGAGCTGCGGTCAGGGCATAGGCAGGCACGACAAAAAGAGAGCGGTCAACTTCCCACTTGTGACGCTCCTTCACGGACGTTGCCAGGCGAACCGCACACGGGCGACTATCAACGGGTATTCAGTCAAGCAAGCATCCTTCTACCCAGAGACTTAGAACGGTACCAACCTCAGATGTTGCTTGCAAAACCAAACGTATGAAAGGAGTCATCAGTGCTAACTGCTGAGCCTACAAGGAGAGGACTATTAATGGGGTCGAGAGCGGGCGAAGAAAACTTATGTTAAGGAGAAAGAAGGGAGGCGTCAGCAGTAGTCTTTTTTCGCTTACCCGCCCTACTGTACGCAGCGAATAATGCGACCCTGTTGACTGAACGCCGCGACGACCGATTTGGCATGATTTTATTTTTGTGTGCAAAATTCATGGTCGTACGTTGGCTGGGATAGTGCCAGGGCGCCCAGACCTAGACAGGAAGACGATTAGGGTCCTCAGCCAAAGGCTTTGGCTCAAAAGTCTGACTGCAAGGCAGCGACCGGGAAATGCAATTGCATTTCAATTTTTACATAACAAGTCGCCACATATGTTCCAACCCTCAACCTGGAGGACCAGGAGATTGTGTTCATCAGTCCTCTAACTATTGACCAACCTGGTATGAGAGACCCTGCGAGTGTCAAACGGACACCCCCTGTATAACTCAATGGGTCGCGGAGGTGCACAAACCGTCACACCACGGTAAGGTCCTGTCTGTTCGTGACGAAGGCTGTTGACAGCCCTCTACCTATTTTGCCATTCTTGGGTCTCATCAGGTGGGTACCGTCCCTTCAGTTTCCAAGAAGCTTATTTCTGCCTTGGGCACTAAATTTCACGCAAGCTGCGAAATACATTCATTTATCAAGAAAAAAAGATTCGTCGATATCTCAAAAACCATGTGAAATGGAACAAGAGGTGACCTTTGTGCAGCACACTCAGTTGAAGTATATTGTGAACGAGAGATACAGCTGGGATTCATCTGAATCTCTCCTTGACATAGATTTACTCCACAACTGACTCAATTCAGCTCTAGTTTCAGTGTTTCCGAACGATACCGTAAGCCGACAGAATCTCCTGTGATTCCAGGGATATATGAAGACTTGTTTCTGATACACTGATTCGGAACTTATGTGAGAGTGAGAGGTCGTTCTGATTATGAATGACTTGTGAGTACCCGTTCGTTTTGATTGATTGAATGGTGTGCTTATTCTGTTTTCTTCCACCGCTTCTTGCCAGGCGGTCTCAATTGACATGCAGACGGTGCCGATACTTGGAGGACCATGGGGTATTTTCACACGACTGACAACAGGAGTCCGTACCAAAAGTTGACTGGCACGTCTCGTAGTACGGTCAAATCGGGCAGGATCGGGTTGTTGAATCATATGATGATATAAACAGCTAATCCTCTGAGAAACTCATCCACGTGGAAAATGTCCTGAAGTCTTGGGACAATAAGTAATAGGGAAAATGCCAAGAGTACGGATACTGAAAGCCCACTAGAACATAGAAATTTAAGGGTTAGAGGGCAAGTTTTCAAAGTCATGAACGGAAGCTACACCAGAAAAAAATAATTATAATGATCAGTCAGGTGGAAAACGCTTGGAACCGATTGAGTAGTTTGGTAACAATCGGGTACCAAACTTTTCCGAAGTTATAATGATCGTTCAAATGAGGTTAGCGATAACGTTGGAGGCGAGAAAAAAGGACTTCTGTTTCGAAACGATTGTAGCTTCAACCTGGACCTAGATCTGAACCTTGATTTCCCTGTTTGTTGGCATCCTTGTCGAATATAATGACGCGGCTTCTCGTGGCGTTTATTTAACTGGGGGGATTTCAGCGACACCCAGCCAGAGGTGCCTAACTTTGCTCGTGATTTGTTTGACACCAGCCATATAACTGACCTAGCACCATCCCAGCAGTAATATGTGTTTCTACCCGGAATGTTACAAGACGAAATCACGCTGATGGAATACATCCGATACTGTTGTCATCCGCAATCCGCCGGAAAGGAGTTACTTTGGGTAAGTAGCATAATTGGAAGATGGGTAAGAGTGCGCATTAGTTCTACTCATATATTACAGACAAGTGTGATGTAATTTGATAGTGAGCACAGTAGACACAACGGTACATATTCTACGTACAAATGGTGAAAGTTATGGGATTGTTTCGGACGTACAGCTACTAGTGCAATAAATTTTTCGAGAGCTGCAAACGCGTCAGCAACAGAAGGCTGTTTAGTTTATACTGCAAATGGAGTATTCCGTTTAAGGTGAGGCATTACATGGAAGGATCACTTTAGCCTTCTCTGGTGTTGAACTCACTTCAGGAGTAATGTCAGTTATCCAAAATCAGTAGATAAGGTTGTTGAAAATCGCGATGAAATTGTGGAACCTGTAAGGGATTTTTTCGACAAACTGTTCCTCGCTCTCCGCCTGAGTTTATCTCCTTACATCACCTTAGCGCAACTAGCACTGAATTTCTTTATTAGTGTCACAGGCTTTTGGTATTACTTATAAGCGAACGTTTTTTGCAGTGCGGTTTTATTCGATTCCTCACTCACCCTCTAATTTGCCCGAGTGCAAACTATGTCATAGTCTAATCTGGACATCCACTGATGACAGAAACCCGAAACTCTTGCAAATTTGTCCAAAATATCAGCCTAGAAGTAATAGCTGATATTCACTTCCGTAAGAGGTTCAAGTAGTCGCAACCCCAATGTTGTGTCTTGCAACACAAGTTTTAATCGCCTCTCTGGAAGAAGTATCTGACGGAAAGCGGTAAACTAGAGGTGCACCACAAATCTCCCATGACTTGAGAGGTTATTTCCTCTCATTTCCTTTTTCTCTCATTAAAGCCAGCGACCAGCACTTACGTGTGTTATGACTTTCGCCTATTAAATAACACCAAAGAAACAATATTGGAAAGGATAAATTTAAGCTCAGTGATGCTCACTGCAGTCCGAAGGACACCAAACACGTACTGTGTAGTAAAAAGGTTGTCCAGCTAAGCTAGATACATCAAGCGAGTTTCGAAAGATTTTGAAGCCATGTTGCCGTTGACTCGTATCCCATAGCTTACATCATGGATTTTCCATATAATTTTTGTAGGTGATCCTTCGGGGGGGGGGGGGGTTACACCTTGGACTTCTTAGGGCTACGAGAGATGGGAAACCTTATATTAAGCTGGCTGAGGCTACTCTCCGTAAAATCGCTCTCTTGAAATTTCCTTTCCGCAGAGATGGTTTCCGTACTTGTAGCCAACTGCTAAGTTTGACAAGAAATGCATCCTGTTTTTGTTTAAGAATCGTGCGCAGTTCAGTGAAACTTTTTGTGACCAAAGTATCACAGTACCCATGCCTGGCGCAGGACGCCTCTATGACTCATCTCGCCATTGTCTCACATAAAAACAGCACACCGTGACACCATCGATTTTTTAATGCATAAACACCGCATGGATGTTCGTATGTTCTCTCTGGTCGCCTTAACTTGTTCAAAATGCTGTTACATACCGGTAAACTCAAGCAAAGCGTTCTCTCTAGCGAAATAGATTATACATTGATTAAACGCGTTAGATTAAACACTGACAAGCTAAACGTTCAGTTTAATCCAGGTCAACAGTCTGGCCGTCGCTATATTTCCAGGTCGATTTGATGTATACATCCTGTAAGATTCCAGAACCATGACTTAGTAATTACCAGGTCCTCCACAAGGATTGATGGGTGGCCAGCAGAAACTTTCTGACGTTTCATCGGCAGTTAGCAGCTGATTGGTCTAATTTTCACAGCTTAAGTGTAGCCAAGCCCGTGCCATTAGATGACTCAGAGTAGTCGGGCGTGGAGTCCACTGAGTCATTCTGATATTTTCCCGAAAATCTCACTCGAAACTGCTAGCTTATGTGTGGGGTTAACATTGCGTGCACGTGTGGTGTCCTTTTTTGATTGGAAAACTGTTGTTTTACCGATTACCTATGAGGCACTTTAAGAAGCCGGCCAATTTGGTTCGTACTTCCTTTGAGGCTGTATTCTCTGTATTTACAAATCATCCGCGAAAACACAGACAAAGGACAAGACTTTACGTCAAAGCTTGACCAGATGGAACAGTTGATACTGTATTCCTGGAAGTTGCGCTTCATTCGGCCGAATGGTGATGGATTCTCAACCATCTAATAAGAAGGAATCAATAGAAAGCCATCCAGGTTTTCATAACCATTAATGCCTTGAAGAAATAGTTCGCAGACATCTAGAACTTGGTCGTTAATAGCCTAATTTGCGTGAATTATCAGGGCCTCATAAATGCGTTCATTTGGCTTGAGTGACTGTCTCATATTTTATGGCTGGTTATAAGTGAAATTCATCGCCACACCATGGAAATCTCATCATGAATAACAGGCACAGGAGCCTATCGGCACCATTTTCAGCTTCGCGTGAACGTCTTCTGTTGATGTTCAGTTTCTTTACAATTGCCTCCACTACGGAGGAACGCTGGTTTGTTTAAAAAGCGCTCATCACATGGCCTATTGTTTTCAAACGGAACCATTTATGAACCTAACTAACTAACTAACTAACTAACTAACTAACTAACTAACTAACTAACTAACTAACTAACTAACTAACTAACTAACTAACTAACTAACTAACTAACTAACTAACTAACTAACTAACTAACTAACTAACTAACTAACTAACTAACTAACTAACTAACTAACTAACTAACTAACTAACTAACTAACTAACTAACTAACTAACTAACTAACTAACTAACTAACTAACTAACTAACTAACTAACTAACTAACTAACTAACTAACTAACTAACTAACTAACTAACTAACTAACTAACTAACTAACTAACTAACTAACTAACTAACTAACTAACTAACTAACTAACTAACTAACTAACTAACTAACTAACTAACTAACTAACTAACTAACTAACTAACTAACTAACTAACTAACTAACTAACTAACTAACTAACTAACTAACTAACTAACTAACTAACTAACTAACTAACTAACTAACCAACCAACTAGCTAACTAACTAACTAACTAACTAACTAATTAACTAACCAACCGACTGACTAAACTTGGATTGCTTGTTACTCAGCAACCATCGAATCTCCTTTGGCTAATCCAATGACTAATCGAAATTTAGCAGCGAGGCTTAGCGTGGGTTATTGGATGCCTCTGAACTCCATATGAGACAGAAACGGGCCAGCTACTGAGCTCAGGGAACATTTGATTTGATAGTTTTCCTTGGACTGTGAGGAGACCCTACACGCTAATTTTTGGGCTCAAAGACGATATAGCTCGTTTGCGTTCGACAGCAGTCCTGCCAATTCGACAAAAGACAGTAAGTCTGTAATTTATTATCTTTTATGATAGTTAAGCACCAGTATATTACTGGTGTATTGCTGTCAGTGACGATGTACTGTCTTCTTGAATACCAACCGATATTCAAACACATATGAGTAGCTCGAAACAAGAAACATTTGGGTCCTTCTTTTCTAAAACACTGGACTCATTAAATAAAACATCTCTGGTGGTAAAGCAGAATTTAACAACACAGAAAGGCCAGCATCCCGTCGCAGCATGTAACGAGTGACAACTGAAGAGGACGTCTTCAAGGAATAACCGACTACGATTGTCTTCGGTATCAACTTTGGTGTAAATCGTTTGAAACAGGAAGAGACAACTAGCAGAAGGAAAGGTCCGACGACGAAAATGAGCGACTATAGTGTTTTGAATCACCGACGACTATGTAGGCAATCTATCCCACATCAACAGGGACACTGTTAAAAACGTAGGTATTTCCTCACTTGCGAAATCAACTTTCTCGTCAGTGGAACTTATCTGATTCCGTGAACTTCAACATCACCGCGACCGGGATTTTCTCGAGGAAACTGATTCTGAATTCTTCGATACACTTCACACCCAAGCACAACGGCTCACTTTCTTCTTGATCTTATGAGAAACGAAAGCTGGTATGGCTCCTAGGAATAGATCTTTTTACTGCATCCCGCAGCCCACTAAAATCTTCTTCAATGCTGTCAGAAGTTAAAAACTTGGGTTCTTCTTCTGTTGTAGTGAAGATATGTGAAGTGTAACATCAGCCTTCAGTTTATATGAAGGAAAAAATGGTATGGGACTCTACATATCAATACTTAAAACGACAGGGGCGGGATGGCCCAATGGTTACAGCGCGAATTTACTGACCGGAAGGTCCGTGGTTCGAACCCGACCTCCGCCTCTCGATTTCCCCTGTCTAAGTTTGGGCAACCTGGCAGTATCCCAGACCTCATGCTTCCTTTGGGTGGCATGAAAGCTAGGCACCGAAAGGATGTTAAAGCAGAACGATTATCTTTATATCTTTCTAAAACGGCAGTGCTTAAACTTCCTGAACCTAAACATGTCTCCCACTAAAAGCGTCAGGTAAACTTCATACATTGTTCTTAGGTGAAGGTTGCTACAAATGAGAGATTTATTGGCGATTTCTGTAAACAATATTGTTCGAAAATGAGTGTTTGAAGACACAAGAGTATCCGGTCATGTTTGAATCCTTTTAAACACACTGTTTGGAACTACAGCTGAAACTCACTGCTTTACAATCAGACCACTTGGAAAAAGAAAATCATACGGCAAGGCGTTTACAAATTCCACTGCACTTTGTCTGGTGAAGAATCTGTATGATTAGAGCAATTTCCTTACGTTGTGATGGCTTTTCGGAGCTACTTGATTCTATGAAGAAACCTATTCAAAGATAAAAGGTGAAATATCTCTAACAGCCGCTCGTGTTCGATTCTTATCGTTGGACCTACTGTGTTGGTACTACAATCTATACATATGATACTGTTATCTTGCATCGCACAAAACACTTTTGTCAGTATTCGGTGGTTAAACTGCTGTCGTCCAGTAGGCCTGTTTTGAATGCCAGTCGATCGTCAGTAATAACCACCGAAGGTCATCTCACTTTGTCATCTTGTTTCATTCTATCTTCTACCAGATCAATGGACCAGAGGACAATAAAAGTTTCAGAGAATTCAGGCCTAGAATACATACAATCAAGCAGTAGTCGATGGTGAGCTCTGAAGAACCGAACGCACTATTTACAATAAGGTAGATGGGACGCTTGAAGGCAACCTGATGACGAATAGGTATCACATTTACGCTCTGCGAGACGTTTTGCTGCCTCCAGTATTAACGTTTGAAGGAATCATTTAATCAGCATCAGTCAAAAAAAATGTAAAATTGATGTAACTGACCGCCTTCAATGAATCAGTGGAGACGTTTTCCCGTTCATAGGGCCAGGCAAAACCTCCTACACTGAGATCCGAAACAAAGCGTGATGGAGTGCCATGATTACGACACTGGCGTATCCTGTTAAAATACCATAGTTATCAGGTTGTCCCTAGAATAATGAGGCCGTTGTAAACCATTTTAAGAGCAACTGATATGATGAAAACTGCTTCACAGTTTAATAGAGAACAAGATCTTAGCATTAGTGAGTCGGAAATGCCATGAACTTATGATGTAAAAGTTTCCTTACTTTCATACCTTCGATCGAGTTTCACTTGGTTTAGGATAGCTGTACAATGAGGTTCTTGTAACGAATGAACTGCGTGTTAATTTTGCGACAACAATGAATTTTAGTATCATATCCAAACCAGATTCATTTCAAGCGCTGTTTAAACATTTCCGATACCAACAATGACAGTAGCGGGTTGAACTCCGGTTAAATTAGCCAAGTGATCCCGAGTTACTTTCACTTTTACTTATTTTAGTGGCAACCAGGTTCAAACTGATAGAAGCTCAATCTTTTACGCTATGCGTATTCGAACATGAATTGTAAGTTCAAGTAAGCTTATTCCTTCGGATTTGAAAACGTGACGGTAATTCTTGAGTGCTCATCCGAGCACATAATGCAAACTAAAAGGCAAAGTCTCGTCCAAGGGCTGCATCTTTTCAAATCTTCTACATTAATCCGAAACCAATAGGTTAGGGTATCAAGGCGATATCGACGTCTGATACGCTGTGGAATTCACTCGAGGGGCTCGATATTTTTTTTCATCAACAGACCTTAACTGTTGATCAGTTAAGCATAGATCCAGAAAATCAACGTGGAACTAAGGTACACTTTTGCGACATGGAACGACGCCCGCGGTAGCCTGGTTGGCTGAGCGCTCGCCCGATAAGAGGGAAGTTACGGGTTAGTGTTCCGGCCAAGGATTTTTTCATCTTTTCATTTGCACTATCTTTGCAAATGAATCCATACTCAAGACTTTCTAAATCTACTTCACTTGTACATCAGTTATAGCAACCCTTGGGTTAATCTGCTAGAAAATGAAAGCAAATTCATGTGGTTATTTATTACTTCATTTAACGAAACCAATTTGAGTCATTTAGCCCTATAATTCTGCCCGGTTTTTCATTTTGGGCCTATAACAAGTGCCAAACTACAGGACGATGCAAATGAACAATGTTCAACTTTACCAATGTCAGAAGGCATGCAATTCTGGACAACCTTTTCAGACTCAACCCCATACTACTGTTGTCCGGGTAGGAAGACTTAAAGCATACTAGGTTTAGTTGTGGACAACTCTCAACTACTTCCATTTTTGTCTAAATTATTTGGAAAGTTATTTTCTACATCAATAGTATGTCATCACTTTTTGAGGGATAGCTATTTCTATAAACATCTCTGCAGTCTAGGGTAGTGCACTCAAACACAGTTTCTTATGTTTTGAAGGACATACTGGCTGATCGAAGCAGATGTAACCTGTCAGTCTGTAGAATCGCTATAAGTACATCCTTTAGGCAAAAACGTTGTGGAATGTGTACAGGTTGAGTGTGACGGAAAACTGCTCAGGCGTTATGTTAGCTTATGAATCGTTTAAAAGTATGAAGCGTTCTTTAATTCCTTAGTAGGCGAGCAGCTCCCTTTCGTTACACACGCAATGAGCGCACACGGTCTTTGCTCTTAAGCCGAATCTAAGCCCATTCAACAGACACCTCCTGCCAGAATATCCCCTGTTTTGTTAATGTGGTGACGCAGATTTGATATGGAAGCACCATTATCACCACCACAGGGTGCGATAGCGTATCAGCTTGCGCGGTTGCTCGTCATTTTTTCGTCCAAAGAACCGTCCACAATTGGTGTGTGTACTAAATGAAGCGAGCATTTCCGCATTTTTAGCGTTTTCCTTACCCCGGTATCTCGGCAAAGCATCAAAACTCCCTTTCAAACACTGACAACAATCCAGTGCGTTCGTGAAGAATTCATTCGGCACCGTATCACTGCTTCCTGTCCCCGAAGAGGGAGGTGAAAACAATGGTGACCATTGGGAATGAATGATATGTGATCAAAGCCAAACCTAGGGAACTGGTTTGAATGAATTCTGAAAAGCGGGAACAGAACATCATGGAAAAGAAAGTTGTGATCAAAGAAGCCGATAACTGCATTACAAGAGGGGTTAGTAACAAAAATATTATAAGTAGCGAAGAGTTCTACACTGAACCCATAGTGTTAAGGTGAGAAGAAACGCGTACGTTTCGTATGTTGACAGACCAAGTATGCTACTTGCTTCTGAGTATAACCATCTTCAAGGTTTAGTCGAACACATTTTTACGACTGATGGAAGTGTTGGAATGTGATTAATACTGCAGGTCCAAAGGTCACAGCTGCCGACGTTCTCGTTGTCTGGGTTCATCCACTTGGTCTCTAAGTGTCAGCAACGACAAACTGGAACACATTCTATCTTGTTAGGTTACAACGGCATGGCTTAGGGTTGAACTTGTTTTTCCGCTTTTAGCGTCTACGCACACAGCAAATAGAATATCTAATTGGGTCATGCTAGCCGGTGGACGGATACTCAGTTGTTTGTTGTCATGTCGATATCTGAAGCAGGCTCCTAATGATTGGTGGTTTTCGTTGATACATTTCACCTATAATGCACTTAGGTCGTCAACCACTGGCTCGCATATATAGCTGGGTTTGATTATTATCGGGGGCTTCGTACCGCCCTATGGCTTTTACTTTACGTGATTACTCCATTGATGCTATTACAGTCCTTTGCGCACATAAGTGCACATCCAACAGTGCTACAATCGGTCGTCCCATTTCAAACTACTGTGTATTCCTCATCGTGATGCCGCCCTACTTTATCCGGCAAAAATAGAGCAAACTGATGTGGCGGAGAGCAAAACGCTGTCCTTAGCATGGTCGTATAGTTAGGTCGTCTGAAGAATACAACAAACGTTCGACAACTGGAAACCCCCGGAGCCAGGTGTGATTTTTTGCCCCGAGTACTGTGACTAAATATCTATCACCTTACGTGAATTACCTTTCATAGGTTTTCAAATCCCAGGTAGATTTTCATAGTCACCCGTTCATTATATACCTCAGAACCATCATCTCGCTACACAGTTTAACATGTTGAAATGCGCGGAAATTTCGTATGTCGTATTTTTCTGGCGTCCACATGTTGAAAATTTATCACAGCGTTTCGTGATTTCCATCCCCGTCGTGCCGGTTGGCGCAACAGACTAACATGTTATCAGTTTGACCGAATAGTTCAGAAGCTTGTCATTGGGACTGACCGCGCAGCTAGGCCGTTCAGCTCAGTTTAGAAGCGACGGTGGTCAAGTTTTATAGTTTGACTTACTTTTTGTTGTTGCGTTGAAAACAGACGAATACCACTGAAAGGTTGATAATATTAGTGGCCCATTTTCCATCTATACTTTATCAGTTTGAGGTCTTGCTATGATCTAACTTAAATGGAAAACGTTTATCAAGTGGCATTGTGAGAAAATGCAGTCACCTGTGTGGTGGACAAAATGAAGCATATTTGGACTTGTCTTGTTCCTCAAAAAGACATTCAACCTACACTCTACCTGAAGAGTATCGGTATTCGGTACAGTGGTCATTTGAAGAGCGCCACCAAATCCCCTCTGGGACATTCAGCCCGGCTGCCTGTGCATACCAATGGTTGACCACCATTGTATAACTTTAAGCAAATAGTGTTTTAGAGGATTCTAGCACTGTTTCCACCCATCTTACTCCTCCGTACAGGTTACATGTACAGTATGCTATCAGCAACCAAGTTCGATAAAATCCGGTTTTCCATTGCCGCGTAATGTGCTGAGGGTTGAGGCGGACAAATGAAAATTAAATGGTTGCCGGCCGGTAGCCATGCCTATAGACATCAACTTTAGTGCTAACCTAAGTAACAAAGCATGTGTTCGATGACCACGATTTTGGGAAGGAGTCAAAACATTAAATATTCGGAGTCCTGATTCGACTTTGTTGATTACCTAGAAAATATAGCTCCTTGAGTTTCGACAAAACCTTTCCTGTAATCTTCATTATTTTCCCACACGAAGGGACCCACTTGGGTCGGATCACTTTTGACGTTTTAATATAAGTTTTATTCGAAGAGAAACAGACCGGAACCAAGCAGAAGATCAGGTACATATAATATAAACGAAAGGACGAGTGTGTGCGGTGGTAATCGAAACCATTGCTCTTGTTTACCGGAACAGTGTTCTACTTTAGACTTTACCGAGTGCCACGAGCATCCATCCGCACAAGTCCCGCACCAGTCCAATGTATCAACACATTACATCGGTTATTGCCCCAGTGAACTCCTAGTGGAGATTCCACAGTAGACCAGGAGCTGATGCAATCTAGGTAAACAGCCGGTAGGTTTTGAACATGGGTTTACCTATCAAGTATGATAGGTAGATTGTTTTTTAGGTTTTGGTCAGGGTTAGCTTTCAGAAGAACTGGAAGTGGCAGCACGTGATTTCGTAATTTTCGAGAGGGCAAATGTCTGGATTCTGTCTTTCGCGCACTGATTTCAAAAAATGTAGGGTGATCAAAGTCATATCCTGCAGACGAAGAAACCCGGTCTGCAAACAAACAAAAGGTTCCTCCGGAAAATACAGGCAAGGACTGGCTATAATGAGCTGCTTGTTCTTATTATGAGTTGATTTCGGAGAGTGAAGATAAATATGCTAGCCTACTTTTGCTACTTACAGGTGACCAGGTGAGAGCAGTGGTGCTTCACTGCCATCCAAACAAGTCAGTTTATTTCCATAAAGCCTTGTAATTAAAAAAAGAAAGAAATGAGACAGGAAGGGGACCTAGTTTTAGCTCACAACAAACATTCGACGTGCTTACACCTCCACTACTCAGTCAGACAATCTGGATAGTAACTGACAGCATGAAAGCCCTGGCATCGGTTAGTCGCCATGTCGTTCAACGTCTCCATCCAGGGAGACACAGGGAGGGTCGTGTGGACCCCATCTTGGAAGGTGAACAGCACCAACGGCTGCCAAACTTTCCATAACATCCTTGATTCATTTTCTGCCCTGTCAAATTCTGTCCACTTCCAGATTTCCGCATGAAAACAACGCTCTTCCCGGCAGGCGGTAACTCGGCATGGGAAACACAGCCCAGTCACCTTAGCTTGCAGTGCTGGATGCATTCTTTGAGAAAGTACCATATGCTTCACCAAAAATCCCGTCTCCTGATTACCTCATCGCGAATTCACCTGTTCCAGTCGATTCCAGCTATATTTCTGAGAAATCGCTGGTCAGAGACCTGAAGATGTTTCAGATATTATTAGATCTCCTCAGCAGTGCATATCCTATGGCCGTGCCATAAAAAAAAGGGTTCTGAATTCCGGATATCCGACATGCGAGGCAAGCGTATGTTGGACGCATCTGAATTTTCATGTGTGAACAGGCGAACTTGTTCACGCCTGAGCAATGTGATTGGCGGGCCCGACTATTCGAACGGCGACCCAGTAATTGTCCTGGCTGTGACGATGAGTGAACCACCTAAAAGGACTACCAGAATCAGATGCGTACAACGCGTGCGGGTTGAGTAGTGGTAGGACGCTAGCCTCGCACGGCCAAGGTTATACACTGCTGATGAGCTTCAATAAGAGCAAAACTCGAGTCAAGTGCTTCCTGCCGTTGGTGTGGACTCACCAGAATAATTGCTCTAGGACAATGGGACTACTGTTCAAACAGGAGTGATGTGAATGCGAACAATACAAAATCCCGCAACCACCCACGACAAAAAAAGGTTTCAGATTCTCCTCTCGAACTGGCCACGACTCGCAGCCGTACAACGACACAGCCCGCAGTGGAGTCTGGTACTTCTTTTCGCAACTGAAGGAGTGAATATTTTTCACCATAATTCACTTGATTAGAGAATGTCACATTGTTTGTTTTTCGTGGACAATAAGTGCATCCGGTCAGTGCAATTAATTGACCAGAGACTTTTCTATTCAAGTGGGCAAGAGCCAGTTGATCGTTACGGGCAAACTGTACATCTTCCGGCCACCATCAGTTGCGGATAGCCCTTTTTATTCTCCTTCTGTGTCTATAGCAAGAAGCCTATTGGTTGTCACTTACTGCCAATCATCTAAGCAGGGTTCGATCCTTGGACTGCCAGTATCGATCCAACGGCATTGCTTGGCTACAGCCGAGGCAGTCGCTATACATCTGCGAAACCCGGTACCGTGCTGTCAAAAACGTCTCGTACGAACTCTGAATCTGCCTTGATAATGTGACACGAATAAACCGGCCAAGTCACTCAAAGGTCCTCTAAACTGTCTCACAGCAACCAATTAGATGCGACGTGGGGGAGCAGACAACCAATCGTTCGTCTCCACGTTTTCTTCATTTCGCTAACCAATATTCGCTGTGTATTTCATCTTCTACTCCTATTCTAACCATTGGATATGTACTGACCTGATGACGAGATCCCGAAAACATAATTGTTCGTCACGTTGTTCTTGTTCGAACCATGAGGACATTTAAGCAATCTTTGGATGTTTTATCCAGCCAAAGCAACGTTATGTAGAGAGCGATAACTGATGCCCTTGACGTTGAATCATCAGAATTACAATTGCAGTGGGCAACACTGAATGGCTTACCAACAAACAAGCAAACAAAATGTACATTGCGGTGACTCATCTCTCCAGACGGAGTTGTGAGTTGTCCCCGAAAGAACACACGAGCGTTCGAACTTGAGCTATGGACCGTTGCAAGGAAGTACAAATCTTCCGTACGTCTAAGGCTGTAATGTAGGTGACCGGTTCATATAAACAGGACAATATGGGGAAAATTTGCTCCACATAATCGTTTGATCATGTCCCTATAAAGTCTTCAACCCTGGGACATTTAGAGAAGTTGCACCTGAACTAATGCTGTGTACTGAACCATAAACTCGAGGAAGTGTAACGACGTTGCGAAGTGGGTTGGCGAAAGAAAATACCTGGAAGAGTTCCCTAGGCGTAACACACAACTCACAACATATTTGAAGACTCTTCGACAGCCCACGACCTGTTTTGCCCTTCTTGAGGCTCATCAGGTAGGCGCAGTTTTTGAGTTTCCGTCAACCTTACGTTCTACTTGAACCCAAATTGGACAGATTTCGACAAATACTCTCAGCTGCACACAAATTTGGTTTTGACGGGAGACTGAGTTGAATACAGCTAAATCTCTAGTTTAGGACAGCCCGCTGAGTGTTCCATGTGGTACCACATTCGATTCCGCGAAATCCATCTGAGGCGCTCAACTAGCTACAGGCACTAAGCTAAGCACTGTCGAACGACAAGCCGGAATTCAGGCAAACTGTTCGCGTACATTCTGAATTCTGAAATGTTTTTGATAATCTCCTGTTGACTTTCGCAACAAATTACTTTGAAAACCAATTCAAATTACGTCTTCATACCTGCGTTTGGTCTTTTATTTCCTCAATTTCTTTTTTGCAAAAAAGGTTGGAAACTGGTATTCGTATATTGTGGTGGACATCAAGATACAGCCGTCCCCATCTAGAGCCCATTCAGGTTTTCCATCTCCTGCTGTTCGCGTGCGCGAGAATGAAGCCCAATAGGGATCACCAACACCACCAGGAGTTAAACGAATGTCAAGCTAGTAAAGGCTGTTTTGGCAGATTTCCAAAGAGATGTTAGCAGAAGAGGGTGCCACTGCGTAGACATGCAGATCGATATACGTAGAAGCAGCAAAGAAGTCCCATGAAAGATTCAAGGCAGTCAAATTATAGAAGAACAAGGTTTAAAGTGGATGAGACTGTTTTTTTTCTTCTGGGAGAAAGTGCCATTAGGTGCTTTCCTAACAAAAGGGCAATACCGAGCCTAGGGACCCAAAGGCTCAAAAGACCTGATACCTGGTGGTGTGCGACAGTGTTGCGTCGCTTTCCAAACAGGGTTCAAAACACTTCATGGATCTATGCAATGGTCACATCGCCATATGGTTGCAGAGGTTTTCGCTGTGTTAACTGTGTACAGCTCGTAAGAGTGTAGCCAGAAGGTAGAAGAAACATTTCAGTCTAAAACTACAAAAAACACTCTTGGGGTGGCATCCGTACACCGTAGAATTTCGTGCTTTTTTAAGGGCTTGTTTGAGAGACCTCCGTAAGCAATGGGAGCCATTGTATCAGACTCCTGGTTTCTTGCATGAATCGGGTAGGGAACCCACGTTCCGTATAGTATGACTAATTGACCTCTTTCGGTCAAAAACTATACCGATGGAAATACCAAAACTTTTAATGTTTGCCGGTTATCCTTTTATTATTAACTGGATGAAATCTTCTTTCGGGATAGTTTAATACACACTATTTACCAAATTAATTTCAGAAAGATATTCCGTTCCAAAGAGCACAAGGCCGCAGCCATTCAAACAGTGATATATTCGCGGATGGTGACAGCATAATTTGTAGATGCACAATGGGATTTGACCTCCAGTCAGACGGAGAAGTGTCAGAAAGAATCGCACATAAATATTGATCTGCACTGCTTCCACCGCTTGTACCCAAAAAAAGGTTCATGTCATACACCCTTAAGTTGGTTCACTAATCGATCGGCCAATCGATTAGTGTGCGGGATTTATTCAGGATTGGCAAATTTCACAGACCTGTGCATTCCATTTTCATGATTACTTTGTTTTCCAATCGCTTCTGTACCTTGACGGATGTCAGTTATCCAAATCAGGACATCCCCGACTGGTGCACCTTGATTTCATTTTATTTGGAGTACACCCTAGCAAACGTCTTAGCAAACATAACACTCTGAGGGTTCTGGCTGGAATATCTCTTTCAACAACACGAAAAGAATGATGGTGCCACAGCCGCTTTCACCTAATGCTTCTTCTCTTTTTCTTGGTTTTCTTACTCATAATGTTATTTTCACCCAGAGTTTCCAATTTCCTTCTCGCGAGTAACCTAGTACTCTCCAGAGCTTTATTTCACTCAACCTTTTATAACCATCAGATAATTATTTCTGATGAAGTAACATGCACCCAACGGCATTCCAGTAATGCAACGGGCTGAAAGTGAAGAATGCACTTGGTTGCCTCTGGCAACTTGCACATGTGCCTGTGTACTCCGGTGCCCTTGTTTCGTGCTGTGTTGTTGTTGAAACTGATGTGACAGTGAATGATCTGGAACAAGTATCGAGTTCCGTTTCAGAAACATCTGGTAAACTAACAGTGGATTTAGTTATGGGCAACAGGTTAGTCTCGCTACAAATGTCCCAACAGACCCTAGAGGTTCATGAGATATTAGCGAAAAAAGAAACACAGGCAAAGTGACTTATCAGTATGAATTTACTTCATTTGCTGGATGAAAGCTGAACTGAAACTTGCAAATATCCTAGCTGCCCTTCAAACTACACACCAGTAAGCTGTCGAGTTAGTCCGGTATTAACAACCGAGAAGTCAGCTTTTCGGAAATAAATCCATTGACCTTCAATCACACTTTCCTGAAAGTACTATTGTACCACATACCGGAGCGAAGATCCCCTGGGATATGTCATGAAAAGCTAAAGTCAACAATAAACAAGATGATCCAGAGATGAAACTCTTGGTAAATTTCGTTTTCAGGAGAGCTCATTCGTAGTCGCTATGGAAATTCATTTATAGTTGAATCTGAGGGTTCTTTTTGTAAGCCTTTGAAAACAACTGACTGGCATTCCTATTTGATCTATCTCGAACCCTCAATGGGCAAGTGCACCTCAGGTTAGGAACCACTTATTTAGCCCATTCAAACCAGTAAAATGTACAATCATATTCCTGGGAGTCAAATCATAACTGTTAACAACTCATGGACAGATTAATAAGTGCAAATAGGACTACCACTCAACCGATCCTAACCAGTCAGCATTTAAGGAGCCTTTAGTTGAAGGGCTCCGAACCACCATGGTTATGCCCAACGGGGTAGTCCACATCGTCATATTGTATGTAGAACGTATTGTGTTAGTGTATTTGGTCGGTGGAAACCCAGTTCTTTGACCTTTGTAGAGAATAAGATATTTTTGACACATTTGTGTTCTGCTATCGATTTTAAAGTAGGTAAACGCCTTCTCTGAAGTTATTATTCACATGCCATTATATTCAGTGAGAAATAGAATAAAGTGTACACATTTGCGCAGAATTCGAGATGGTCATGCAAGATAGGGTCACGGCAAAGAAGTAATTAAAGGTCGAAGCTAATGAACAAATTAGCGTTTTGCGCAACCGTATGGGAAGAGTGAACGAATGAAAAAGACAACAACGACAAAAGAAACCTTATAATTGTCGTGCTTTGTACACGTCTAAATGTCTCAGTGTAGTGCAGTTCTTTGATTGGATGCGTGAGGACGGTAAGGATACGAAGATTGTGGAATTCAAGGTGGAAGCTCACTTGATTGAACGCAGCTGGAATCCACGGCATAAGAAATCTTACGAACAGCCCAGTGTTCATAGTCTTGTCTCTTGGATAGTGCGCGCAGCTGGAATTATCCTGATCCATTCACAATTAACACAGTTACAGATTTGGTGCGACGTCAGGCAGACTATTCATTCACGGTAAAACTTCCCTATAGTGAGCCTGTTTACAGTAACTGACATGCTGGAGGTACCGAATACGATCGGCCTCCTCCAATAACCAAAAACATTCCATGGGATAAGATGACTCTAATCTGGTAGCACTAACCAGGTCAAAATCTCAAGTAAATTTTGTTCCTTATTCCTGATAGACTATTGTTTCTCTTATGCCAAGGGCAAAACATGGTTAGTAGTAAATAGGAAGACACCCCATGACGACCACCCTTCTGCAGTGATTACTTTTAGTCGATTCAGTGAAGTTCGTGTTGTGAGCCACGTTTTTCATTTTTCGTTTTAATTTAAAGGCTGCACCGTCCTCCTTACAGTCAATGGAGTTCATGTTTTAATGGAATACACCTAAACCCACGGACACCCACACCCACGCCACACGAATCCCCGTCATCAGCTGTGGATACAGAAATTATGGGTGCTTGCAGGGATGCCAGGATAATCATCCTTCACATTCCGGAGGCATTCATTCGATCAAGAGTTTCCGTAAAACACTTCCAACATCACTGAATAGGGTAGTACGAGAATAAGGCGGTTACTGCCAACTCTACAACGCCGAGGACCGTACATAACTAAATAGCAAGCACCTTGAATGTACAACAGGCCTCCAAATTTGCTCTTGAGAGGGATGAGCATTCAAAAGGTGTTCGGAAGTTCTCCGTGCTTGAAATATATGAGCTTAAGGATGGACCCTAGGCTGACTACACCATTTACTGACAAAACTCACCACTGAACCGATTATTTAGCACTGAATTAGTTAATTGCACCAGGGTGCAGTGAGTCAACTAACTTTAATGCGTCCTCGATCTCCGACGTTTACCGAAGGCGCGGTGGACCACTACCAGTCCTAACGCACCGTAGGGCTATGATTTATCATCCGAAGCGTACATTTTCGACAGGAGCGTGGTGAACCTACGCAATGGACACAACAGAAGTCCGAAAACCTGAACGGATAGCTTGTTTAGGTCGTGCAATCCGGAAGCAAGCAAGCAGGGGATGACCCGTGAGGCAATTTCCGTGAAGAGGCTTCCAGATACTGACCTTAGTCGACTCCAGGTAGAAAAGGTATCAGTAGGGCTTAATTTTAAAACTACATCCAGAAGAACTGACCTCAGTATTCAAACACTTACCTGACCAAATGAAGAAATGTGACCCGAGAATTAAAACTGCTTTAAGACAAAATTAATTAATCTCAGTAGGCGTTTGTACTCCCCTCTGATACACCAAAAATGCGTTTTGTTGAAAAAAATCTCAACGGAAGTTAAAGATTAATGAGGATAGAACTATTGATTGTCTCCAACAATCAGATGGGCCACGTTGAGTCACGTGCAAAACCCCAAAAGTAAAATCGTTCAACAACAAATCGTTTATCAACAAATGCGGCTTATGAGTAAAATAATACAATACTAAAATCGTGGGGTTACGCCGGCTTCTATACACTGGTTTAAGAAGAACAGAATCAACACCTACCCCCAAAGTCAGCATGGAGTTCCATGATCTATCAACTCAATCCACTGCACGCAAGAATGAGATCAGCGAGAATGGTACAACTGCTCTATCCACAAACGCGCTTCTCAATCCATAGCATGCGCCTGGGGTGGCTGAGCAACTAGCTGTCTTCTACTCCTTCCAGCAGGGAGATATGACTATATTACGACCAGCCTTACTGGAGGCAGTCCATAATAACATTTCCCGAATATGGCCATCACTTCTGGGTTTGGCCTCCACTACGATACCCGAAACAGTTATCATGACTTCCACGGTTGGAGAATACATGACCTATGTCACTGAAGCCTCTGCCTCCTTGAGAAGAAAAGCTCAGACCCCCCTTCTAGTTTTGGCCACGTTGCCTTCTGTCCTGGCTTGCAGATTGTTTTTTGGACGGAATGGATTTACTTCTTTCTCGCTGCTTTCTCACCAGTATCTCCTCATCACTAGCATCCTCTATCCCTCGATATTCTGACCCAGCGCTCTCATTTTCCCCCTCATCACCATCGCCATCCCCCTCCTCATCATCGTCCTCACCTTCATCTTCATACTCTTCACTGGTGTATTCTTCCTTCTCCGCAGCATCCTGTTTTCTCTAGTCCATAGGACTTGAACGTCATCTTCTGACCCGTTGTCGTCAACTTCATCCTCCTCTGCAGAACTACTGCCGACTTGAGGGGGAATCTCAGAAGTTTTAGTGTTTGGGCGTTTTTCGGTTCGCTTGAGGTTTTTTTCTATCGATACTGATGCTTTTTCCGTGCACATTTCTACAAAGAAAGGAATCCAAAGGAGTCGCCATCCCTTTAGTGTCATACATCTCTGGAGAGCTAACTGGACAGAAGCAGAAGGTGGAAACCCGACAACTGCAGACTCGTCGAAGGCACCGTCATGTCTCCCGTTTAAATCGATTTTTGACGCCCCCTGATATGCTTTGTGCAAGTCAGACTCCGATACACCGGGAAAACTCAATAATAACAAAATTGTATGCAGTGCATTCTGTCCGGCTATGGCCTTACACAGTTTGATTGCGTCAAACAATTCGAGGAAATGTCCCGTGTTTCTGCGGTGTGTTTTGGTCGCACTCAGGAATAAAGGCAACATCTAGTCGCCAAGAGCTTGAGTACCCGAACTTGAAACATTTTAACAGATTTAGAGACCAGAATGATTAGGACACATCGACTGCATGGTCGCCGAATTTTACTTTTTCTAACGCAGTAGATGTAATGGCCGATTCTGACTTTGAGTAGAACCCTAGGAACGTTGTGTTAAAGTACTGACTGCGTCGTCCTTCATCTAAAAGTTTGTATGAAACTGGTTGTCAACCCCGAGAAGACCTTGAAAGTAACACTTGCATGATTAAAATTTCAGGATGGCTGCTATAACCAATGCTTTGGCTTCTTTCGCTTCCCCGCAGCACTAGTGGAGGCACATCAACTTGTTACTATCGTCAAACTGTCGATCAGCTACACTCAATTGAAAGGCTTTTGCAAACTTCGAAAATCCCATAGGACTGCCGTCAAACTTATCTATCTCTATTTTCGGCGGACCGACACCGAGTGCCATGGCGTGGTGATTAACATGCGGGTCATCCGTTTCGTGCGCTGCGGTTAGAATCTTGGAAGCAACACCCTTTCGACGCAGATTTGCAGAAGGCCTTAGGCACTCTGCTTCTTTCTGGTTGACTTTCCAAATATACTTCTGTCGACTAGATGAAAACCCACGTTCAGTCGCCTGCAATCAAACTTTCGTCGTCAGAAAACTCGTAATCCAACAGTGTCCGCTATCGAGACGCTAACTTCCGTTTTCTTATATTCAACTCTATCGAAGTCTGTTCTTCTAGCATCTCATTTCCTAAGTTGAATCTGACAGAATGCCTACATGTATGCCTGTTAGACTGCCAGTCACGTTCGATCTAGTGGGAGAGCGTCGAGATAACAAAGGAGGCTGAGGAACAGGAATCAACAAGTAGTCTACAGAAACCAGACAAGGGGTCCGGCGCCACCATCCTAATCACAGTAATTACGTGTCCAAACTCAGCACAGCTTTAGCCGATACGTACAAACAGTTACTCAACGAACAACTGTACGTCTAAATAGTGTAAAAACAAATGATTCATGAGTTACGTGTTCGTTTATCACATGGTTCTATATCACACACTGGGTATAATCATATGCATAAGCCTGTCGGCCTTCAAACTTCTACTTTATCGATTCTGAAAAACGCAAACAAAATGTACTTTCTCGTTCAATTTCGGTTATGGCTGGTTTACCCAATCATCAGCTAGCTTAATGGCCGGCAGCTATATTTAAGGACGTCAGAACAATGCTTACTAAATACTGCTTGAAAAGCACCCATGAACTTTCACCCTACGCATAATGCGTTCACATCTCTAAAAATCGGGTGTTCGTATGATGTGCAGTCACTAAGCAATGTTCTCGTGATTGGAACTGTGGGTTTTAGGTGGTTAGTAGGAATGTCGCCCACTTTTCGTCATTCTCCCCATCCTCACTCCTGGAGACATCGCTTAAATATATACGAGGAATGCCAGGCTTTATTTCCAGAGCAAGTTGGTGTCGGTATGTGGAGACCTTGGGAACCAAACCTGGCCAACAATCTTACGGCCAAACTTGAGCAAGCTACAGAATTCGATATACGGGATATTGTCATTATACCTTACTCATCGCGAAAAGTGAGACGGAGAGCACCGTTTACCCATTTTTAGCACTCCATCAGAACATTTCATCCACCTACGATTTTGAAAATGACAACAATTCCCCGCTTTTGCAGGTTTTGATAGCCAGAAACTGTGGCGTTACCACGTCCCATTCTGTGTGCTGGAGAGCAAGACTGACTGCGCTATATTGGAAATTTAGGAGTTCCTGACCAGTGCAGTACAAGTGCGCGGTAGTCCCTATGTCAACCCATGGAACTAGACGGATATTCAACTCGGATACACTCGGAAAAGAAGTTATGTTGCTCAAAGATGCACAGCAGTCAAGTAGCTGACCGGTTCATCAAAGAATACCCAACACCGCAGGCGACAACCACAGTACCGAAAAATAACATTTAAATTGACGTCCCTTAGACCCTGGAGTGGGTATCACTCAACTCCTCACTGACAGTGTCTCCCCGATTGGTGTTGAAACGTTTGCAATGTGACTGTCAAGCCAACAACCAAGCAACGCACCCGAGCTACCTATACTCAGCAACATCGCCACCATTGGAGGTGTATACCTCACGAAACTCCAGGGGGGTTTCACACCCGCAACCTCCGGCTTGGTTGTTTAAACATAAACGTTCGGCAACGAGCGGCTGATCAGCACTGCGACTAACTCGTATTTAGACGGGATATACAGCACCACTCATCCTTCAATCACAGAATTCACACCACGTGTTGACTGGCTCCTCCAGTAACGATTTGGAGGAGTTTCCATTCGTTGTATGAATTATTGTCTATTCTCAGTTACCCGTAGATTGATTCGCCTCGAGTGACCGCCTATCAGAAAAGATCGTTTTTAGTCGGTTCTTAAGATGCAGTGAATTGCGCGGAGTAAGCTACTAACAGTATTTAGTGGTGAGAGTTTAATGTAGTAATTTGGTCACCCATGTAGGCCCCACACAGGAAGACCACTGGGTGAACCCTGGAACTACAGCAATTGGTTCGGAAGCAAAGTGAGTTAGTTCCATCGGAAGATAACAAACCAAGACTTAACGAGGGTGATCCACACCTATGCAAGAATGTTTCGGTGGAACGAAGTGGAATCCACTAGTGAATTACGCACAACGTATGCACCAAAATTGAAGAAAACGTCGGTCTGCAGGAATCCATCCATCAAATTATCATTCATTTGGGTTTTCCCAATATATTCCCATTCATCACTGTGAATACTGAGCAGTTTTGGAATGCTTATTAAAATGGAAAACAGCACGCCGCGAAGATTAGTACATCCGTTTTTCAAGACAAAGATTAGAGGGCAGCGCAGCGTTTCGGGTTTTGCGACAGAGGCTCAGGATCTCACAGGACGATTGCGGCCATTGGACTATACGCAGTTCGTATCCAGTAGGTAACAGGAACTGACGGACGAGGGCAGTAGATGATATGTTGAGAACTGTCAATGAGAACTGGTTATATGAATAAACGGGTTAATGAACCAAAACGTACAATTAATAATAGCGTAACCGGTAGGAGCAGAAAAATGGTCAATGAGGCAGTAGGGCTTTCTGGAAGCAACAGCAAGTAAGTGCCAAATGATGCACAAACGTACAGATACGGGCAGTCAGTCAGTGTATACAGAGATAACGGCGCAGAAAGCAATCGGTGCGTTCGGGAGGCTAGGAACTGTCTTTGGCTGACGGCGCGATGCAGCAGCTCGTGTCACGTGCCGAATCGGATTGCACGCTTCGGTCCGTTTAAGACAAATCTCAACGACGGCTATCTGGCAGATGCGGTATAAAGGTAATACAAAAAATAGGTCCTCCTGAGGCATCGAGTTGGTTTAGTGGATAACACACTCGCCTACCATCTGAGGAGCTCCGGGTTCGTCAGAGCGGACACTCGAAAATAGGTAGAGCTGAACTTGCAAGCAAAAACGAATAGGCAACAATTCTTGACATCAGTCACTAGAGAATAAGCAGACCCTAAGCAGGAGCGAAAACGGGGGAAACGAGCAGCAAGGAAACGAAACGGCGTTATAATAAACGGGCGTGAACACGCTACTTATGAGTAGCCAAACAGAAAAAATTGACCACTGATCATCGTTGACTCGCAGGGGAATCAACAGTGTATTTATTCACTTTTCGGCTAAACTTGTTCCGTCCTTCTCTACGTATCTATCCAAAATACCCAGCTGAGTAGGGCTGAATGACTGGTTTTCAAGAGGCAAAACGGAAGATAAAATATATGAAGACCGAGCGCAGGAATAGTTCCTTATTTCCCACAGATATGGCTGATACGGGATAATGTGCAGAGGCCAAAACAGAACACTGCATTGTCAGACTTGAGTAAGCTGGTAGAGAAAATTTTACCACTGGAATCACCCTTATAAAGAAGAAGACCATACCTTTACTGCAGACATGACAGACATTTGATCACATCGATACGACACATAGGAGAAAGTATTTACCGCATAATCGGAGTTTCGTAATACGACGTGCTACGAATAAAGGCCGGGACTGGAGGAAGTTGTGTTGGTGCCAATGCGTATGATTCTAGTATTTGAGTTGATGAAACTAAAGCGGCACCACCAAAAAGTTATGAGGCTACCGGGTTCCTGGAAAGGAGACGATGCGCACCGACATTAACACGGCGCTGAAAGACTATATGCCCATTAGTCACTGAAAAAGCCCTCAAAAGTAAACGTCTTTGCACTGTAACTTCGTAAGTCATAAACTATATCATTGGCTCGTTGTGCATGAACTTGGAAAACGCCCCCCTGACACTATTGTGTCTGGACAAACAAAATTCGTGTAGGGACATCCGAACTTGGGAACGTTTTGGTTCTCCTCACCGCGTGCCTCATTTCAGTATATTTCAGTTTCTTTTCTTTTGAGATTACGTCTCCTCTAGGAGTCAGAGATTGGTCTAGGTATGACGACCCTCCAGGAGAAAAATTTGCAGAAAGCAATATATTTTGCATTGAGATAAGAAGTTAACAAAACGGTAGAGCAGGGAGACAACATGTAAGCACTGGAGGTAGGGTCCTCTGGTGACATCACGTGAAATAATCCATAAAGATACAACTTAAACGATGGACATTAAGCTTGCACCAAGAATTTGATTGTTATTCGGTAAAAAATTGTTGCCTTCGATTATCACGTCGACGTGCGACAGGCTGTCAAAGTCCGTGAACAACCAGGCAAAAAGGATATATGTCAGAAACGGCTGGGTGTCAAAAATGAATCCATAAATAAGCCATTCACGTAGTGGCTGAATTGCTCGTTGTAGGTTGCGTTGCATGGTATGCGACACATGCATCGCTAATACTTATTTAATTCCACGCCAACCGATCCAAACAATTATTTAAGCTTGCTTCAATCAAAAATGGTATGCAAGAGATATCTACACCATACTCAGCAGTTTTAATTAAAACCTGACAATTCAAATGGTTTTTGCTTCGTCCACCATTTGTATCGAAATCCCCTAGGATTTTGACTACAGGTGAGTAGGCGGATCAACTTTTCAACAATCCTCCCAGAGGATATGATAATTATCAAGCCGTCGGCTTGAGGTTTTTACAAGTGGTGCTTGTAAGGCGAAAGTGTCCGGTGACTGCTTGATGTCAGCGATGTTTCACCCATCCAATGACACTAAAGTCGCATGGGTCCTATCTACATGGGTCTACCTACAACTCCACAAACATCGTCTCTGCAGATGACGTATAGTCCATCAAACGTTCTCTAAGACGGGCTGCTCGGGTAAGCATGTGTCCTAGTTGGGAGTAATTAGGGAACATTAAATGTGCGAAAAAATAAATTTATTGGCGCAGTCGTAAAGAACTATCTGAAAAAGTAAATTGTGGAATAACAGGAATAATCACTCAGATCTGTCCCCATGTGGTTGGGCACATCCAGCAAGCTCAAACAAATGAAAAGTGAACAGGAAGCAAATCCACAACCGGATTGATCAGAGGATTTGTCAAAGGACAGCGAAATGTCTGAAGCAGCCTGGCAAAAAAATCCTACTGAATCACAAGTGTCTGAGGGAAAACTTCACAAAATGCGCGTTTTTTGCGGAGGTCAAACGAGAAAGGGCGAATCCAGGCAACCGTAACCTGCGGCAATTCCACCCTCGTTCGATTGCAGTAGTTTCGTCCTAAGTAGGTGACCAGATTGTTCGTTCAGTAGAACTGTGTCACCACGCCTGCGGTGGTGGGGTGAGGATAAAAGGACGATAACAAGAAATGAACGAGCATGAATGATCACAAGCATAACGAAGTACGCAGTACCCCAGAGCCGGGTAGTGACTGTGTTATCCCCAAATTAAGTGTGAAAACTGGTAACACAGATTTAGCTTGACTTACGTGATTGGTTATTCTTTCGCCTTCAATCTCGACCAAACTCGTAACCTAGTCACTTGGCCTGACGAAACTTTTGTTTCCAAAACGAAACGTTATTTCAATAAATCTACCGACTGTTCGCAAACTTTTTCGAAAATGTACGTACTTTGTTGCGACAGGGGCGGTAGTCAAACAGTAAGCCGAGGTTATTACAGTTCAGTTAATTGTGACGTCCGAATAAACCCTAGTATTTTCGATGTCCTAGGGCATCTCATATGAGAAAGTCCCATTGGATTAACGCTGCAGAATGTTGCGCAGTGCTGCTGGCTGGCAGCGTTCCGCTCACCCAGGTTGTGGAAGACAGGGGACAGCTACGCACTCTAGAGTCAATACCTCGTACCACTCAACCTTGAATCAAAGGGTAGTGATGAGCACTAGTCGTAGGTCGTGAAATAAGGACACCATACAGCCATAGCAAAATCCCGGATGTGTATACGAGTGACTGAGTGTGTTCGCTTATGCGTCTCGTCCTAGGGTACTCATCCAGGGAAACAATAGTTACCGACGCAGCTGAGTTTTCTGGTAATGATCTTCAAGCCTAATTGCCGAGTCAATAACTAGCGTCTCCTAGGTTGTTCCTAGGTACGTGGAAAGGGGTTCTGGAGAAAGTTGATGAACTGGCGTGCAAAGAAGTGGTTAAGTCGGTGCAAACTGTCGACGGTAAACAGCTTCTATAGTGTATACGGTCTACTTTTTCCGAAAACCAGTCGAATTACCTCGGTAATGTTGATCTGATGTTTTCACCAGGCTTGTACAATGCTTAGAAAATCAGTAATCAAACAAGGAGAGTTTCATGAAGTCAGCTCCAGGTGACCCGATTTCTGACCAACGCAACAATGCACAGCGTACTATAGTATTACCATATAAGCTATTGTCACATCTACGCCAGATGCTGCAGGTTAGTGGTCTTAAGCTAGACGGCTAGGACTGACAAAGTGGCCCAAGTAAATAAATATTTCACCATCCGGACTGGCTCATCTGTAAGAATGATGTTCGATACTGTCCAGTCTTTCAGCAGAAATAAGACTCCGCAAATTTGAGGCATACATCAGACTGAGACAGTAACATTGGATCGTCTAGTGATGTCTGCGACTCAACAGGGTAAGAGTCAGCAAGGACTCTATGGTATGTACCTGAAAACAAACGCTCTGGGAGTACTTCAACCTCAGAGGCAGAATACACTGGAAAGGAGTCTTCCATGATCACATCGATAAAAGGCTGAGGACGAAAGAAGGGCAACCTTACTTTTTAATACTGAATGTGGCAAACTCAACGTGAGTTTAACGTGTTCCGACCGACGTAATAACAGTAATAATAACAATAATAATAGTTGTTTCATCATTCCGGTGCTTATCTGCGTGCCACTCGAAGGAAGCATGAGAGCTGGATTATGTGTACCTGTGCAACTCATGGTTGGGCTGAGATACTGCCATATTGTCCGGGTCTAGACAGGAGCGGTCGAGAGGCCCGGGGTTGGGTGCGAACCATGGACCTTTCGTTCAGTAAGTTTATATACTAACCGCTGAGTTAGCTGGAGCTCGACGTGCTGCTGACGTGCCCGACGATAAACATAGTCAAGAACATTCCTCAGGTCAGGATGAACAGTGTCGGTCACTGGAAGCAGTGTTGCCGTTTTGGAACCTATTGGAAAGGAAAGATGTGATCGACACAGACTTACGGCGAAACCCAGCACGAGCGCCATATTCAACTCACGCAGGATTAGACGGAAGAGCGCTTCAAATGCGACAATCTTCAGGCTGGTACCGCGATAATATCTGCAGTGTTCACGTATCCTTCTCGTGACTGGAGGTGCAGCATTCTGAAGGTATCTTTTCTTTATTCCGTTCAACACGAGGTTCTATTAGACAGGTTAACAGAGCCCCCTCAAATGCATTGAGGAGGACCGAGTAAAATCTGTCCGGATCCGTGCCTTTCCTTGTCCTGATGAGTAGTTAGTGTGCACAAACCACTCTTCAAGATCTGTGTTGCTCCAATTGTTCGGTTCATCTTTCTATACGGTGTTTTTTAGATTGAACTGCTGGGCCATCCAGTTCAATAATTTCTCTGCTGACGTTCGCCTTACTCCGTTGGGTCAAACGGAGGTGATAAGGGAGACGACTGTTTTCGGTTGCAAGGGTTCTTTTCATCTCATGAGTCGACTGTTTAGTAAAGTCAAACCCAGCAAACAGACAGTCCTGCGTACAACTATATACAGAGTAGAGTAAATCACCAAACACCCACAGAGTAAAGTGTGGAGAGACTGGCTCCGTGCTAAATGTTTTAGGGAGTATAATCACGCTTGAGTCTCGTATGCGTATTTCGAAGAAACAACATACATCGACCTTGAGGTTGATATGTTTGGACGAGCATTCCGTGCTGGTTCGATAGAGAGTACGGATGTTGAAGACTTTTATGCAGTTTGACTTCAAAGCATAGCGGATTGGACAAGGATCGGACATCAGATAGTTGACAATCCAATGATTCTGTTACGTCTGATTGTGGGAAAGGATATAATCTGCCAAGATGAATAAGTTGTGGAGGCAAATGATACCCGTTGGCAGCCGATGCCAAAGAAGAGTTATGCAAACTTGAGCCATTGACCGAAAAAACAGTTAGAGGCTGTAACATTTTGCTCGCGGGTCAATACTCTGACCTCACCCGTGAGGCAACGAATGTCGGGTGTTTCCTGAAAGAGCCCATCCGGAGCATGACTTACAAGCCTAGCCCATCCGACTGTGAGGATTGGCCTGGCAGAAGAGCATAGACAGTAGGGTAAAGATACGTGTGCACCACAGACGCCTTTGAACCCGCACTGTACTCTTGCTCCAAGTCTGCTACTCAGGTCTCGTTACCCTGTTTTTACTACAGCATTTAACGTGTAAACTGTTAGGCAGAACGGCCAAAGAGCTGCTCTTGTGCGTACTCTAGATAACTTACCGATTGACATCTGATGCATCTCTAAAGTGTGAATACAAGATCCAAGTACGGTGACTGAACTAACAGCAACTGCTCCACCTGGACACTATAGACCACGATCTACGAACGCTTCTGCAGCTGTTGCAGTGGGTTGCACCTATGTTGGTATATCAATAAGCTCACGAGCTGAAGCTCCAGAGCTCGCTTGGATACCTTTAGATAGCCGAGTCTGTGCCGTCCGACTTATTAATTGGATAAAAAATCACATTGGTCAAAATACTAAACGCCCATTTGTTTATCGTGTTCAGTTACGTAGCTGTAGCTGATTCATTGGAAGCCACCTACCAAGAACTGACCACTCTCTTGTCCACTAGGAGTTAACACATAGACATCGGCTATGAATGGTGTGGTTCAGTCCTTCATTGCCTATCACTCTGGAATACACAGGTTGATTCAGATCGCACCCTGGTTCGGTGCAGATTTTCATTAAATTTTCGCGGTAAACTAAAGAAACGAACTCCTCACTTAGCAGCAGATAATCTATGTGAGCACCAATTTACAGAAACATACCAAGCGGCTTCCTAGGAGGACAATGACCGTAACTGAGAGGGAATAAACGCGGCTATACGTGATGCTGGATACTCAGCTTGTGGTGACAGAGGCGTGGTTGGACCAGAAAGTTCAAGAAATGGAAGACACCGGTGCGACTGAGAAAGCACAGAAGCTGTTCCAGCTAATCCGCCCTAAAATTCTTTCCGCAAATGTGTTAACCAAAGATAATAGGGGGGAAGCTAGTACACAATAAAGGCGAGCGTCTAGATCGTTGTGCGGTATACTTTCAACAACAGTTTAGTCAACCGTGTGTCATTGTGTCTACCTCCTAGTCTTAAACAAAACGAAACGGCCGCCAGTGCACGTTAACATTTGACAAACGCATACTCACCCGATAAACGCACCAAATATTCCCAGCTCGCTAACCATCTCGTGACGCTTCGTGGGATCCGGTGAGGTGAGGATGAAGTTCTCCACAATAAAAGGAAACAGCCGCTCCATGATTATATAGGAAAAATGGTCCCCTTGTTCTAGCAAGCTGTTTAGTTTCGTGACCAGCTCATCTGGGGCGAAGAGAAGATAGGAAAATGCGGAATCAACCGAAATATGGTTGGGCGTTGCCGGTTACTTAAATAAGACCTCACGCCTGGTGCGGACTAAACAGGTATCTACAGATCATCGTAACAATGTAGGAATACAACCCACAGGGCCCAAGTGCCTCAATGAGATTTATTTCGTAATGTGTGGAATGCAGAATTTTGACATTCTTGATCCACTACACTACTGGCGGGACCGGTTAAAAACGGTTGCGAACGCCGTACGGTACTTGCCCATGAATTGAAGTGTGCTATATGAGTTTTATCCCTTAATTTAACAGGGAACTAGCGTAGCTGGTTCACTGAGGACGCAGTTCCCCTGAATAGTAGTCATCCCATCAAGCCGACAACGGGGACTTAGCAGGACCAAACAAACGTAGTAATTGTGAAGATGTGGTGGCTGTAAGAAACAACTAAGAGCCTGTACCGATATACTTTTGTTAGAGAACGGGACCGCTTGGCAAATAGAAATCCTGAAGGCGACTGAGTCTTGCTTCGTGACGTAGAAGCAAAAGCAATGACGCAGTATAAGGTATTTCTATGGAAGAGGTCGATTTGAGTACACTGAAAGACTCTTCTGCAAGGAAAATACGGAAATCTTGGTATTCGACATCGTATCCTAGAGCTATTTGATTGTGGCTGTAGGAAATATTCAAACCACCAAGATTCCAAACCTGGTACCAAAAACGTTAATGCTGAAGTCGTTTGACCTACT
Source organism: Opisthorchis felineus (assembly GCA_004794785.1). Classification (NCBI taxonomy): domain Eukaryota; kingdom Metazoa; phylum Platyhelminthes; class Trematoda; order Opisthorchiida; family Opisthorchiidae; genus Opisthorchis; species Opisthorchis felineus. Next base: position 152,560 of record SJOL01002437.1, read on the forward strand.
AAGGAAGAGCTGTGCTATCCAGCAAAAAAGTTAGCTTAAACGAACAGGGAATAGGGTTTTCCATTACAACAAACGGGCTAGTATCGACGTATTCCGTGGTCGGAGTCAGAAGAGCATAAAAATAAATGGATGTATGAACATTCCCAGTCCTCCGGAGGAGATCCTTCCAACAGAGATTAACTTGACTGTCTTCTGTTTCGGTGACCACTCACCGAAACTGACGGGTAGTTGCATATTGATTGTCTTTGTTGTAGAGTTGCTCAGGTGTATGCAAACTTGTCACACTATTCTACGCACAGTACATCGGAAGCAATGAAAATTAGACATACCATCGAAGTAATTATTGCCTCCACCCTCACGCTGTGGTTTGAGGACGTACAGATGCGGATCCGAGAGGCAATTTTTGATAACTTGATCCACCTCCTCCTGATCAAACAGCCCAAATGAATCTGTCAGGGTGAACTGTTTGGCAAAGGTGGACAGGATATGGCTGTAACTGGGTTTGCTGGGATCTATAAATTTGGCGAGTTCGCTGGGTTTAGATAGAGCAGCTTGGACCAGTTTGGTATTGGCAAGCATATACTGGATACAGGGACACTTGATTGCCATTGACCGTTCTAGTTGGTACTTAACGTCCCATGTCTGGGTAGAAATGGAAATGTGGACCGGCTCGTAAAGATTTTGAAAAAATATGGAAATAGTTGACAAGGTCACGAGTAATAAAATCCCCTTACGATTGTCTACCAACCAGGGTACGCTTGATTCCTACACTTCAGTTGGTAAAGTTGAATCCATATTAGCCATCCCTGACTCCAACGCTATATGCACTAGAGCCCAACAGAAGGAAGCCAACACGAAACAAATGCAGTTGTACCACTGAATGATCCACTTCAAGCCCTTTAATAGAAAAGCTCAAATTCTCAAATCGTTCAGCTGTAGCACTCTTTCGGTGCCTAACTGCCATGCCACCAGAAAGAAGCACGAGGGCTGGGATACTGCCAGGTTGCCCAAGCCTAGACAATGGAAGTCGAGAGGCAGAGGTCGGGTTCGAACCACGGACCTTCCGGTCAGTAAATTCGTGCTCTAACCGCTGAACCATTTCGCCCCAATTCTCACCTCAATACGGAAAGGAAGCATCAAAACTTTTTCATAGAGCATCCTTCTACAGAGAACCCTCGTGTTGTTATTGTCGTAGAGTGAGTGACCAACCTCTGGGTGGTCACAGAGACCCACACTTTGTCATCGAAGATTAATGACGTTGTTTGCTTTCTTTAGGGTACATTCGGTTTCTTTCTAGGGACATGGGAAGGTCATATGGACCTTCCCGAATAAATGTTCTGTGACGGTTGCAAAGCCATCGGTCACATGCCGCTTGGAACAAATTGCAGAGAGGTGGTCATGAGCAAACCAATCGAATACTGTACCTTGATTCGTTGAGTTATCAGCATCAAGGCGTTTATGCCGTGACTCCATCAAGGTAGGTTACTTCACTCACGCGGTTAGTGACGAGGCACCAGAGGATGGGAGGAAGGCTATTGAGGCCGAATAGACAGTTTGTAGGTTCTTGCCACTTTGCTTAACAATCTTTCCAAAGGACAGCAATTCATTTCACGATTTGGTGACCGAGAACGCAAAGTTCCCGGCAGAAATGATAGAACACCGTCATTGATGCTGAGGAATTAACGCATCAGCTTACACCTATCTTTATGAACGAATTGGTAGCAACACCATTTACAAAACCAATTTGTTGGAGTAATTCTTTTCGGTCAGTCCCATCAGCACAGACCGTACACGGTGGTGAATCGCTATCGGTAAGACAGTGTAGGCAGCACGAGGTTAACAAGAAAACAACTGTAAAAATTCCATGAAAACATGACGTCCCAATGCCTGATTATCGATGGGCAGTGTAAAAGAGGCAGTACTGGCAGAAGAGGAAACAACATTACTTGCGATAAGGCATGTGATACCATCAGCGTGAAAACACCACAAAGAAATTGAAAAATACTTGGGAGACTTGTGTCCGAATGTCCTCAATTTGTGGATGAAGTAGCCTGAAGTACAATCAAGACTCCGTGTTTGCGGTGCACCATCGATTGTGGTAACAGAAAGACATTAGGTTATCAATCAAAGTCAGAGCTTATAGCACATGCGTGCTATCGAACCTCCTTTATGGTTCAGATTCTTGATGCCTCAATAAGACGATGTGGATAGGCTCTGCTCCTTCGGCTATTACTGACTGCACCAGCTGGCTTCTGTTCTAAATTGTAATGGTAGGTAATGGTCTAAATGTATGTCCTCTCATCGACCTATTGAAAGTGCTTGTTCTTCTCGGAATGGGTAAGAATTCCGCAACGAGGGCTTTTTATGAAGTCTCAACCAAAGTAGGAGCCAGGCGACGGCCAGCCAGTGGCAGCTTCGCGGACTATAAAAACCCGGGGTAATTGGGGTTGGACCGTGTTTTTCGGTAATTTCCGGCTAAATTCCGAGCTAATTCCTTAGTAAATATCAGGTTCGCACTCAAAGTAAACGTTCGAGCCGCAGATTTTTGGGCGTGGGAGGGGGTAGACCAGAACGATTTTCAGTTTCTCGGGGTCTTTCTACAAATGCATTGTACTTTAAAGCAAAGGGGAGGAACAAAATTGTGATATAATAAAACATGGTAAAACGTAATAGCTACGGCTTACCTCCTCATTCGGAAAATGATCTGGAATATATCCAAAACGAAAATAGACCACACCTACATGTCTTCCATCGCTGAAAATTGAGGAATGAAAAGGATTTCATGAAATAACCCGGAAGGACGGTTGTGATCCACAAGATGCCCAAAAAGGTGATGGAAATGGACACCTCCATTCAGATTTATTGCAATGAATGTGCTAGAATACAATAAAGAAACGAAAGTCTTGGTGAAAAATGAATCAAACTGGTCGGGGTATTACATCACCAATTATTCAACTATACCATGCTGTGCAAATGTCGATTTTTTAAAATGGAGTAATGTAATTTTGTTTTAGAGGGGAAGGCTCAAAGGAGACTATTCCTTTCAGCTCCTTTTTTCACCATTTTTACCACTCATCCCAAATGAGGATATGGTTAACCAAAACCTAACTCACACAAGGCGCTTACGTAACTCACATTCTTCACATATGGTCTGAGTACACCACAGCCTAATTTTCATTGGCCAAATGAATAAAAACCTGAGAACCATGATCGATTTGCCTCTATAACTGTCACCAAATGGTCAGGTTTTACTGGATCACATCAACTCAGAACAAACAGTGAGTTTCAATATGGAATGCACTGCACTGTTAACAACAACCTATGTTCTATTGTGTCTGGTTTAGCAACCTAGGCAAATGTAACGTCGGTGTCGGTGAGAAATGGAACCACTACAACTACAAACTTGTTTCCCCTTAGCAGGCTATGTCCACCCGTACATGCTTGGCTACCAAACCGGAAGATACTGAGAAGTGGAAAAATCGTTTTCCGCTTCCGAAAATTTTATTCCCCAAGTTGAAAGTTGTCGAGTTCCGCTATCGGTATTATGGGCTCAAACGTCGTGGCTTCTTGATTATTTATGGTGCGCCTTATTTGCTCAATCATGTTCCGTCTTATAAGTATCGATGACAAGGAAATTTTACGTGTCTGTTCATGCTGTCTAGAAATGTCTGATAAAACATAAGAATTTGGTTGCATCAAATAGGTGACAGTAGCTAGAAGAAAGGAAAATCCATAGTTTGTAGTAGAGTGTACATCCATTGGTTGTTTACAACACAATTAAACAATAAATCAAACAGACTTTATTTTTTAGAACGAACACCTAAGGAAACAACCTAAATCGATCTCTCGAGCGGCAATTTCCTCCAAAATTATTCAACCTACTTTACAGTGGATACGTTCGGAACGCTTTTTTGCCACCAAATTCTGCGAGACCAATATATTCCACTTCATCAACTTAGACCGGATCTTGGGAATCTACAACGAGGTTTGCGACTCACGCTTAGCGAATGGCAGCGACTCATCCTGCAATGTTATGATTCCAGTAGATTAGTTCTTTGTCCAACCAACGATACTGTCCTTGAGTCCACCTATCGTTGAAAATGCCTGCGATTCCAGTCATTCATCCTATGGCAACTGTTCTTAATACCAAGCTTGAAAGTGGAAGACTGCCTGACTTCAGTGTTGGACAGTTTTGACGCAAAGTGATGCAGTAAAACTCTTGCGAAAGATATGAAAAGCGAGTGCAGCAAGACCGATGTTTAATATCCTCCTCTTAGTTAGCTGATTACTGCCAAGTGTAAATTACTTTGCTAACGAATCATTTTACTCGATTTTATAACATGTCTGGATGAACAGAACTAACCAAAACCAAACAGCCTCAAGGGAGTGGGGCTGAATGACGAGAGAGAGAGAGAGAGAGAGAGAGAGAGAGAGAGAGCTAAGTCGAATAACACTGCCAAGCGAAAAATGCAGCATGAGGTTGTTGTCAGGATTATTCACCCATTTGAACGTTTATTGTTGTGGTTGATCGACTACGTCATATGTGAACGAGGACAGACCTTGACGTGTGTCATTCGCGACAGTCAACTTCCGATCGACGGTCCTCTCACTCGGTGTGATCTTCCTCACCGTTCTTGTCCAACAATCCGAATATTTATTGAACGGTGGATTCAGCCTGTCGCACATCTTTGTTTTATAACCCTCCTAAATATCACATGACGACAAGGACAGATCTGTTTCTACGGCATTTGCGAGTTGAAATAGGCAGCACCCAAGATACCGATGTTACATTAGTCGACGTGGCTGGCTTCTCTGGAGGCGCACAAATAAAGAAGTGAGTTTTCTTTCCCTTGCTAGATTGACGGAACGGAAGACAACCGAGAATGGCCTAGAAGACAGGAACAGGATGCATGTGGGGCAATTTCCGCGCTTCATTCCGAGAAGTTTCTGAACATTTTCTTCGCGAAATATGCGTCCCTATTGTGAACAAAATCAGTTAATGGAGGGCATAGTATCAAGCAACGGTTTTGAGGTACTCATTCAATCTCTTTTGATACGCAGTATATTAGTTGCATTGCCCATAGAATATCTGGAGAGTTGCAAATTCTGATGGAGCGTTCGCTGATTGACTATACAAGGACATCAGCTTAGCTTGCAGATGATGGTCAAGGATGTGAATATATCAACCAGGGATTAGAATACACGAAGAACAGTGTTAGGCTGGACGAATCCAGACGGAATAACAACACCGCATTCGCATTCAGTCCCATGTAACTCGAACCTTCGCACCAAGTTCGTCTGGAGAATCAGTCGACAAGCTGAAAGAATTCTATAACGCTCAATAAATTTCGGAAACAAGTAAACGACCAAGGATACGCAGTGGGGTGTTTGAACTTATTCAAGGTCAAGAAAACCGGACCTCCTTTGTGGAGAATTCATCGTAGGAGACGATTCTGGTAGGACCTGTGCAAGTTCTCTCTCAAGGGTGGATTCACTGTACAACTGACAAACTGGATAGAGATACAGCACGGAAAAAACTTACGGATACATCGAAGTTGCCCGAGAGCGACAAAACGACGAATTACGATAAAACAAACCATGGGCGAATGAGAAAGCTTGCGAGGACGGGGGTTCTGAGGGAAACATATGACCCCACTACAGAGCCGGCTGATGGAGCAAGTTTTTTAAGACGGTTGGGTGCCATGTGGTTCACGCCCTCTCCATAAGAAACATAAACCTAAGGGATGCCGAGAGGATAGCTCCTTTGAGAAAATACTTTGTCTGCGCGGAGTAACTCTCCGGCTCAAACATAACAAACACCTGACAAGTGGTTGAAAGTCACATCTGTGATACCCAATATACTCCACTTAATGGATAAACCTGGACCAACCTGGCTCTGCACGTTCAAAAGAGACCGAGGAACGACAAGTGATTCTCACTTTGTGGTCGAACTCATTCCGCATTTGCCTAACCTATGGAACGACCTGGAGTGATAAAAACACCTCGGGACGGTTGTTTGATCTATGTAAACCTTCGTGCAGTCGCTAAAGATTGTATACACAGTTCCTAGTCCCATCAACCAGAAGGTGCTCCTTCCACTGCGTACGCTCTGAAAGTAGCAACGCGGTTGTTACTGGCAGACACAAGGTTGCAAGAACAAACGCAACTCTCCGTAGATGAGGTAGTCGAAGGCATCAAAATGTAACGTAGCGACCGTACGAAAGTTAATATAGGTCGGCGAGCACAAGCAGTACATAAACAGACTACCAAAAAACGTAGATGAATATCAGGCGATAGTTAAAGACGAGGACTAAGATTCACACCACAGCGACTGGTGACCGGGGCGTGGAAATCGCCAAACATCCCAGCGTGGATAGAACAGAGGGTGTTTCTCCTAAAGGGGGAATAGTATATTGCAATCCGACGGTCACCCGTGAATAAAAAGTGTGGTTTAAGCAAAGGATTTGCGTTTATTCTTTGTTTTAAGCTTGTTCCTTTAAAGCAGACGTGGCAGCGGATTTGGGCTGACCACTGCTACCAGAAATATTGGCACTCATTTCCAAAGGTCACAAAAGTGGAAGGACCAAAATTGCTCCTTTTAAAGATATTATGCCGCTGGTATTCTTGCCCAGAATGAAAAGCTTATAATTGGTCTAATAACAAATGCGTGTGTGAAGCCATGGGATTCTATACCGCTTGAAAGATGTCCTCCGGTTGAAAAAATTTAGCTAAGGCATCCTTCCGGTGCATTGCCGTCATGCAGCCCGAAGGAAACGAGATTGTCAGTCTAGCCAATAAAAAAATCGTTCAGCTGTAACACTCTTTCGGTGCCCAGCATGTCACCCGAAGGAAGCACGGGGGCTGGGATATTGTCAGGTTGCCCAAGCCTAGACAGGAGAAGTCGGGATGCCGAGGTTGGGTTCGAACCACGGACCTTCCGGTCAGTAAATTTGCGCTCTAACCACTGAGCCATCTGGCCCTAGCTGCCTAGCCAGTAGTAATCGAAAATTCAGTGGTGAGCCTAAACGATGAATCTTTCGATCAGTAGTTCATACTACACCCAATGATCAACATCGATCTCCCCACATAAAACCACAAAGGTAATCGACTACAGTCCGCCAAACTACAGGAACCTTTAACAGTGATCGGTACTAGATGTGCTGAGTCTGTAATATAGCTATTTACTTACGCAAATTATCACAGCCAATCATACGAATTAAACAGCAACCAGTATACGACGCATCCATCGTCATAGGAATAAGCAGAAAACGCTACTAACTAAAGGAAATGTTCAGTTGTATTCGGCGATGAATTTAGCACAAATTTTTAGAGGTTCAGTTGATGCGAATGGAGTGGTTTGTGGCACGATCCACATAAAAAACTAATTCATGGTGTCAAAGGAAACGAGTATTAATGAGCAGCGTTGCAGTTAACGCGGCAACAGAAAACAGTCAGAAGATAAAAACATGAGACTTACACAAACAACCTCAAATCATCGTCTAGTTTCAACCGACCCGTGGTGGCGTGCAGGTCCTCAAATGTGCGTATCATCACGGGAATATGTGGATGCCTTGATACAAGACTGGCGAACAAAGCAGCTTGATCATATGCATTTGACTCTGCGGACGAAACAATCATCATTACAGCGGCAACTGAGGAACTTCCACTTGAGGACTGTCCGCATTCTTTCAGGTAGAGTTGGACCGCAGTTGCCATAGCATCGGCGAAGTTGTCAGCCGCATTGCATTCGGGTACCTGTGAAAGAAGGGAACAACTGTCGCCGGGTGGAGTGTGATGACGGACGAAAATTTTTTAAAAAAAATAACTAGGATTTCTATATAGATTCTCGAAACTGATGAAGTCCAATCCTCGAATTTCACAGGAATTTCGAGGCACTTTCAACACAGATTTCAAGAAACATCATCATCATCATTGTCAGCTGTAAGAACCGCGTACTTTTCGTACAGTGGTTGTAGCTGCCACAGTTTCGTTCACCGATGATTTGGGGAGGTGGGGTAGGTAGCTGCGCATTGGAGGTGGCATAAAGCTACGGGATATACCAGCAAAAACTAGCCTACTGTGAAATCTACCTTGGTCTCATCCCGTATGGGTGGGTACTGACAGGGATAGATGATATCGTCCAAAAAGATAACGGAGGAATACACTACGTACAAAATCTAAAATGTTTTGCAAAAGGTAATTAGTACGGGAATAATGCAAGCAGCCTCTACATCACTGGAAAGTTTTTGGTAGACACCCTTCGAAACATAGGTATGCATTTGGTTTGTCATCAGCTGATCTATAAAGGATTACCGTCTGATGACGGTTACATTGGCTACGACGTAATGTGTTAGTTAACCAGTAACGGTATCACTTTTCTGTCAGGCTGAGTTCCAAAGTGACATAACCCTGCTCACTGGACTTTTCATATTTGCACACAAAGCACCTGTAAGGTTGGGATGAAGACGACCATTTTTACACGCTATGTATACTCAGCTACCCAAATGTATATGCTAAGCGTCAATCAGACATGTCAACAGGATTCAGTACAGCTCATCATGAGTGGTCAGTCATGGTTAATCATGGCCATAATGATGGCCATACGGACCATCGTTAAGCTGCAACATTACTTCGGTGCATAGCTGCCACGCCAGTTGAAGGAAGTACGATGGCTGAGATATTGCCAGGTTGCCCAAGCCTGGATAGGACATTACCCTTTACACTGTCCTTCAAGAGAAGCTACTCTAATAACTGGGAAACTGTTATTGGCATACTGAAGGCCGGGTGCAATTCCAGTCTAATTAATTCCCCCACAGCGGACATTAACAAAGTTGGCTATCACCTGCACAAAGAAAGCATTCCCCAACTCAAAATGCGTCTTCGTAAGGCATTCGAAAAGCGGTCATATAAAAAGCCACTGGTCAGCAATGAATAAAAATGGCCAGATAGCAAGCACTCCTCATTAAAGGCGACCTTCCTTATTTGAAGATAACTAAGTAGAAATTGTCGTGCTAAGTGGAACAGTATAGACATTCGTACTAACAGGAGTAAATTTCTAGGAATAGGGTTTGCTGCCCAATTCAGTTTTCGAGGTTTACGGTTCGGTACATTTATTAATCAGTCCGAAAGTATGGCGATGCGGGCATTCATAAACACACAAATATTTTATTTCTTCCGTAATTTGGCTTTCAGAGACAGAATGTCAGGTGGTGGCAGGTGATCGAATGGGCCCAAAAAGAGTAGCCATCACTGTCATTTGAGTTGGGTAGACTCTTGTTTTAACGGTCTACACAGCTCGGAAAATACCATTTCAATAGTGAATAATTTGGCGTCACCTAGTGAACGGTTTCAACGGATAATTCCACAGTGATGTCGGAAAGCATGGTTTCTACATTTACCTCCACATTATGAAAAAAGCATATCATTAAACAGACTGAGGTTCATTTTTTCCGGCGGGTAAGAATCATCACCAAAACGTGCCATCTGGAGAGGTTAAATATGAAATCTTCATGCGACAGCCAGGAAATCCTGATACATCCAGCAAACGTCCTAGTAAGTAATACAGATTACACTTCAGCTACAACATAGTTACATATCAAACAGGTGCGAACGCGAGCTTTGCATCAGCTTCGAATAGACCCCTCTTTATATCGTCCAGGATAAAAAACTGATTGAATCCGGAAAACACTCTCCCGATGAGTCTCAGATAAGGCAAATCCCCCAGTGGGTTACCGGAGAAATTTGATCAACCTTACGAACTTACGAAACATCCGTTTCTACGTCAGAGGAATCCTTTATTTCGCCTTCGGTTGCAACGATTCCAACTCCCTCTACACAACTGTGCTATTCCCTGTTCTATGTCAGTGCGTTTGTACCAAGTTAGTCAGATCCGAGTACCCCAGAATACTCATGGTATGCTTGCATCAAGTGCACTCTCTGTTCGCTTTCGTCTTTTGCCTAAGTCAAGTTTTCAAAATTATATTTTGTGGTTCTGGGGGGGGGCAAGCATCTGAGTCAGTATTGGTGTTGACTTTCGTGAAGATGTCCATGAAGGCAAAACGACCGTAAAATCCCAGCAAAAAAAATGTTATGTGGTGTACCTCTGATCACTTTGCCCCACAACTGTTCAATTATCCGTTTGCTCAAGTCATTTTCATTTTAACTGTGCAGTGAACTATCTAACAAGAAGGTAGTTGCGAACCAATTGCCGCTCAACTGACTCAGCTGCCTCTATCCCCATTTCTGCATTTAGAGTACTGTGTGGTTCGGTGGGATGGACTAGAATCGAGTAAATGATCGCTTCTTCATTGTTTGAGTTGGATGTTATTGCCTCATTGTTTAATAACGTACCGCTTTTACAACTTCTGTCAGTACATTCAGAACAACAAATGTGCCAGCATGCAATTTCGGGTGGCTACTGTGGTGTACACGGAAAATGTTCGCATAAGTTTGAGATAAAGCATCCATAAACAGCGGCACGGGGTAGCAACGGAGTTCGAAATGCCCCACTGGTTAAGGGGGAACATACTGACCAGAAGGTCTGTGGTTCGAACCCAACCTCGGCATCTCAACCGTTGCTGTCTAAGCTTCGGCGACCTGGCAGTAACTCAGCCCGCCTGCTTCTTTCGGGTGGCATGGCAGCTAGGCACTGAAAGGGTGTTACTACGGCTAGACGATTTTTTTTCTTTTATTACGAAGGACTCATCTGTAGGCTTGATCCTAGCTGATTTTCTCATAGTAAGAATAAATACCGAAACACCATTATGATGACCTCTGATTGTTGTGACCGATATGATAATATCTTCTGGTTTTAATTTCTAACAGAGATGTACCGAAGACCTTCGGGACTTGTGGCATCCAGTAAACACTGAAAGAGGGAGCTGTTAACGCACTGCTTTTGTTAGAATTGAAATTCAAAAAACAGACTTTTAAACAAACAGAGTGATTTCAAAAGAATATATGGACACGATAGTACAATACCACAATGTACCACAATGACCTTGTTACTGTTTAGAAGGCAGGGCATGAACAATACATCTGCCGGACACGCCGGCAACCAAGATGCCAATGATTTCCGAAATTCTGAGTAAGAACTCATACCCTGGAAAGTCTGGTCATGACAGGACCAGCTGAACTTAAGTTCAGAGTAACTAGATATACATACTAGCTTGAGATCGGACAGCTGTAGAAAACAGACGAGTTTACTTGAGCCCACCTATCGAAGAGCATATGGCCAGTAAACGGATAACCTGGAGACTACCTGAGCAAATAAGTAGAACCCACTACCCGGCACGATCGATCTTGCTCTTTAGGACTACTTAAGGCTGGGTACTGCGGATCAAGGATAGTCAGCCTTTATTCTCCTTAATTTTTCTACTTCTTCAAATGCGGTTACTTTAGAACATAGCTTCGGTTATCAGGAAGAATACGCCTACACATTCTGAAACGGTTGGTGCACGGCGATTTGAAGTTAATTCCCAAAACAGTCGAACCGCAAGTCATCGATAACAACCACCAAGCTTAAAAACCGTACATTATACAGTTCTCCATTTCATGCTTCCGACAGCGAACCTACGACCGTTGGTGTGGTGACAATCCAATGACCCGATCCATTGCTTTGTGCTAAAAACAACTTATTCTTGTTCAATCTATTCGGGAGCTGCGAAGTCTCTCACGAACTCTACTGTACTAAAAAGACGGACTTCATAGGCAACCCCTACGAGTCATGGTATGAAAGTGAATTGATCAGCGTATATGATCTAGGAATGCTGGCGAGGCTAACAGATGACATTGGGACGTTTGCCACATGGTGGATGCAATATGGATGCAACGAGGTACTTTAGGCCTTGAGTGAACGCGCTCACCTTCGACCGGCAAACGCCCCTACACGATGAATGCTATTGATACGTCCAATATATGCATTACATGGAAGCACATACGCGTACACACTTGACACAATCCCATTCTAGCATGCCACCATCACAGTGCTTTGAGTTGTGACAGACAGGTCGAAGCCTGGAAGGAATTCGCCTGCCAATCAGATGCGGACGTCATTTGTACTGCAGATTCACAGTGGGCTTCATATAGCTGAAGGCCAAGAATCAGTAAACGCGCTTGGCAGTCATTCATTTGTCCATTTGCAATACAACTCTCAAGACGATAAAATACGTGGGAAGTTTGTGTAGACGTCCGGAGTAGGGTTGTGAAAGCATTGAAATATGGAACGCCGTGGATCACTCGCTTTGCTGAAATAAAACGACAAATAGTAGCCAGCTGGATGATATCTAGACGTGAACTTCTGCGATGTAATTTCGCGGAGAGGCTCACAGGAGAAAACCTAAGAAGTGGGTTACTGTGGTTAGTAACGATGTTACGAAACTGAAGTCATCGTTGTTCTGTCAATAACTGACTTCACTTCAGTGAAAGTCCTAGGCCTGCATTTTGCTTATGAGCTTGAATTACGGAGTAAACCAAGCAAATGGGTTCACTCGTAAGATATAGAGGAGAATGATGTTAGGTCAGATGATCTAATTAATGGCTGGATTGTTCTTTGAGGTCGGACGTCTCAGACTTCTCACCAGACGTCTCATCATCAATCCAGTTGGTGCCATCCACGCGTCGCTGTATTGTGAAGCAGAGTGGTGAGTGAGTGCATCACTTGGTGCCATAAGATGCGTATCAGTTACATGAACTATCTTCCTCCTAGTAAACAGATTCTAGTTCAAACTGGCTTGATAACTGTTTCCAAATAATTTTTGTAAGAAGGCATCAACTCCACCATCTCCTAACCTCCAAGATCGCATTCGTTCTTGTCCAGGCGATCACTGAGTCTCTCTGTATTAAGTGTTTTGTTTCTATGGTCGTTTGAACGAATGCGCACTTGCTATTCGGAATCTTTTCGAGCTCTATGAGACGCTCCGTTAGCACAAATGACCACAGTTTCACATGTGGTCACATGTGGCCCATGTGTTTCACAAAAACTACATACAGTAACTGTTATCTTCATTCTTATCCTGGCCTTCAGATGTTTGAAACTGTGGACTTGACGTGCATGTTACGTACGAGTTGCGTCCGAGGGGAGCCGAAGTTTTCCCACGCTTCGACCTATCTGCTACAACTCAAAGCCCGATGAAGGTGACACGCTGAGGCGAAAATGTGTCAAACACGATTCGACATAATGCAGGTATAGGCCAAACAAACAACTGCTTACGCCGTGCGGACAACAATAAGATCGTTTAATCACACTGTAAAACCAGTGATCATGAGCCAAAGGATCTGGAGCGACATGCTGGTGTCGTACCCTTTCTAGTCATCAACACTTCAGTCGCATGACAAAGCAGAGAACCAAGGCCAAAAGCTGTAATGACATAGTCAGGTCTCCAAACAAACGATGACTTCGATAGTCGTTGATACTCACTCGGATCAAAGATTCCTCAGAGAAGCCGCAGAGGGAAAGACATTGGCGATGTTGCTGGACAATACGCTGCGACATCCCACAAAAACTAGAAGCCATCAAGTTGAATTCCACTTGACGGAGCACTAAGCCTTGCCAATCATAGTGGGTGTTCGCATGGAACTGAGCAGACTGGTAGGTTCGGCGGAGACGTTCATCGATGGACTCCTTCAACCGTGGATCCATATCTGGATCCTGATGAAGCATGTAATCCGAACGATTGAGGCCCAGAAAGATGTCCTATACACGCAACAAAGACAAGTAGGCGACAAAAGATCTATAGTTTTCAGAATCAAAGCATGAGATGCATGATTCAATAATTTGTCTGGGGGACTGGGTCAGGCTGAAATAGGGATTCAAAAGGCCCAGATAAGATGTTCTAGAAAATCCAACAAGAGTTCCCTCTTTATTGTCTATTGCAACAGGGCAACGGGCATTCTTAGGCAATCGTAGTTTACTTCCAATCACGTACCTGCATTCGATCTTGCTGTCGGACGCGGTTATAAATATCCCAGAGGTGTTGCATATAGTCATCGTGTTCTATGATACTTAACGATACGGTTGATCAATATGAACGGCTTTGTACTGTTTCATAAGCGATTCCAGAAAGGAATGGCTTCCAGCGACTTTATGGAACAGCAGGTTGAAGTCTTGTTGAATGGATCGTGCGAATTCCAATGATTGGAGAGGAAACGGGGATGGCAATAGAGTGCAAGATAGTGGAGAAATCAAATCACCGTTCTTCTTCAGAATTCCTGGCCAAAAATAATCAAACATACCACCTACCATTTAATTGAGCGAATCTTCCGGCCAAAAGAGTGATCTCGTCTAGGTGTTCCATGACCGGACACTACACACAGGGTCTTCGATGCGTACAAGATAATCGAGCAAGCAGAAGGCTTGAGTTAAGTTGACTGAAGGATAAGTAGACAGTCGGAACACTAATTAAAATTTGGATGAATCAAAGTGCATATGATAACGCGGAAAAAAGGAATAAAACCCTCATATATGAACAACCGTGTCAACTAGGTCCTGTAGGTACATACCATCTGTAAGTTGTTGTTTACGCCTGTTCCGTCATTAGCGAAAATATTCTCTAAAAACTACCATCCTCATATTCGTTAACAGGGAGCGAAACGTTGGTGCTGAAATTTCAGTTTAGTTTTTCAGCTCACAAACCGTGTACCGGGATGCAATGGCTCCAGCTGCTACATGCTTGCTCACTAACGCTAAGGAGAACAAGAGAATGAGAGCCACGCGCTTGGGGCAGTGGTCCAACCGGTTTATTGATGTCCAATGGTTCTGTTTGTCCGGTGCTGCAGACAGTGAGACCTATGCAGTAAGGGCAATAGCTTTGATGCAGGACCACCCTTGGGTGTGTCAGACAGCCACATCTGTCAGGATCATTAACCACCAAGGCTGGGTGAAGAGGGCCCAACGAGGTAAACGGCCCTCTAGCATACGAAGTACGTCGCCCAGCCAGCGCAACCTATGGAGTGTGGTCAGGTGATCTATCGAAGAAGACTGAGCTTTCCCGCATTGTTCAAATTGTTCAGCCCATCGTTCAAGATGGTATTTTTGTGAATGAATTAGAGCCCACGTTTTTTTGGAAATCGTTTCACTAACATACTCCTCAGACCTGTTGATAGGATTAACTAAAATACGGTGCGACTGCCACGAAATTTTCTCTGTTTCTCGGGTTACTGCGATCCACCATCACTCTGTCAATCCTTAGGCTCCTATTTACTCGGCGTTTAAGAGGTCTGTACGCTATCACAGTCATTTACTCCTGGTATAATTGTCCTGGATCCAATTAGAGCTGTTTATCGTGGCGAGATCCTGTGTTCGTTGAGGTGTGCGAGTGAGTTCGGGCAGACGGTAAAATAGACCCCAATCATGGCTTCTTTCACCTTTCTCCAACCATCACCCAAAGCACAATTAGGTCCATCGAGTTCTGGGGACTTCTCAGCCAACTAAACTCGGCAGTGTTGAGCTACAGAGACGTTTTGCAGGTGTCGAACTGAATGCGTTTGGATCAACGGTGTTCCAGCGGGAAATCGAACAGACTCGCGTACCCACACAATGCCATGATCAGAGTCAAGCGGTGTACTCCAAAATGAACGACAACCTTGTGTCAAAGCTCTCCACGGACGGTTGACTGCCACATGGTTCAGCTGAGTCCATGGCTGGTTTGAAATTGGTGGCTTTCAAGTCACACGGTGTGTATTTGTGCTAGAGATTTGTGTAACGCAACGACGAATGTCTATTAGGATCCGGTTCCGCAAATCATATTCAGTCCTGAGGATGAGCACAAATCCAACGACATAGATACCATGAGTCATTGCATATGGATAACCAAACATCCGAAGAACGAATTGTGAGAAATCTGGGTTCGGCCAGAGAAGTTCGAGGTGAATGACCGAACTGGGGACCTGTATGCGCATTTCACAAACACAATGTGTATCGATCGAAACAGAGAAAAGGGTTCGCGCAAGAGCTACCTATTGCCCAGTTTCGCATAAATTACAAATGTTGAAAACCGCTATGTGAAACAAATTTCTTGAATTTAAGGTACATTTTGATTTATTTTACTGTGCAGAAACTTGAATACGGAGCCACGGTTAGGTAAGTGGCAGTTACATGAATCAGGGTTTGGGAAAGAGATGTGTGGGGAGGAGTCGGTGAACGAAGACTTGTGAGGGCGAATGATACTTCCCGATTGGCAAAGCTGAAGAAGCGGGGTTGGTTGAAGTAACCCACCTTGAGCCTTTGACCCAAAAGTCCAATCCGCAAGGCAGTGGTAGAGTGTAAGGTTTTGTGTGACGACTCTGCCCCTAGCCCCTGACTCAAAAGTCCGAACTGCGAGGCAGTGGTTGTTAAGGTTTCCTTGAACCCCCTCCCTTCCTGCAGATAAAAACTCCCTTGGCTGCCGGGAGCTGACCTTAACCGACGGGTTAGGGAGTACGGTATTACTGTACGGCTCCTAATGCGGCTGTGCAAAGCGGATGCTATTTGAGCAGCACCAAACATTTAGGTTTCAGAAGTATTTTAACCGTAGTGAGTAATGCGGGTGAAGTCACGGTCAATCTTTGGGCGGTGGGAATGTGGGGTTTCGAAGGCCGACCTTCTCTAACCGCCCTTACTCAGAGGCACGTACCATCACAGCGTCCACAAATATGGACATACCAGTCGCCTGAAGGAAACGCCTTACTTTCTTTGCACTCCTGTTCGCAGTGCACAGACTCGCTGTTCTTCGTCGGCTGTTCCAAGCTGGCCTTTCTGGTATCATTAGACCTTAAGGAACTGATTTCCAGTCAGTAAAGCCCATAGGATCATTGCGGTACCGAAGCCCGACCACCACGGCAAGGCAACAGCTTTAGGTCGGGATCCGTGTTGGCTCTGAGGCCTAACTCCCTTATAACAATCAAGCTTATATGACTACATTTAAGGAATTAAAGTGGAAAGAGGATGCAGCGAAAGGATAGATCTGGTGCAACACTACTGCAACACTATGCCGAGGTGCCCAAACATCTTGGCGTTCAATAAGACAATATCTTAAGAAACTGATAACATGAACGCTGCTCACGTCGATAAGCAGCCATCTCCTGCAATGTCCCAGGCCAAGTGCAGGTAGCCTCGTGCTTCGTAATCTGTTCTGCACCCTTCTGCCAAGTCACACGTCGTCCACCACCGAATTTGCGCCATTCTGAAGGAGGCATTGAGAACAATACTCCTCTGGTTGGACGTTTCGGCATATGTAACGTAGTCGAGCCATTGCGGTTGAAGGCGCTTGATGTTTTCCTCAACTGAAGTGCATGAAGCACAACTAAATAACGGTTTTCTAACAACCTCGCTAAACATTCGTTTGCGCCATCCGACATCACCGACAATTCTAAGCTCGTGGTAATCCACCGTTTTACCATTGTTTCAAAGATTCTCGAGCCCACTTAGATTCGACAGACATTGTGGCTGCCTGCCCGGCAACTGAACTAACGGCTATGCATCAGCTGAGACTTCAGTCTGATCCTCCCAAGCTAACGTTTTCAGTAGAACCACCAAAGGCACAAAAGAGGAGTAAGCAAACAGAACGAGTCAAAAATCCATGTACGACGCGTCGCGTTGAAAGTGTGCGTAACAGCTCTAGACATTCGGATGCCCCGTGTGCGACGTACCGGTGTAGTATGCACGCTATGGAAGTACCAGGGGACAGTGATTCTCCAAAGTCAGTGGTTCACGACAATCCCCGTGGATGGAAAACAGAAAGAAAGCTCATCAGCCGAAGCTCAGTAAACAAGGTTGTACATCACCAATACTTACACATAAATCAACCAAAATGACATGCACTGTATACTACACCGGTAACCGGCACCCAGCGGATACTGGAACATGATTAGCTTTCGGGTCAACGTGTTCGACCAATCAGACTTGCCTTAATATGAGCGGTCGGTTATCCAATCTCCTGACCAGTCATGTGTAAGTCAGGCTTAGTGGTCATTACGGCACATGGCTGCGGGTGGTAAAATGGTTTCGATGCTCGATTCCGCCTAAAAGCAAGTCAGAGTGAATCGGTAAAATGCAGGTGAGAGGCTGTGCCGGCCTGGCTTCCAGCTTTCTATCCTCTTCAAGCTCATTCATGTCGCAGTTCCAGGAAGTAAGATCGGCAGTGAAGGGAAAGTTTGAGCCACCCTAACCTTTGGCTGGCCATTACCATAAGTGAGAGAAACAATCCCGCGAAAGCAGAAATCTGGGGGAATCCCACAGTAACTGGTAAGAGTGTGGAGCAGCTTGCACCAGATTTGCCCCGGAAAATCCATCATGCAGAAATTACCATGACCCATTGCAGTGCATCCTCTTGTATAAGGCCTGTTTCGAGTTTATGAAACAGGAGTGCGCGAAGATTGATCAGAAGGCTTCACCAATACGATTCTCTGCCGTGTGAATTAGCGCACGCTTCAAACTTCGGTAATAGCTGCTCCGAACGCCCCTTCTGGTCATCGTTCATTCATTCTAGCTGGTCCCCGGTTTACACTCACATGAACCTCCAACTGAATCGAAATTACCCGCAACTCTACATCGGCCTGACTCTACCTCTGTCGATTCCCTCGTCTAACCCAAATTCAGCTGCCACAGGAACGCGCATCTCGTGTCCGATTACCGCAACCTTGACGTCAGTTACGGGGCTGTCCAGAAACCGAAGTAGGTCAGCACAATAATAGCAGGGCACTGCTGCACCCAGTCTGATGGCGCTCCTGCAACTATTTTCCCCTACTCTCGACCGCCCGTTCTCGCCCACTCGGACCTTTAAATTCAAATACGAACAAAGTGTTTACTCGGCTCCGATGGCCTCTGAGACGAGCTAGTTCGAGCCCGCTGAACCTTTCGTTCTTAACCAACCATCCCGGTTTTGCACTGCTATTTCAGTTTGCCCCTTCCACTAATTCAAAAGTTTTGCTTACGGTATCCGTCCGGGAGTATGCATTAACATTTTCTGCCCCTCGCAACTATCTTTTACACGTGACTGTTTTCCAACAGCGACACCAGTGACTCTACTCAGTCCTAATGTAAACCACATTTTTGAGACTAAAATTGCTATTTGTCTCCACTTCGAATTTCTGCAGCTCTTCATCTCCACTTGCTCTTTTCCTGACTCTGGCCACTATCTCAGCCTCCCAAGGTCACTCATGGCCAGTATCGGGTTTTCAGTTTTAGTTCAAACCAACCGGCTTCATTCACGAGTTCACAGACTGATACACGGGACCGAGGCTATCGCCCAGGTTTCCCGGGTCGGTTTTGTGCTTTTCGTTCAGCGACTGCCCTTTACCTGGAAGGCACAGACGAAAAAACGGTGCAGCACTGCTCTTTGAGTTCTCAGTGCGCGGCAGTAAGCCTACCAGCACGAGGATTCGCATAAAAAGGGTCAAATAGTGATTTGAACTGGGCACTAGATGTGCCGTGGACAATCGTTGGGGGGAGGTTATTCCACGCAGCAGCTACCCCAAGTAAGGAAAATTTTTGCCCAATTAAAGCGTGCGCTCTGGGTTTGAAAATCTTACTCTGTCCCCGCCGTGTGTTTGCTGCGTCAACGGTGAAAAACTTGTTGGCCAAACCTTGTTCAAACAGAGCAAAAGTAAGTATTCGGTCTCCTCGGGGTCGGCGATACTCCGAAGGAACGAGGTCAAGCACCGCCAGATGCGTTTCATGGTCCACGGTTTTAATGCCGGCAACCATTTTCATAGCAGCTAGTTGGACACGCTCAATGAGGATAAGGTCCTTCTTGCGTCCTGAGTGGACAACTTGGTTGGCATATTCAAGAAGCGATCTGACGTAGGCCCCAGGGTATTTGGAAGTCCATGCGAGTAATACGGGAGAAGGTGTGCCGGATCATCCGTAGAAAACCGAAGGCCTTTTGAGCCGATTTCTCATGGTGCAGTGAGAAGGACATGTTTGAAGAGAGCCAGATACCCAAATCCCTTTTGGCATCCATCCTCGTGATGCCTTCTACCTTCTCACCATTCAATCAGCCGTACTAAATACCCCGTTGTTCCACCTATTTTGTTTTCCACAACCTAGATTACTTTCCAGGTGACAGGCATGTCTGCTCACTTTGTGCATTCATCCTCTCTGTGTTGTTGCCGCCATGTTCAGGTTGTAACGGCCCGATCATTCCTCAATGAGTATGTTCCCCACAGGTTGAGAAACAAACCAATTAGTATTAATAATAACGTTTATTCCCGACTGGCGGATGGCATACTGTCAGTCTTGGCCATAGTGGCACAGCCAGAATAAGACACGACTGATATCAGTTGTGGGTTTCCCAGTAATGTACATCAGACACGGATGCGGTCATGCTTGACACTAAGTGCAATGGAAATTGGGAACGTGCCGAATTGGAGAGAGATCAGGCCATTACGATTCGAAGATGGTCGGCCGAAATACAAAGGTGGGAATGGAAACCTGGTGGTCCTATCTGGGACGTGTTATGAAACTGTAAATTGCAGAGAATTAGATACCAGATCAAGGGATCTGGTGAGGCAGGGTTATTTCGGTGATCCCACTAATTTGAACCAAAACTGTATAGAATTGCTGAGTCTGTGTGGCCTCGGGCAAATTAGTTGATGATCAGGACTACGGAGTGTGTGGATGATGATGTGGGAACCTTCAATGGGGATAAATGGTGGCCGGTGTCTCAGAATCTGATAGACTACCCGGTGTCGCCGCTGGGGTGGAGTCAGGTGCAAACTTTATTTCGGAGATTGAGTTAGTGTTAACGCACAATTCAAACTACCAACATTAAAGAAAATCATCGAAACTGTGGCTGACCCTTACCTCGCAGATGGTCGTTTCTCTAGAACCTTTGTGGGTGGAATAAAAATTTAACGAAGCAATGTTCCATCTTGCTGTGCGTATGCTCAAAACAAAAACCACCAGAAACTGCCTTGGTTTTAGAATCCGTTTAAATTTTTCTCCCCTCTTAGGTTTTTGTGCGCATTCAGTTTCAAAGTTTCAGCGCCTTGGCTTCAGATATCCTATTGAAAAACTAGGGTCTGACAGGTTTTCATTTTTCACGGCGTTTAAGAAAGCGTAAATGAATACACGAAAGATTACAATGTGGTATTTGTGTGTGCCGTGGATAATCAAAGCACGTTAAGAGTGGGTGTGTTGCAGATGCAGCAGGTGGCCAGCAAAATCGACGGAAAGTCGGGGAATCCAAAAGAGCCGGTTGGTTGAGCGCATTTGCTAATAACGAACAGTACACAGTGTACCTGCCGTCCGGTACGTTTTTGCCTAAGTAGGCATAGGGAACATCTCGTGGCCATCCATAATAATGATAGGTTTATTTCCAAACTTGCAAGGTACATGCCAATCGAGATATGATCGGGTCGTTACAACCTGAACGCGGTGGGCAACTACACAACGGGGAGGAAATTACAACCGACGAGACACGCTTATTACGTGAAAAGTCACCGTAGTCGTGGAAACCAAAAAACGAGAACAGTGTGGCATGAGGTACGACTATTCCAATGTGGAAGCAGGTTGACTTGCACTGAAACTGAAAAACCGTTTCTGGTGATCAGTAACCTTGGGCGGTGGAAAAAATTGCTATGGTCACAAAGACAACAATAGAGATGGAGGAACCCGGAGAAAAATGGCAAGCTTCTTCTCAAAAATGTGGTCTACATTGAGACTGAGTAGACTCACTGGTGTCACTGTTTTAGAAATGTTGGTTGTATAGAATATTTTCGGTGGGAAAATAGTGCTAATGCATAGGGACGAACGAACACCATAAATGAAATTGTTGAACTTTTGAAAGGGGTGAACTGAAATTGTTATTATCTTGAACGCAAATATAAGGCCTCCAAGTTTTTGTACGGTCGACTTGCGGTAAATCGGCGGCTAACCGAAGAGGAGTTGAGCGTCCAAAGGGCTTCGCCAAAGTATGCAACGCAGTCGTCTGAAATGTGGCAGTTTGCAGTTGATGGATTCGGCAAAGCCATTTTCACTCAGGGTGTATTCAACTGCCTCCGGATGTGTCGACTATCTCCGTTGAGTAAGCGATGGATAGTTGGGTTCTATTGTGACGGAAGATATGCCTTCGGTCTCTGCAGTGCTTGGCTAGTCCGGATGTGCGCTCGTGTGGCAGTCGGGGGAAAGTCACTACAGCCATCTATGCTTCACCAGATGGCAGCAGCTAGCGCTGCTCTGAAGCTTCCCGAATGTAGTAACTGTTGATGGAAAGCGTCACCAACCGATTTGGGCCCACGCAGACAATGCAGCCCCTGGCAAGTTCCATGAACTAATACAGCTGCAGAACTACCAGCAAATTTGCCCATTAAAACCTATTCATATTTTGCCCTTCTTCTGGTGACCTTGAAGATTCGCTCACTTAACCAAATCCACTGTACAGGGAAGTTGCGGGTAAACTCACTAGATATGGACACTCCTAACGATGAAGTGGTAACCTCAAGAACACCATGGCCTTCGGTAAATCAATTCCATTTGGTGAATACCAATCAGCAATTTGTAAGGAGGACAAACTGAAAGTGCGCGCAGACGGTTAAATCCGAGCGAGGGGTTGAGTGGATTACAATGAAGTTTTCACAGAGGCGGCCAGTGCCGGGAAACCGGTCTGTTTATATTTGAAACAGAGGTTCTGAGCAGGCGACAGGGGACCATCCAGAGCATGGAGAGAATTGTTACGGATGTGCGATCAGGTGGGAATGACAGTGTTATGCCATCGTTGTGCTGACATACATAGGTTTCTGGACAACTCCCAGGTGATCTGTCCGGCGATATGCACTTGTGGGCAGTGATTTTGTGTTAACCAGTGTGATCCATGCAGGTTTAATAAAATCGAGGTAGGGTCACATGTAATTTCGATTCAACTGGAAATTGACGTCGATGTAAGACAGGGATCAGTTGGAGTGTAAAAGAACCATGCTGGGCGCTCGGAATAACTACCGCCGAAAATTGAAACTTGGAAAAGGAAGGAATGAGATGAGGTCGGTAAGACCTGGTGGGTGTGTGGAGGTGTCTAATAGCGTGGAGTCCATCAATAAAAAGCATGAATACACTACTCATTAGGCCGCTGCAAACTCTTCGACAACCCACGATCGGTTTCGCTCTGATTAAGGTTAATCAGATAGACGAAGTCCCTGAGTTTCCGTCAACTTTATATTCTTGAACCCAAGTTGCACGAAATTAGCAAACTACACTCATTTGCATACCAGTTTGGTTTTGACGGGAGGCTCACCTGGGGCCCAGTTGAATCGCCTTTGATGATGTTTTTAAGTAACTGAACGTGCTGCACCAGGTCACTCCATGCTTCAGTTGGCAAGATATTCCAGATATTGCGATACACGTGAAATCTTAGTATACTGCTCATAAGGTTGCTGCAAAATCTTCGACTGCCCACGACCGTTTGCCCCTATCTAGGGGTTCATCATTAGGCATCCTGGTGCAGCACATTCAGTCAATCATCACCATAAACGAAAGATTCTGCTGGGTTTCATGTGAGTCTCCCGTCAAAAGCAAATTGGTATGAATGACGTGTCCGCTCTTTTTACAGGTTTTTCATCGTAGTATTTATACGTGACAGCCCACCGCCTGTACATATCCTAAGTCCTCCACTGCAGAATACTATCTGTGAGCCGCCTTGTTATTCTGTTCTCGCACTCCAATTATGTCGCATTTACCTTTTTATCAATTTGTCACCTCGTAATTTGCTTGGAATGGAGCATAGCTGGACACAAGACCGACAACGCCAACAGCCCAGATCGGTGGGTTTTGGGAATGCACAGTGACGTATCTGGATATCGATATTGTGTGTACTTTTTACAGCCTAGTTGACCTAGTTTGTCATCTTCCAGAGTGCAGGCTAAACACGCGGCTGGCGAGACTTTTTCGGCGTACTACTGCGTCCGCTGTGACATCCATTTTTTGTTTGTTTGGTCAGTATGTGATATCATTCTGAAGGTCAGTTCAATGAAAAAAGTTCTGGCTTCTCCTCCCTTTTGAGCATCTGCGGTTGCTAAGTGGCTGTTGGAAGGGAAGTCGTTTCATGTACATTATCATATTACGTTTTTTGTACTATATAATTTTCACATTATTTGTTTTGGTACGTCAAGGCAGACCCATTTGTGATCCTCATTTCAGTAAATTGTCAGTGATCCTTATTTGGTACCCTGGAGTGTGCGGCTCCTGCTTAGCATCCAGAAACTCGTCTAGACACTTGCGCATTGGCATTTTTATGGCCGATTTTATGTTGGCTATTTAGTCAACCCATTGATTCGTGGCCACTGCGATGTTCTATGGTACGACTGTGGAAAACGTTCGCTAAGGCTACCCAGAAAGTCGATCATCTCTGTAAACATACCTGATGTGAATCTTTGGAAGGGCTGAATATGCATCCGGACAACCTGCCTGAAGAGGAGCTTGGGACGATAGATTCTGTCTATCTGGTTCGCTTTTTTGTGCTCATGCAACTGATTTTCGCGTTCCGCTTTACAAACAACTACATTTTAGTCCATTGTTTTAAATCGTCGAATAGCAAGCGCTCGGTTAGCAGCGTTCACAACTTTCCTGGCTTTTTGTGGCGTTAACAAAGTTGAGTTGGCTAGTGGCATTTGCTTCACTTAAGAACCTTGAATAACAACAGCTCCTCAAAATGAAAATCAGTGACTTAATCCAGCTTAGTTTGTATATCTGTCTACAATATATGCTGTAGCCTCATACACTGTGGGTCTATTCAGCATATCATGGGCTGAGCTACCAACTTGACCGTTTAAGATCAAATGACTTTCAGAATGGCTGCTACTTCTAGGTCATGGTGGTCAGTTATTCGTGTTTAACGTGTTTGTGCCGAACGGATTTCATTAAGTTAGTATTTAATTTCGCACAGCTCGCGGTTTTCTTCCATATTTTGTTCACGTTCTTTTCACAATTTTTTTGTCGCCCGTTATGCTTGAACTGTGCTGACCTGATCATTATTACACATACGTGCTTCCCAAGATGGTGAAAAATCCCCAACATTTCATTTTTCGTCATTGTTGGGTGTGTAACCGGCCTCGTTTTTATAACCTGCCGTTGATCTTGTGCATAGTGTACGCATGTTTTCTGAAGAAAATGAACCTGTCACGCCCTGTTGGATAGTACCAAGTTGTTTTTTGGTAAAAAACATTTAAAATAACGGGAAAATTATTTCTGTGTGCTTTTTCATGCTTCTGGTTTATTCAGCTATACCGTGGGGCCGTTTTTGTCCTGTTATGTGCGTTCATTTAGCAGGAATGAGCCAGCGTAAACGACGTTGCATCCAAATGCCATTTCCTTCCTATGTGACAGAAGGTTATGATCCGTGAATGGTGAATTGCAGTTCCATCTACTAAGACGATCAAAATCTAGGAGATAGAGTACCGTCTAACAAGATTTTCCCATAGGATTTTAGACTAAACTCAGCTGGCCCAAGTTCCCATGACAATAGTAGTAGTAGCAGCATCGGTAACAATTTCCTTCGTACTTATTTGGCTGATGAGGTCTGACAGCTGTAAATTCGGGAGGAAACAAATCTGAATGATCTCTGCTTCAGTTTATTGTGAGGTTTTTGTGGTTAGGCGTAAAAACCTGCGACGATCTTTGTGTTTACTCATGCGCGCACATACGGAACTAATCGTTAACAAGGGACGTTGCGCATCAGGCCTGTTTGTAACTTCCAAAATCTGCTTCAAACTTCCAGTCCTACCCACAAATCTCAGTTTTACCCACGGGGACGTATAGTTCTGCTGATGTAGACCTATTATCGTCTCAAGTGTAAGTTAGCAGAAACTCACTTAAAGCATGTGGCATGACTCTTCTCATGCAGATTGCTCTGCATAGCCTACACTGTTTTCCTTAGGCTGTGAATGCGTCTTGACAAGGCTACATCATCTTCGTAACAGTAGCCACGCACCTAACATTTTTTACAATCTCTCGTCCTTTTATAGCTTGAACCACTTCCAGATTCATTCAGCTTCCAGACTCAGCTGGCATCATTCCACGCGTAGCATGTGCTGATTGATAGCCATCCATCTCTTTAATATGTATGCCATCGATCGCCGTTGCTCCGGGACTTACCTTTTCTCCTTTTTCTGATTAATCACGCAGTTTCAGAAGGATCGCTAGCGTGTCATTTTACTGGCTGTGTGAAGGCTTTGAAAACCCATTTTATGCCCTGGCAAGCTGCACTACATGAATGGTCACCCCTTCTACTGAGCGCCAGCTAATCACCCACAACCAAGAAATGGCTACATAGACGTACGCTCTAACCACGATTTTGGGCCTCGTCTACTTGCAATGCTGGCCTTCTTACTCGGCTTCATGATCGACCGGACATCCATCTATGAACTTATCGGTGCACCATCAGGCTAACGAACGTTCTTTGTAATCACATACAGCCACATCCGTTTAGCTGGATTGCTAGTCTCAATTACTCACTGTCCTTAACTAAATGGTTGTAATCGTTTCTAAGATCGGGTACTGTTGCCTCCCCACAAGGATTAGGAATTGTAAACGCTCCTGGCTTCCAGTTATTTTAGTGCCGCTGTATAAGTCCCGGTTGTCTCGCAAAACTTAAAATTTCTGTGCGGATACAGAAAACCGAAGTGGCTTTTGTGAACCTGCATCACCTGTGGCGTGAGCGTGGCATCAGCCTATCCGTTAACGGTTGAGTTATATCATATATATATTATATAATATATAACATATAATATATAATATATAATATATATAATATA
>SJOL01002446.1:28558-79550 GCA_004794785.1 Opisthorchis felineus
CTGTAAATGTCATGGTTGTACGAGGGCTGGGATACTGTCAGGGCGCCCACACCTAGACAGAAGGACGATTAGGGTCCTCAACCAAAGCCTTTGGCTCAAAAGCCTAACCGCAAGGCAGCGGTGTTGGGCTGGAAATGCAAGTACATTACCAATTTTACGGAACACGTCGCCACACATGTTCCAACCCCCAACCTGGAGGGCCAGGAGACTGTGTTCGTCAGACCTCTACCCATTGACCAACCTGGTATGAGAGACTCTGCGAGTGTCACGGGACACCCCCCAGTATAGCTCACTGGGTCACTGAGGTGCGCAAGCCGCCACACCACGGTAAGGTCCAGTCTCTTCGTGACGGTTGGGTGGTGGTTGGTTGGGGCTGGCCGCTGCAGCGTAGGGCGGAAGTACGGTCGGTTGGGACGCAGTGGCACGGGATGGTATGGTCTTCCTCGATTTGGTGTCCATAGTCTACTGTGTTGTTGTTGGATACGGACAGGGGCAAATTGCGCCGTGTTCGGCTCCCGAGCCCTTTCCAAAACGCCCATGATGTCTTCCACCTGGTTGGCTACTTGGAGTGCGGCTGCAACCGAGGGGAACTACCCAAGAACCGCTCGCGGAGTTTAGGGGCGCGGGTACCGACGATGATCTGTTCAAGGATCTTTTCTTCCCGTTGCCCATCGTGAAAATCAGGAAACGCGTCTTCATTCATTCGCCTTAGTTCTCGGACGAAAATCGACAGTCTTTCACCCGGTAGTTGGATTCGTGACTGGAACCGATATTGGTGTTCGACTTGGTTAATCCGTTCAGTCAGGCATGCGCGAAGCCGTTCAAAGACATCTCCTGTGATCCCGTCTTTCAAGATTTGTTCATCTCTCACTGTGTCCCGGGATTCTCCATCCAATAATGAGTAGTACACGTTTCCGTTTACTAACAAGAAACATTTGGATGTATTCCGACGTGTCCGCCGCCCAGCGGCGAAAGTTGTCACCCAAGCAGAACTTATCTTGGGGTGGAATAGTTGGAGGAGATCTGGTATGGATGAATCCAGCACTAATAACCGAGGGCAAAAGTGAAGAAAATGATTGCAAAGTTCTGTAGCACAAGGACCAGAATGAACCGCCGGATGCGACACTTTCTTCTTCAGTTTTGCTATGTGATCGGGTACGCATCATTGTTACGTATCCTAGCGTGGTCGCTAATTACGTAATATGTCTGCGTGTATGAACTTATCCAAACTCACTGTGTGCAGTTCTGAGGATAGCAGTCAGGTGGGGCTGAAAAAGGAGAATGCGATGTGTTAGATGGATGTATCGGTAAGTTGGTAGCTCTCACCAACTGTCCACAGAGAAGCACAAGAACATAGGTTTATCAGTTTATTCTCCGAGCACCAGAACATTTGGGGTCGAGGGGTGACAACAGCAGAAATCGGGGGTACAAACATATAAACATACAAAGGGTGTTAGTCGTTGGGAATGGCTCTCGATCTCCTCTGGGTGGTATTCAAGGATGTCTTCATGTTCTAACTTCATTACCGCCGCCGCTTCTGAAAGTAGACGGAAGGGATTGTGGTTAACGATGGCGTGCTCTTTGACATCTCTCGACTCATTACAGTTCTGAGGTGCCCATACATCCAAATGCTTAACCAAACACTCAAAGGAATCCGATCGCCTAAACGTCACAACTGTTTTCAACTTCTGTAGCCAAGCCGCATCTTGTAAGAGCATCGGCCTTCAAGCTGTCATCAACAATCAGTTTATCATTGCTGTCGATCCCCGAGGACAATGACATCGTTCCTCGCCTGAATCCTTAACCTAAAATGTGTAAATGTTCGTTTCGATGCTGAGCTGAGGCCTCGTTATAGGGTATAACTTGACTCCGATAACGACTTAGTGCTTGCATGCCGAATCCTTTGGTTTAATCGAGAGACATACCAACCCACCGTATGTGAGGAACTACCATAGCTTAAAAGTATCGATCTGAGGTAGCCCAATTGCGCTTTACAGTAATGCAGCAACGTAGTGGTAACGAGCACGTGAATGAAGCGCGGCGAAATGTGAAAGGGGATATACTGGTGGCGTTCAAAGCTGTCTACCTAATAAATAAATAATAATTGTCTAGCTGTAACACCATTGTGGGTATCTTGCTACTATGCCACTCGAAGGAATCTCGAAGGCTTTGATATCGCCAGTTTGCCTAACCTTAGACAGTAGCGGGGTTTTGTTTGAACCACGGACCTCCCGGTCAGTATGTTCATACCTTGACCAGTGAGTTATCTCCACGTGGGACATGGTGGTTTTTACCTACTGAACGTTGTCCAGTTTGCTCAAAGTTGGCAAATGTTGCGCGAGTTTCTTGTTCTGTGATAAGGTAATATTGTTTTTTTGGTGCCGCAAATTGACGGACGCAACTCTGGCCTTTGAGGTTCGTACACTGACTTAGACTCTCACCAACCACTATTACCTTTGGCGCCGACGTGATATCAATTTCTGCCAAGGGCAGAGTTTTCACTATAGCAGTGTGAGCCATACTGTTTCAGAGAAACGTGGCCTCTACGCTCGGAGGACATGCAAAAGCTGTCAGTGTTTTACCGTCAGTATCTCCAAAGCATTGGTCGGGTCTGGTGGGAACATGGGGTTATCAATGCTGAGGTACGCCTGATGATTTTAGGAAGAACGAGCTCTGCCACAACAGACGAATTACGCTTCGTAGGATATACTGGTTAGGACACGTACTCCGCATGCCAGAAGACCAGCTACCACTCATCTGAGGCCCACAGTTGACGTAGAATTCTGGACGATGAACGTGGAACCCCTACGGCATCGGACGTTTATGACTGCATGTGTTCTCTTGAGCGTCACCGAGCTTCGGGTCTGAATGACCTCTCACCAACATTGTTCAAAGATAGGGGCGAAGTCCTCAGTCAGCGGTTGTCTGATCTGTTTACCTGCATTTGGGAAAAGGAGACTTCCAGACAACGGAAGAGAGTCGGTGGTAGTGCTCATCTTCAAAAAAGCGTCTCGTGGTGAATGGTAACCACAGGAACATCAGCTTGATCCCGGTCTTAGCGAGGCTCTTGGTGTCACTTGTGCTTTGTCACCTTATGGTGGCTTGTCAAACACTGACCGGAGAGCAGCGAGCGGGATTCCAGCCTGGTAGGGGTTGCGTCGACCAAATCTTCACACTCCGTCGGGTGCTACAGCAACTTCATACGCACAAATAACCCACAATTTTAATATTCTTGGATTTCCAAGGCGCATTCGACCAGTCTGTTATCCTTGACACGCTTGCCCATCAAGGACTGCCCCGGAAGTTTGTGAACATAAGTTTTTTGTATTCTCAGACTTCCGAACGTGTGAGAATATACGGTGAGCTCTCCAAAAGCTTACGTACACAAAGGGTTGTCCGTCAGGAGTGTCCACTCTCTCTATTCCTAATTAATTTCGTGATCAATGAGGTAATGTGACGAACGCTGGAAGATCGTCAAAACCTCGGTGTTCAAATAACCTGTGACGAAAACCTTGTCGATCTGGAATATGCAGACGACATCGTTCTCATCTTCGAAGAGGAGGAGAAGGCGCAGGTCTTTTTGGATGAACTGACCAGAGCCATCCCGTCCTTTGGTATGCACTTTGCACCCACAAAGTGTAAGGTCATGCTCGTGGACATGCAATCATTGAGCATGCCACCTACACATCCACTCGAATTTGTGGAGCGTTTACGTATCTTGGAATTTGTATTAGTTCTGATTGTAGTGTGACAGATGAGGTCAGTGCACGAGTCTGCAAGGCTCGCACCGTGTTTGCTAATTTGAGACACGTGTGGCGTCAAAGCGGCATATCGCTGAGTCTCAAGGGACGTGTCTGTCAGGCTACAGTGTGGGCTGTTTTGTTGTATGGCTGTGAGGCTTGGCCTGTTCGAGCAGCGGAACTGAGGCGTCTTCAGGTGTTTGACAATCGTTGTCTCAGAACCATAGCTCGTGTGGGTTGGTGTCGGCGAATCCGTAACGAGGCAGTTAGAAAGCGAGTTTTTGGTTGTGCAACGGGTACTTCCATTGAAGAGTGTGTCCAGCACCAGAAGCTGCGTTGGTTGGGACACGTGTTGCGTATGCCTAATCATCGTTTGCCGAAGAGAGTGCTGTTTTCCATGCCCAATTCAGAGTGGCGGAAGCAGAGAGGTGGCCAACCCTTGACCTGGCAGAGGGGTATGAAGGAGACTACGAAACGCTTGGGTGCTGTCGGTGCTACTCGCCTTCCAGGTTGGGGACCGCGTGATCCTCACTGTGCCTGGTTGGAGACGCTGCAAGATATGGCTGCCAACCGATGTCAGTGGTGATCTTGTTGTCAGTTTCTATCCAGATTGCCTGAATGAGTGTCTGGAGGTGTAGGCACCTCGGAATAATTGTAGTGAGCTAGCACTAAGTCCCTTCCCCGTCCACCTTTATTCTTTCCTTCACAATAAGGCTTTCAAATAAATCATGGTTGTACGGCAGCGAAGCATCATTGTTGGACAATGATGTCATGCTGTCGATGATGGTGACTGCATCGCAGAGGTCGTTTCTCCCATTCTTGTGCTGAGTGGAAGTGACCAACAGATGGACAGCATGTGAACTGGCAACTAACTATGAAAACTGTAACCAGTCAACTCAGTCGGGTCGACAACTGCCGCTTCCCTTGATAGAGACCCCGGACTCGACTCACACTGGCAGAAATGGCGCAATCGCGCAGTCAGGGACGTTCGTGCGTGAAAGCTATCGCTACCCAGTTTCCGGACTAACTGCTTATCTCATCACCTTCAATGCTTGGCTGTATCTTCCACGCTCCCCCACTTTCCGGTGATCAAAACTGTAGCAGCTGGAACCAGTGTGCCCATTGAACATGGTTTGTAGCTGGTAAATTCAAGTGAACTTGAATTGGCACTACCGTGAGAGCTAACGAAACTTCCGAGATACGCGCAGCGTTCCACAACTTCCAGCGTCACTCCTTTAGAGACGTGCTCAAAGGCTGCACGCCCCCAGCATGACTTTGTACTTAGTTGCCTTGAAGCGCACGTCGAAGGGCTGTAAAATCCTAACCTTTCTAATACACTGCGTGTGCTTCCTGCTGTTCTTAAAAAATAAGAATAATGTCTCCTGCATATTCCAGGTAGATAAGGTACTCACTGGGAAAGATCTGAACATTGGGGGTCGGAGATCTTCCAGACTTCGTCTTATTACTTCATCGATGAGGAAATTAAACACTACCATATATAGGGAAGCTTTTGGAGAGCTCACCATACTTTTTCACGCACCCAAATGTATACGAATGCAAGCAATACATGGTATTCACGAACTTCTGGGCCACGCTGTTGACAGAGTGTGAAGATGTATTCTAGACTGTTACATCCTGGCCGGGATTACACTTTCTGTTCCCGGGTTTCGTCTTTGTACCTTTTCATAAGACGAAGTGTAATAAACGACGCAATTGGTTCGATTGCAATGTGGGTCAGTCTAATTTCTCTGTGACTGTCACATTCAATACGAGCACTTTCTTTGAAAATGGGCACTACAATCGATCGCAGTTTTCTGGATGGTCTCTCATCCAGATGTAGACAATTAAGTTAGACAAGCACCGACTGACGGTTCCACTGTGCGGGTGGGAGTTCGTCCGCACTAGCCACTTTTTGACGTTTTGGGGAAGACAAGGCCCATTATCGAGGCTGTCGGGGGTTCCAAGTTCACTGACGTGGGTTCGGTTTCGGGTGGGAGTCCGACTGAGCAACTGCAGGTGGCCGGTCGAATTGTCGTTGGAAGTGGTTAACCCAGTGATTCAGGTGTTCTTTTTATTTAGGTAGGCGCTGTTCCGCCCACCAGGAGCCTTTCTGGGCCTATTGCGTGTATCAGTTGAGACAGTTTGCGCGCATCTTCAGAGTTTATCGCTTCCTCTATTTCCGGTTTGTAGGCCCACTAGGCTTCTCACTCCGCGCAGATGATGTTTTTCAGCAGACGTCGGACAGTTCGTTGAGTTGTCCTGTACTCTCGATGAGGAGGAATACCTCGCCAAGCTTCGGACAATTTCGGGGTGTTGCCCGATATCCAGTGCTTATATGTAGTTGATTGCACCATTCCACAAGCGAAGCGACGCGCATGTTGCAGGGCAGTACCTTTCAGTAGGAGTCAACATCAGGAGTCTTGTCCGGAAGGAACTTCACTAGATGATTTTTTGTATGCGTGCTTTTCATCAGAGTCCGATAGCTTCTGAATGGCTAAACGAGATGTGCACATTTTTCGCGCTCCTGGAAATTGCAACGAGAAGCAGTAACGAACGGGCACCATCATCATCATCGACAGCATCAGCGTTCAAAACTGATGCTTCATTGCTGTATAACGAAAGGGCGCTTAGTCCGAATCCACGTAGGTGCTCCAGAACGAGAGGCATTTGGGGGACACCACGTGTCCAAGTGGCTTCGGTGTTTTTGGGGCTTAGTACTACATAGAGGCTGTCTGGTCAGTGCATAAGTGCAGCAGGTGCTCACCGTTGTCCCTGCGTCTCGATGGCAGTCCAACACAACCGTCCAACTAGCCCCCAGCAGCGCTAATTGCACCTACTTCCCCTGTCTAGGCTTGGGCAACCTGGCAGTATCCCTGCCCTTGTGCTTCCTTCTGGTGGCATGGCAGCCAGGCACCGAAAGCGTGTTACAGCTGAACGATTATCTTTTTCGATCGGGTGCACCAACAGTGTGCTCTAAAAGCATGGACGGCTAAAATAAAAGGAGACTAACTATCAACGAGGTTTCTAGTAGTCAGAGTGTATGTAATAGGACTCTGTGGAATCGTTTAACACTTCACGGCCGTAGGCGGACTGACAGCACAACGTCGATTGCTTGTCCAGGCTTGGACCTGTTGGCCCGAACTATCCATACATGTTTTCCCTCGATGAGTCTTGTGCCTGTTACGATTCACCGGGCCACTTCCGTGCACATCGCAGTTGTTTAGTTGTCTTCATATGATTTGGCACTTATAGGCTGTCTGTTGGGCGAACCCGTGGCTGTAGAACTGTTTACCCCGTGATCTAGGCTTGGGCAACCTGGCGGTATCTCAGCTCTCGCGCTTCCTTCGGGTTGCGTAGCAGCTAGGCACCGGAAGGGTGTTATAGCTGAACGATTATTATTACCGTTATTATTATTCCCTGAGGTTTACACCGGGCACAATCCTTCAGTTGTTTGCACGCGCGTAGTCTCCTGTCCTGCGTTCTTGACTATCGGCGTCGTTGGGTGTGTAACAAACAACTTCAGGAACGAATGTCAGCCCACTGTACTGCTATCTCACTTCGACATCACCGCCACTTCCCGTCAGTGAAAATTACCGTGAAGCACCAAAGGTTAGCCTTCTATGCTACATGGTATTTCTGGATTTCCAAAGCGCCTTTGACTAAGTTGAACGGTCCATTCTGTAATCGACGAGATAGTGGGACGAACGCTGGAAGGTTTTCAAAACTCTGGTATTCAAATGGCTGCTGAAGAATAACTTGTCGATCTGGAATATGCAGGCGACATCGGTCCCGTCTTCGGAAAGAAGGCACAGATATTTTGAGGTGAACTGGTATGTGCTTTGCACCCTCAAAGTTCAAGGACGTGCTCCTGGGCATGCAGTCGCTAAACACACCACTTACAATCCAAGGAGGAGCACTCAGCGTTGTGGGACGTTGTGCCTGTCTTGGAAGTCTTGTTACTTTACAGTGTGACAGATGAAATAAATGCACGAACCTCTAAGGTTTGCCCAGAATAATGCTGCTCTCCGTGCCCGATTCAGAGCAGTTCAAGCAAAGAGTCGGTCAATCTTTGACCTTACAGTGGAAAACAAAATTGATTTTGAAAAGTCGGTACTGTCCATGCTACTCACTTTCCAGCATGGGGTCCGCGTGATCCCCCTGTGCATGGTTGGAGACGCTACGAGATATGGCTGCTAATCGATGTCACTGGTGTTCTTCTTATCAGTTCCTACCCAGATTAGCTGAATGAGTGTCTGCAGGTGTAGACACCTCGGAATGACTGGTAGTTTAGCACTAAGTCCCTTCCCCATCTGCTTTTGATCTTTTCTTTAGAATGAGGCTTTCAAATAAATTGTGGTTATACGGCAGTCAAGCATCAGTGCTGAATACTGATGTGCTGTCGATAATGATGATAGCACACCTATAAAATGAAAATCAAAGCAGTCAGGTCGGAGTTCTTAAGACAAGGAGCGATGCAATCCAGTATCAGTATACGTCTGACCACCTGACACAATGGGAAATGTTGTCTTTCTCGACGACAAGTTGATCTTGCCGTACAGCGATTTTCATTACTAATTTGGTGAAGTTGGTTAGTCAGTTAATCAATGGATTTGTCGCTGCGAGGATGCCGTTCTTAAATGCTTCAATTTCTAAGACCGCGATGGTGAGCCGACGTCAGTGGCATTCATGCTTCAGTTCCACGCAACCCGTCTGACAGTTTTGGAGGTGCAGGCACCTAGGATATTTGTGGCGGGCTGGTGGTAGGCATTTTCCTCCTCGCTTTGTTCCTTTTATACATCGGGACTTTCTTTGAATAAAGTGGTATGCATATATGGCAGTGAAGCCCAGATTTTTTCAACGACGACGATGACACTGGAACTTACTGTGTGACCTCATCCTTTTCTTATTTCAGTTTCCTGATCCTGCCCTTCCCTATGTCCGCGTCGATATTTCTATATTCACCGAACCTGTCCGTCGACTTGCAGAAGACAATAATGAAAGAATGTAAGATATTTTGGCGCCATACGATTCTCCTCCTCATCTGCTAGGTCCGAATCGATCCAAATCACATGGCGTTTGGCTGAAGTATCTGGACAAAATGGAGTCCAAGGTTCGGGAAATGAATTTGGGAGAATCGGCCAACCAAATTATGCTAAAGCTATATGAAGATGCTTGCTCGGTAAGATAAAGTATACTCACCCGTTTATCAAAATTTGTTTTCCTCTCAACAGTGGCTACCAGAACTGTGGACCGATGAAACTTCACTGATTATAACAATGCGAAGGGCTGCTCTTCTGCTTCACCAGTAATCATTTTCAGCTGCGATTTTCTCACCTTGATTTTTAGTGACATTGGTAGCGGCTTGGCCTTAATGTCCCTCTGTTCACTGAATGCTCGGCGCAACCCGCGCCTTGCAATTGCCGTTGCATTCCACTACAGTAGGGCTGGTAAGCGGTATTTCATTTTCTCTGGAATTTCGGCAGGAGAACGCTCAAGGGCCAAGACGGTGCTGGCGACTGCGAAGAAGCAGGCCACTTCTGTGGATCATGCCCTACTTTGTGGGGCCGAAATGTTGTTGGAGTCAGGTGGTGATTGGAAAACAGTTTTGGGTGCGCTTTACTACGAGCCACCCTACAATGGAGGTAGGAGATTAGGCTTTACTATCTCTTACATTCTCTAGGAGGCCTGAAACCCCCTGACTCAATGATCGGTATGTGCGCCTTTCTTTACAGTTCTATCTCTTCACTCTCGCTTCGTTCATAGATCCATCCCAATTCACGGTGGATAAACCCAAAAAGTAAGCAGTTTCATGTCTTCTTTAACCCAGTCTTTCTTAACAATTCGCCATTTGAGCACTCAAATCCGTCTTTTACGGGACAACCTTGTTTGTGGTTTTCCAGATCCTCAATTCAAAGTGAAGAGAAAATGGTTCACTTCGCTCAGGATTTGAGTACAACAAGTAAACTATGTCTTTTCATGAAACGAATCTTCTTACAGTCCCTAAAGCTGAACTGTCATCTGTGTCGAGCCTTTCCGAGTCACAATTCGGCTCTCTGTCGAGCAGCAAGGTAACAGAGCCCACCGAGTCCGTTTTAGGGTCAGATTCTGGTGTCTCTGAGACGCCCACTCCGTTCACTGCGTGAGTTCAGAGTTAACGCCCTTGAGTTACTCCGCAATACATGCATTCCTAACATTGGACGCATATATAGAGTGCAAATTTATTCAAGAGAATGACGCATTATGCATGAAAACTCCTGCTTTATATTCATTTGAAGTTCTGTTCTGTACCACATCCAGACAGTTCAAACGCCTTTGAGTCTTCGACGACCGAGTTTTATTTTGGAAATACTCGAAACTTAGTTTTCTTGTGTGATTATTTCAGCCTCCATCGTAACTTTTCTCCGAGCATGTGTAGCATACATTACAATCGATTTTGACGGTGGTTATCCTCTAATTCTGTCCACCGAAATCCATCCGCCTCCATTATTCTGTCAGGAGTGTAACCGATGGCAC
Source organism: Opisthorchis felineus (assembly GCA_004794785.1). Taxonomy (NCBI): domain Eukaryota; kingdom Metazoa; phylum Platyhelminthes; class Trematoda; order Opisthorchiida; family Opisthorchiidae; genus Opisthorchis; species Opisthorchis felineus. The sequence continues at coordinate 38,812 of SJOL01002446.1, forward strand.
TGAAGTTTCGACGGTTCGACAGTATCATGATCGATCGGTGAACGGATCCCAAAGCAAATTGGGTAACAGTGCTATGAGCCTTTGCCCTTCTTCTGGACTCTATCACTCGAGCAGTTTGCCACCATTTCACACCTCGCCTTCCAGACCTGGTCGAATACCTCTTCGTACGATAGACCTACCGCCACATTTGCCCTGCTCTAAGGGGACAGGTGAATCGACCAGTGCAGCCATTGAGGTTAGTACCAAGCATGCTGCTTTACCTTTCTTTTCTCTCGAAGTGTCTACCCTCTGGATCGACATGTGCTTTGAACAACACAATTTTAACATAGTCCCGCAGAGTTCAGCTGGACACAGGGGACCAAAGAAGTGGAGTGATTCTACTACTAATTTGGTGGGAGTAATACTGGATTTTCTCACTGTAAGGCACTGGAGGAGACTTGCATTCTAGGTTCTACGGCCTCAGTTGTTTCTTCCAATGCATTTGACGGTATTTGAGGTTACCTCTTGTTACACAAGAGGACATTGAAAAAATAATGAAAAGTGCAAAACGCGTGCAGTTGCGTGGTTTACCGTTATTCCCACGACGATCAGTCTTTGAGTTCTATTTTTTGGGGTTTTTCTACTCTTTCTGCGCAACCCATCTCCTCTTTGGGTACACGGCTTGGTCAAGTATTGTCTTAAACTAACCGGAACCTTAGCCGCGATTCCACATCTACTAAAAGCACGGAAACAAGTGTCTGCAACATCTTATTGCTACGTGGTTGTTCCTAACGGGAGGTTCCAGCTGAATCTCTCGCTTACAGTAGTTTTCAATTGAATTTGTTATACAAAGACCGTCTCGTGTTTCGGTTAGAGATATCGCCGTATATTTTATTGAGGTTGCTCACAAGGGCGCTAAAAGCCCACAACCGTTTTCGCCTTTTTTGAGTATCATCAGGTAGGTGTAGTTCCCGAGTTTCTGTCAGCCTTACGTTCTACTTGAACCCAAATTGTACGAAATTCGCGAACTGCACTCATTCGCAAACCAGCTTCGTTTTAACGGGGCACTCGACTGAATCCCGGTGAAATTCCTCGTTCATGTTAGTCTTCAACTGAATGTACTGCACAAAAGCCGCCTCATGTTTTAGTTAAGGAGATCTTCGAGATATCGCAGTTTTTTCTTGACAGAGCACACAACTCACACGTTCTCAGCAGCGTTTTGAGTAGTGTCTTCCGTCAAGAGTCAAACTATAATTTGTCGCCCTTATGAGTGGGTTTTGAGTCCCTACGTGTCCCAGTTCTCTGGTCTAGATAGTACCAAATTACAATTACTTCTTACATGTTGAAGATGCTCTTTGACACCATACAGTGCGAAGCGAGGGGACGAATGATCCATTTAGGATACCCATATGATAGATTCTGGCTGACTGCAAATGTGTTCATGGTGATCGATATGCCTGGACAAAATGATTGAGGCTCCTAGTCAATACCGCCTCGGAACAGGTGAACGAAGCCCTGTTGCTGCAGGTTGATGAAACACCAATAGTGATGTTAGACATCAATGTGCCTAGAGAAACATTTTGCAGTATATCTTATGTATCAGTTCCATGAGCCATATGATCCCCTTTTTCAGTAATTGCATTTGAGTCTGTCTCTGAGGTGCGCTGTTAAATTGGTTCAATACCGGTGACTGGCGTCCAAGTTGTCCAGGCAGTCTAACCCCTCCCAGTTTTCATCATGGCACTACATAGGCACGAAAGATGAAAGATTTCCCTGTCCTCAAAAACACTCTCGTTAGACAGCCTATCTCTACTGTTCTGCTTTCCTTACGCCGATGGCTCATCATATTAGTTACACTCATACCATACCCGTTGGTGCCACAAACTGACTGCCAGTTTGTTAGACTGATCAGTTCCGCTGCATATGGCAAATGCACGTTGCCATACCACACGACCCTTACATGGGAAGGTACACAGGGTGTCTGGGATGGACAAGGTGCAGCAGACCCTTAAACTCAGGCATAACTAGCTTGGTGGATGCTTCGTCCATGTAATCACTCAGCACAAACATCTCATCGATACAGTATTGAGCTCGAGATGGCTCAGTGGTTAAGGTGCGGACTTACTGACCGGAAGATCCGTGGTTCGAACTCAGCCTAGACTGTTCCTGTCTAGGTTTGGATAACCTGGCAGTATCCCAGCCATCGTGCTTCCTTCGAATGGCATGGCATCTAGACACCGGAAGGGCGTTGCGGATGAATAATATTGATATACTTATTTTTATATTTAGGTACAGTATGCACGCCATTTTCGGTGAATAGTTTAGAATTGGGCTGGGCATTCGTACGGAGAGTTGCATTGGTTAGTTTCAGACTTGGCATTCTAATTCGGGAGAATAGGGCTTATACCAGAATACTATACTATACCATAATATACAGGCCATCTGGTCTGTCGGGCTCTGATGTAATGCCACGCTAATAAGCTGACACTCGAGGATTGTACCTGCCTGATGATGAGTCTCAAGAAGGGAGAAACAGGTCTTGGGTCGCCGAAAGGTTTTCAACAGCCTAGTGAGTAGTGTGCTCCGCCAATAAAATATGCTGCGTTATCCCGAATGTCGTACCAAGTAACACGTGAGGCGGATTTTGTTCATTTGAAGAATAATATAAACGAGAGATGGAGTCAGTTGAGTCTCCCGTTATCACCAAGTTACTTTGGAAGTGACTGTATATAGCCCAAAACAGCGTTATTTCTGGTACAGGCTACCAATACAACGACCGGAGGTCACTCACTGAGGGGTCCACCCCCGACTGGTGTATCTGCAGGCAATATAAGCACTTCGCAAAAGGTTTGAAAGAGGCGAATGTGCCGGAGAGAAGTAGGGCAGTGATCGTTCCAGATGGATATAATTGCTCTTTGACATCACCATCCACCTGATAGCAGCTTTTTCAAGATGTGCGAGCAATCACCGGTTTCTAGATGGGTATCGACTCAGCACTTTGACCCATTCCAATGGGGCTCAGCTCCACTTAATCTAACGTTAGAGCCCTCGCGATAACTTAATCACGAGGCTCGTGATAACCCCTCACCTGAAAAACTTTGTTGAAGGATTCTTGCTGAATACTCTTAGGCAACGCACAAGACACAGAGCTTCAGTTGATTTCAGGTCGACTAAATGATCTAACCTTACCATCTACCTATATCATTCGAAAAGGGCAGTATCGCAACATGGACTAGGCCTTGGACAAGTTGACGCGCTGCCTTAATTAGCCATATCATTTTCGACAACCCACGGCATACACTCTTACAAAATGTCTGCTCGTGTTTTCTTTTGTAGCGTTCTCGATTTCTCCCGAGTGGACAAGAGAATGTGACGAGATCTGCTTCCTTTACTGAGCCCTCCAAGCGTGAATTTGGTATGTGTTCTCCTCATCTTTTGCTCTTTAGCGTTTGTATGCAACTTTTTGGATATGAGCAACTACGCTGCACGGCTTTTCCTCATGTTTGTGTTGGTTGTATTAAAGTTAAGTTGAGTACGAGTCCCACACATTCTGATGCTCTTGGTTAGGTCAACTTCCCTTGGAAGTTGTCGGTTTGATCTTTCACTGGTGGAATAACCATATCTGTACTTCCCGCCGAACTTGACTGTTGAATGAAGTTGTCTGGGAAAACACCAAGATTTTTCTTTTCTGTTTGTTCGTTATGTTATTACCGGTGGAGTCTTATGTGCGTACACTCCATCGTTCAGTCCATTTCAAAAAATACAACCCTACACGACTAGTTGCAACCAATCTTAACATCGATGTTTGACAGTCGATACACGGGACCGAAAATATCTCTCCGTCTTGGATAGAACGGATGTATATTCCTACTACCCTTTCTTCAAGTTGTTTTGGATTTTTCGGTAGAATTGTGAAAACTCTAACCCATGGCATGACTTACCCTTGGGAACGCCATACTAGCGACATAAAACAGGCCAGGACTGCATCGCTTCGTATTACCATGATATTTTTTCGTGTTATAATCAACTTCAACGTAGTATTGGAATTCGGAGCTTTAGGAATTTCAAAAGGCTGTTACTTGGGCATTGAAGGTGATGTAAACACCTCGAAGAATGAAATATGGTCAACGGATTCAAGATGCAAAGGTGTGACGTAAGAACCGAACCAGAGTTCTGAGAACAACCACAAATAGATTGCTAATACTACGATTGCGACCTGCAACTCTGTTTACTCCGCGTACAGCGTTGTTGTTCCTGATATTCGTAGATGTATCAGTATATTTGGTTCTTCTGGTGCAGCTACCCTCTCAAATTGGTCGACTCTCTTGCCTTCTTCATGTTGACATTCAGGACTTAGGAAACCCCAACTTTTCACATTCCAGCAGGCTGTCGGAACGCCCCATGTTTGCTTTGCCTTGGGATGATAGTGCTCAAACTGACCACTCTAGCAGTATGTGACGGCCGCGCGACTCGCTTTGGATGTTTATTTGTAGCAGCTTCGATTCGTCAACCCGTGGTCACCACTGCAAAGTGAACTGGTGTTAAACTACATGAAGCGGATGCCATGGCCAACGATGATCGCACGAAAAGTGGGTAACACAGTACAGTCAGAAAACTGGGTAGCTAGAGCATTAGGTTCATTCAGCGGGCGGGGGGAATTTTTTGGGTCCTGTTTGTATTTAGTTAGTGCATCAATCCGTTCACTCTTCGTTCCCTCGTATACTGTCCGACGCCATAATTTGCTTAGGCACGTTTCGGTTTGCATGGTTTATCTGGTAGCAGATATGCTCACATTCCAACGTGTTCGCAAATAGCCGGTCCCCCGATCTTCGCATTGTGAGTGATATGAGTGAGGGCTGTCTCACCCTGGACAGGTTAGTCAGCGTGTGTTCATGCGCATTTTGTGTTTAATCCTCGATCCAAGTCATCTTGTCACAAACAGGGTTAATAGGAAGTGAATGGGAAGCCTTTATACAAACCACCAAACGGCCTCCGGGTCGGCCCTCCAGAGGTAACTGGGTTCGGGAGGCGAAGGGGTCGCGCTTGGGTTTTCCGGTGAAAGTAACCTCTTGCAGATAAGAGGTCAGCCGGTCACTGCATTTCTACAATATCTGGTCTCCAATACACATATTTCATCCTAATCTGCTTAGCGGTTTACTTTCTGTCGTATATAGAGAGGGCCTACGCTCGCTGAGTCTACCTTTGGGGTAGCAGGGCACAATGGAACTTCTCCAATAGGAGAGCATTGTTTTTTTCTGCGACAATAGATGACCTTCCCACAATAACATGCTCTCGAGGATACCAGGAAAATAGAATCGCTTGTTCCATTCATGGCACGAAGCAATAAGTGAATGAGGTTCTGGACAGTTAGTTCCACCAAAACCAGCTAGTATGCTTTCGCACGGTGGAAATTTTGCTAATTGTGAAAAGTACTCTTTCCATTTCAAACAAGCCGATGTTTGTTGCGATCTGGAAAACATGGATGCCATTCTCTCAGAACACCACTAGTTAATGAGTACGGAATCCGTCCTAGACTGGATGTCGTTTACACTCAGCGTACTGTGTCCGTGTTTGTATCGTCCAGCTGTAACACCCTTTCGGTGTCTAGCTGCCATGCCACTCGAAGGAAACACGAGGGTTGGGATACTGCCAGGTTGCGCAAGTTCAAACAGGAGATGTCGAAATGCAGAGGTCGGGTTCGCACCACGGACCTTCCGGTCAGTAAATTCGCTCTCTAACCACTGAGCCATCTCGCCCTCCGAATGTCCGTGTTCACGAACCATATTACAGTGGAATGTTCCATCTTTCCGACCGAACCGACTGGGTCTGTATTGTGTCCGAGCCGGCTTCGGACGACTTATGTAGCAAGAGATTTGGCCATAGTATCTCTTGGAAAACAGTACTTTGCGCGAAATATTGTATATAGAAGCCATACATCAGAGGTGGGAATTCATTTAGGACGTGTGAGAACTGATCCGGCTGTGTTGGAGCTGTGTTTGAATACGTATCACTCGAAACTGTTCATCGACTACCAATCATCGTAATTCTGATTCTTACTTGGCGTCCCAAAAAAGTACGCCCAACATAGAATTAAGTTTTGGGTTATGGTTTACAATAACACCAAATATCACCAATTGTGGATTAGGTTACCTTATTTGGATAGTGGCAGTGGAGGAATGAAGCCCGGACAAGGCTTTCCAGGCTATTATCATTGATAAGAATTTTATGTGATTTACCCTTATAGACTTGCTATATCGAACGGATATAGTCCACATCGAGTAGGTTAATGTTTTAAGTTGTATGCGCTAGATTAAGTGTTCAAAACTATGCCAGTTTTCCTGCATTTTTTCAAGGAAATCCAAACATGATCCGTCATTTTTAACATCTGAATGAGCAAGTTCACTTGATTTCAGATTCGAATTCAAATACGAAAGTTTATATGAACACTTAAGAATATACGATCAGAATCAATCTTTCCGATGGTACCTTGGTTCTACCCCGGTTGCCACTTGACTTGAGAAACCTTTCATACAACATTTTGTTTCACTCTAGCTGCTGCTTCCGACTCGGCATCCACCAATCCGTTCCTCGCCAGTCGATCGGATTTTGGTCGCAGCACTTTGGCCGAAGTTAACCACGCTGTCCAGTCTACCGTTCCACCGTCAAATCAGGTAAGTACCCTCAAACCCCCTTTGTTGCTCGAAGGACACTGCCTACAATTACCTGTTTTTCATACCGACATTAAATACTCTATGAGGATGTTTCAACTTATCTCTCCATTACAGTGCACGTACATCCCTGCTCTGCCAACCACAATGAGGAGAATTCGAGTCTGCCAGCGAGCACACTATATCTGTAGGGAACTTAGACTGTAAAGAGTTCGGTCGGTTTACTCGCTTGGGTCCATTATGTACCCTATCTGTTTTATCTGTAGGCTGCCAGGTGAACTCATCGAGGTTGATGATGTCAACAGGTCGATGAGCTAGCCTGCTTGGAATGACTGCTTTCCCGATTGTTGATGAATGAAAATGATCGACACTCCCACCCGACTGGCAGTTGAGACTGTCGTCAATCGATACTTATGATAGACTCTTGTTGTATTCGATGACTGAACTCTCACATGAACGGTCAACCTTTGGGTTCATATTTATTACCAGGCCACAGTAATCCGTCATTACCGGATGATAAACTCAAACTCAAATACATTAAACCCCCCTCCAAAAGAAACACCGCATTTGGGGCTTCTTCCTGAATTATCCGTTGGCTTGTGTAGCTTGTGTGGACACCCTGTTACCTTGAATAAAAGAAATGAAGCACGATTCAGTGAGACGCATATGTAGGATAAATCATGTCGTGTTCCGTTTTTTTCTCTCACCGATTGACATCAGTAATTCCATCTCCTGAAGCTGTGATTAATCCTGAAATTCAGCCGATGAGTGAGTGCTGGTAATGTTTCAAACCAGGTCACCCTCACCAGTCATCAGACTAACCGAAATTTGATATGTATACCTGCGGCTTTACGTTACAGAAGTAAACTGCGAGGTTTTATTTGAAATTTCACTCGACTTGATTCTTGTGGCCTTAAGTATAAGCTTTCCTGGTGAACTTCAAAGTTTGCTTATTATTATAGTGCAATCAGAACAGCCTAGGCAAAATCATTCTGTAGGATTTGTGACAACCAACGGAGAACAAGTTGATCCCATTTTCAATCTAGTCATTCATTAGTTACATCAATAATTCCGGGAAATATGCTTTGAAAATATCTCTCTCCTCTCTTTGGATAAGAAAGTGGTTCGTCAACGTGGAATACCACAAAACGATTGAGCTTCAGTGAGTCTCATATCCGTAAGGTGCTAGCCCAATCGAACGAAATTACTGCTCAGCTGAACTTGGAAGAACACCGAATTCAGTCGATGAAAGCTAAATCTGCCCCTGACATTCAGCGACGCGGTCACGTCTATAGAAGGCATACAGTCATAGATTTCTAGCTAAACATACTATAGCCGGCCTGTTATATTGCTTGGAAAAATCGACAAGTCCTTTTTACACCTCTAATCGTGTGTAGTAGATTGAGGATAAACACCGTAATTACTATAGTAGGATTAGGAGTTCCGGGCCCAATTAGGCTCGGACAGTGCTAAAAAGATTGGGCGCCATGTGGTATGGAATCTTTTAAAGTCGAAACACAGCGCAGTGGAATAAGATGTTGTAATCAAACATTTCGGTTGCCGTGGGTATCTATTTTCAAGGATTTTTGAATACGAGTCAAATACAGTTTCATTTGAGTCCACTATCATGCCTTGTGTTTGGTAGGTTCCTGTGGTCAGTCGGCAGTCAAATGCGGCCAGTGTGTGTGCTTTGTTGAGGGCGTGCTTCCGTTTGCTGTTGTGATGGCTGTGATGCGCCATTGTTGAGATCCTTGTTTTGCATCTCGCTACTATGCCTGCTGAGGTGTTCAGTAAGTCCAAGCCAGATGGACGGGATGCTGGTGCCATCATTACGGTTGATGCAGTTCGGTTGTGTGTCGATCTCTAGGGCCTCAGCGCACGTCCGTTCCACGTGTGAATTGAATTCTGACTGCAGTATACGTCTGCCATCAAAGTTGATTCGATGGCTTCACTCAAATGCATGGGGCGCAATGGCTGAGCCGCGTTCAAGTTTTTTTCAATTCTATTGGGTTTCTTGAAAGAAAACGCTCATGTGCTCCGTGATTCGTACATAGAGTTGCCTGGCTGTCTGGCCTATGTGTGTGGCCGGACATTCTGCACCGAGAATTTGGTAGAGGCAGTTTGTGCGGTGTTTCAGTTCGCTAGGGTTCTTAGCCCTATCAAGGTATTGATGTAAGGTGTTGTCAATTCGGAAAAATATTTTGATATCATAATGCCCAAGTATCTGTCGAATGGTGTCTGAAGTGCCACCTCTATAGGGTATTCCCACGGTGACCATCGGATTTTTGTCTTCCTGTCTCACCGTTCCGGGTAGCGTTCTCCCCAGCGTTGTTGGACGACAAACTTAGTACCGTATTGGACTGCTCCGAAACCAACAGCTCCAGAGTCGGGCAGTTACTCAACCAGCCAATGCCTCCAGAACCGAGCAACGTCCTTCGATTTCCAGAAGCCGGAAGAGTTTGTTTGAGGGCTAGAAAAATGGCAATGCTGTAACCTTCTTTGGGTTACTGTTTGAAGGTACACTTTTTGGGCGGACCATGTAGGTTGATAGGACTGAGAGGACAATAATTTGCGAAGAGGATGTCGTACTGCTATCAATCGAAAGCGGACTAGTCATTTGGAAACCCTAGTATGAGGACAACATCAGTAGGCGGGACAAGCTTCCTTTTGGACACAAGAAATCATAATTGATAGAATATAGCACCTAGGAGTGCAAGGCAAACTTTTGACCTGGATAGAACGTTGACGAGTAGAAGCTTCGTTTAAGTTTCGACCCAACACGCTGGGTCATCAGCTTCTGCCCTGTAACAAGTAGACAGTTTTGCAAATCTTTGCAGAATTGAGACATCACTTGTTTGTATTAACCCATTGAATACTTTCGGATGTTCGTGACACTTATTCAGTTGTTGCGCCTTTGGCTTGCTGGGCTGCTTGGTTACTGAACTCAATTCGACGAAACTGTTTGATAATAGCCATCACTTCCCATATGGGGGCGAGATGGCTCAGTAGTTAGAGCGCGAATTTACTGACCGGAAGGTCCGTGGTTCGAACCCGACATCTGCCTCTCGACTTTCCCTGTCTAGGCAACCTGGCATTATCCCAGCCCTCGTGCTTTCTTCTGGTGGCATGGCAGCTAGGCACCGAAAGGTTGTTACAGCCGAGCGATTTTTTTTGTACATCCCATATTGTCTGCCCATGCTAACCAGTGGTAGGCGTGGAGTGGACTGGACATGCACATAATACATGTTATCTCGACTTTATACGTTTTATTCGACGGATTCAACAGTAGCATTAGTTTCTTCACCCCGCTTTGCGAACTCGCTGTTGCTGTCAAAATCTTTCCTCTGTCAAAGTTAGGTGGCCGATCGTTTTTTCAGTAGCTACCGTGAGTTTCTGACAAGTCCCCTGCACTACTCGCTGATGTCCAAGAAACCACTACATATGGTCACTTCATTCTTTCTAGCTAGTTCCTCGTTGTCAAAAATACCCCTTTTTCTTTGTGCGCAGATTTCCGTTGGGCACCTACGTGTGAATGGGAAACCGTACTGGATTCTCGGTGAAATTGGTCGTGGTGGTTCCTCTGTGGTAACTAATCCGCTTATTTGTCCACTTTTATGTTTTTCTTGAGTTTTTCGCGTCATGTTTGTGTATATGGCGTGCGAAAAACTTTTAAGGCCACTCGTTTCTATAGGTTTTCTCCACCATCGTTGAACCCAGAGCACCTGAGTTTCCCAACACTTGTTGCCCAGCATATTCGTGGACCTTTTGACCGATTTCGATGCGATATGCATCAAATTCATAAAAATGTGTGTGGTTGTGAAACACCATTAAGACTCTCATATCGACCCAATCGGTCGCAGATCTTTGGCTACACTGGATGTGTGCTTTTCGCTTATTCAGCCATTGCTTCCTCAGGGCCACGGATGTGGTCGTGATTGTCACTCAGTTGCTAGTTACATTAGTGCTCCCAGTAACTATTTGAGTTACACGGAGGGTGACATGTAGAACGTCAAATTCACCAGCTACTCAAACTAGTTGGCGACACGTTATCCGGAGGGCAACAGCTCGAAAGCTTTAGACGATGGGTCACCTGTCCCTCCTCCAAGGACGGAAATGCTCGTGGGATCGGAACACAACCGTATTTTTTGGATCTGTTGTGAGGAAATCGCAATAACTGGCAGACTTAGCAACTACTCCGTGAGATTTGTTACATGGATTAGTGTGCAGAACGCAACTTCAAGCTATCAGAGGGTGGCGATGTGGGAAAGACGCGGATGCTCATCACTAACATGCCAGACAATTCTATGGCCGAGACTGTGAAGGGGACCTTGACGTCGATTGCGACATGAATTGTTGCCGCCCTGTGTGCCTTCAGCTAGCTACCACCATTTAGTAAGACCCAGAACGAAAAGGAGCTACCATCTTCAAGATTCGTTTGATACACGCGGCCAGAGGTATGGTGGACAGAGAACCTTCCATTTTTACCCCTTGATTCAAGGCACGTACAATAGCCACAGAAGAAACCGGTAGCATTCTGCTTCTCCATCTTGACCAGTGTTTACGCGTTATTCGTGTGTCCAAAACACTTCGGAACAATACGGAAACTACTTATAGTTGGTGGATATAAATTACTTGATTTCGCAGTTGTAACCTAGAAAGCCGAGAAGCCTCGGAAAGAACACTATATTCTTGCAAATGTAAAGAGAGATATCGGCTGCTGGGGAACTTGCTAGTTCCGGGATATGTAGGGACGTCTAAAAAGACATTACAAACGATAGTTTGCCTCCATTTCTCCGTCTTATTCTGTGGGGCAATTGGAAATCAAGATGGGAGCTTATGAGTGCGTGCGATGGATGCTCTTACGACCGCCTCTGATAGTTTTAATCACGGAGCGAAGTCTCCTATTTCTTCATTCAGATCCCAAGTCGTTCTTTCAGAAATCGAATGATACATGACTGAATTTATTCAAAGTAGTATGGAAGTTGTGTGACAGCCAGGACGACTTTCTCATCCATACGTGGTTTCAATCTGAAGATGTTGATGGTGTCCAAGCAAGTTTATGTTTCTGCTTGCGTATAGCGATGGATTTAACGTTTGCTTCGACTTCCTAAAAGTCCTGTTTGATCTGAACATCAATGCGGAGTGGTGTTCACCACTTGTTATCTTCTTGCCTTATTTTGAGCATTTTTATCTGCACATCTCCTGACATAAACCCCGTAAATGTGCAACAGAACAAAGGTGGTGGGATTGCGTCGATTTCGGAGGCAACCGTCTTGCAACCTCATGATTTATATGCCCTCCATTATAGCCAAAAGCAGACTGGTGCAGGACGAAGGCATGATCCAAAGCTGATCTCCAAGGCGAATAAACTTTGCAATGCAGTGTCATCGACTTCTAATGCATCGGACTGCGTACCCTATTATTTCAGACAGCGCTTGAATATGTCGTTTAATGCCAGTTTTTCAAATTGTCCGATACTTGTTCATCGGATATAGTAAGTTGTTCTAGGCCTTTGTGTCACAGAATGATGCGGTCAAACAAGGATTGTACTGGAAAATAGCTTTACAGGGGCGAAAAGTGATGGAACATGCGCTTGTGCTTATTCGGGTGTGAACACTTATTTGAGCCCCTGTATACACAACGGATACAAACCTAAGACAATTGCGGCTCGAACACAAATGAGACAACCTTTGCATACACACACGCGGTCGATTGTTTTTGCAACGTGTGTCCCTTAGATCTTCGTAGATAAATCCCAAAGATGGATAAGTGTTTTTCGGTGCAAGCGAACATGTGCATACCATATTTGTTGTCAGTAGTCTATACCAACAAAAAAGCGAAATGAACTTAACAAGGATGGTTCTCATGGCATTACACCCTCTAGTCCTTAAAGAGCTCGTGGTTACCCTCCTTACGAGCATTGCTGTGGCCGGTCCCACCATATCTGAGGCTACCATCCCGCCCTGAACACTCGACACCCCCCACCGGTTAATGACCATTACGTCAACGCGTTGGTGTACCAGCTATTGTATCGTCTGGCGTTTCGTCCTCCCATAACTAAAAGTCAATGTGACCGAGCTTGTTGCACCCCCTTGTTCACGTTTTGTTATGCTTACGTTTTAAAGATTGCTGGTATCTGCTTACTAGATGATAAATGCAAAACTTAACGCCTTGATTCTTGTGATCTTTGGGGACTGTGAATGAGGATAACCTCACAGTTGTTATTCTTTTTTCAGGTCTATTCTGCACTAGACTCCGATCAGAACCTGTGGGCTTTGAAGGATGTAAACTTACGCGGTGCTTCCAAGGAACTGGCCGATTCATACCTAAACGAAGTTGACATGCTTTTAACATTGCGGGATACTGGACGAGTCATTCGGCTCCATGATCAGTAAGCTGGCTCAGTTAGACTGTGGACTGTTTTGACTGTTTAGTAGATATTGAGCGGATTTAGCGGTTTTCAATCTGAGCTGTTTTGCTAGTAACGTCGGCTTACGCTCAAGCACTGTTCAACAGTCTCATTGTCGCTGGTACATCTTGCTGTAGGCCAACGCATATAGCTTTATCGGATGGCTTGGAGTTCAGATCTTTCCAGAGTCTCGTGGGGTACTCACCGCTGGTGGCTCCCATTTTTGCTTGGTCCTTAGGGTAGTCCACATTGGGTGCAACTGTACTGTTAAGTTATCTGTGTCACTGCGAATCACCCTATTCGTTCAGCTGCGGCACCCCTTCGGCGCCTAAACGACATGCCACCAGAAGGAATCACTCTGTTGCCTATACGTTATCTACTTATCTGATTTCTGAAGGCTTACAGCCATAGCGAAAACGTCTATACTTGCTGGTTGACTTTCTTCCCCCTCCTTGTATAGTGAACAGACCCCTACAAATCTGTATCTTATACTGGAACTTGCGAGCGTAGATCTGAAAGACGTTTTCATGGAACTATTCGAGGTGACGGATGCTACACCAAATGATTACCCTATGGGTAAACTGTCTCCGTTGGCTGTTGCGTTCTACTGGGATCAAATGTTACGCTGTGTTAAAGTATTGCACGACAAACGTAAGTTTCCTATTTTAGATCTGTCGCATCAGTTGTTTTGAGTAGTCTGAAGTTCATCGATTGCAGCTGTGTTGAACCCCGGGGATCTTCAAGACGGCAGGCAAACACACTCTGCCTTAGGTTTCAGGACCCTGGTGAGGTAACAGCAGAAAAACAATCAGAATTTTTGTTGAAGGTATCTCTAAAACTTTTTCATATGTGCATTGTAAATTTTGTGACTTCCCTGTAAACTATTCTGATGTTACTAGCAGAATGTTGTTCACATGAAATTCACTGTTCTGGTATGGCATTGATCCTCGAAAACTATGTCCTACCATATCCCGCGGTCAATTTTGACCGCCGTTCTCACTCGTCGGAACTGTTTAAATGGATGTGACCAATGGTCCCCTACGTCTCTTAACTTTGTTGAAGGTTGCATACACTTCGTTGGACCGGACCGAATTCGCTGCATAACATAATATGGCTGGGTAATGCTTCACAGCCTCAATATTTTTGAACCCTAGACAGCTTGATTTTGGTTTCTATCACCTGGTATTTCACCAAAGAGATCAAATCTTCAAGCGTGCGAGCAAAGTTGACCGCAATGTTCGTACTAAGTCTGAATTTCTCCGGTCGTTCTGATGTTAAAGGACTGCAAATGTCGAACTTTGCCGACTACATGCTTTATCTGCGTCACCAAAAAGACGCCGTTTTGAAGGTAAACACCTTTGTCAGTGTGCCGAGCTCGTTTTATCGGCAATTTTGATTCTCAGCCCTTTATTATCACCAGGTCTGCTAGGCTTGACATCCTGAAGCTAATGAAACTGATTATGTCCATCTTTGTCCTGCAATTCCGTCCCATAAATTTGGGACAAGTTTCCTGGTTATTACTTAGAAACACCAACTGCACTCCAACTCGGACTCTTGTGTAGGTAATCATCTCATCAGGAATTCGATAGACCGTGTTGTTTGTGTGATGTTTTCTGCTTTACTCTCGACAGGACAACGTAATATTGCAGATCCCAGCTGTTGTTGTTTTGAAGCTCTTGCACACCCTGTAACCAACTTTTGTTGGTTCTATTCCATTGCCAAATTGTGTCCTTCAATTCGCACTACAGATATTTGGGCATCCCGTTTTGCGACCAAGTGCTGAAGGTTTCAGGTAGCTTCTGTTTCATTGGGAGATGTGGATGTCTCACATTACTAATGGTTTGTTAGTAGCTCAACCACCGCCCGGGTGAAGTTTCACATGCTTGTTTGCGTGCAGTTCTACGAAAAAGAGTCAAATCACCATCACTTCAGCAACACGCAAACAAACGCAAAGTTCATACAGTAACTTGTCCATCAGTTTTCACCTCTACTGTGTTTCTGGAACCTCTCTGTACGATCGACTTTATGCGTAGAAGTCAGCCGAACAGCGCATGTGATGCGGCCACCCATTACATACATGAGTGCATGTGCATTATTCCAAAGGGAGCCTTCTGGAGTTACTTTGGGGGTGCATGCTAGGCTTTGGGATACATGCATAAATTATCACCTGCAAAAGCCTCCAAAAGACTGTTGGACAACCAGACTGAGTTTGTCCAACAAAGTGCGTTTCTATGCCGTATGTGAGTCAAAACTAGTTGATCGCTGCTCACCTTTCAGTGATGAAGGTGAAGCCTATCACGATTGTTCATATATACCCGTTGTTCATCCCATTGGTGTCCAGCTGAGGATAAAACGGCTTCCCTTGGCACCAATCTGCTCTTTATGAGTAGTCGGTCCATTCATCCTGCTTACCTCACTACTCCCTTTGCACGATCATCTCTTGTTTGGAAACCGTTTCATGTCAAAATTACTGTACCGGTTGGTTGATTTTGCAACACGCGTTTTCTCACCCACCTTGCTTCGAAACTATCGTAACATACCGGAATCGAGTCCAAGCTACCAGTCATAGTCACCGGCGTTGTTACTCCGTTTCGCTGCATCATGGTTCTTATTTACCTGTTGCTCACCTTCATATCCAAATTTTCCCCTCAGAGCCTGCTACCCAGAAATCATTATCTCATCACGATACTTAGTGAGGTTGAGGCGAAAATCAGTATGCAGCATTCAGTCATCTGGCTGTGTAAGGATGTATCTTTTGCAAGGGAGCAATGTGGCACATAAGCCTGTTCCGAAACGGTCCAGTTCAGTTAAACCATCGTGGGGCTCCAAGCGGTCGAGGTGCTCGCTCACCGCATCGTGGATTGTATCTGGCTGTGTAAGGATGTATCTTTTGCAAGGGAGCATTGTGGCACATAAGCCTGTTCCGAAACGTTCTAGTTCAGTTAAACCATGGTGGAGGCTTCCGAATCGGCTCCAAGCGGTCGGGGTGCTCATCTCCTCGGGATTAATAGTTGTTTTCAACTGTCCCAGCAGCCTCACGACAGGTCCACCAATTTCAGAAAGAGTCAGCAGCTCTGGTGAGCGACAGATTTGATTGAAAAACGCTAATGCGCCTCGTTCATTACAGGCATTCCACGGTGAATCAACCTTCTGTCAGTGTTGATTCAGTGGTGAATCGATATTGTTTTCCTACATTCATAAACCACTAACCCTGGGAACATTCTCGTGAAGAAAATCGTTCACTCCAGGAAGACGTAAATTTACGAGCCATATAATGGGTTGACATCAGAGACAACAACATTATTGACACCGATTCTTCAACCACAGGGTTTATTCAGGGCTTTTAATAAGATTGCTGAAAACTCTTAATTAATTACGGGTTATTCAGTTACTTAATTGCATTCAAGGTCCAAAGGTGAGGGAAGAGAAAAGAGTGGATGAGGGAGAGACCGGTTGCTACCGCAGGTATGCTACACATTAGGCTCTCAATCAGGCAATCTGGAAAGAACTTGACAGTACGAACGCCACTGATATCGATTAGCGGCCATTTCTTGTAGTGTCTCTAGCCAAGCGCAGGAGGGGTCACCTGGACCCCATCCTGAAAGGCATACCACACCGACGACACCAAAACTCTTCGTAACCTCTCTCACACCCTTTTACGTCACACATTGTCCACTCTGCAGTTTGGACCATTCTGAAAGAGGTATGAAGATCAACATTCATCTCGGTGGACGATATTTCGGAATACATTATTCTGAGAGGTAATCAAGCTGCTTCAGTGTAGCCATGTGCAGGACAATATTTTTAAAGCATGTAAAACGTGCTTAACAAAATACCATCCTGTTTCTCTTTCTTACATCGAACTTTGATATGCATTGCACTGTATTACCTTGAGTGAAAAGAATTTATGGATTCGCTCATTCCTTGTTCTTTCTCCATCTAGGCATTGTCCATTTAGATTTGAAGCCCCAAAACTTCGTCTTGGTTCGTGGCAAGCTAAAATTGATTGATTTGGGTGTTAGTCAACGACTCCCGGATGATTCCACCCGTGTCAATCCGGCTCTCCAGCTGGGCACGCTTACGTACATGAGTCCGGAACAACTGGACACTCCCGTTCCGAATTCTTGTCGAAGCTCCCATAATCCTAACATAGCTGCAGAAGAACGGTTCCGGGTAAATTTGTCATTTGCGTTCACTGTGTAGTTATCTTTCAGCTTTTTTGCCAAGTTTATGGTCGTCAAGTGCTTTATTTCTCTCTCCCGAGGGTCGTCATTCGTTGAATAGATAGTTTTTGAAATCAAGTTAGGAATGCTCTCCTTACCATGTGTAATGGATCTCATGCTGAAGTGTCCTCGCCATTCAATTTGGGTTGCTGATGCCGTCACCGCCGTCCGTATAGGTCTATTATCAGGGCAGTTAGTGTTTCCGGAATCTCTCCATTTCCATCTGGGTTTTATTACTGCTCGCGACGATACCGTTGCGAGATTAATGCAACAAGCCATCATGACCGGTCTGGTAGATGGCCCTTCGGCTGGGGGCACATTTTTGAACGGGAGACGTCTCCGACTTCAAGGTGCGTGCTGCTGAGCAAGAGGTCAGTGTTTCGAACTCATCCTTGGTTTCCCGGTTGCTCCTGTTATCGCTAATACAACCCTTGTACTTTTTGCGAGTTACATGTCAACCGGGAACCCAAAGAATTGAAAGCATTTGGGTTATCTTTAATGCAGTTTTCCATCAGTGAAAAGTGGATTCACCATCCAGTCTGTCTGAAAACCACCGGAATAGATGTGTGTGTGTCAGTCCCAATTATTGGTCTGATCATTTACCGAAGCCTTCTCAGCAGAATGTCTCAGAAAGATGGACCGGGCGGACTGAACACCAAAAATAAGTTGTAAACTGTGTACAAGCGCACCATCTCTGAAGTGTAGGCAATGGGAACATTCTGCAGATTCGGATGGCTCCGGAACACGGCATCATCATCAAACCATCCAAAAGCTAGAGTCAGGTTCGGACCGCGGACCTTCCGGTTGGCAGTTTCGCGCCTCAACCGCTGAGCTGCGCATCAAGCTAACTTCTATGCCATAGCTTTTATCTAGTTCAGAAAGTTGACGAGGCATATATTTCGTATTTCGCGTCTTCATTTGGTCGAGTCCACACGGTCACGAACTCAAGGAGTCCGCCGGTGACTGGGACTTTGGTGGTCGGATTTGTACGTGTTGTAAGGGACATGGTTTTGACGCAAGCGGCTGACGATACCCTTGTAATTCATCGCAAGAACGAAGATAGCGAACAAAGCTTATTGTTGGTAGCCCGATGAGAATCGCATGGAAACAGCGGACTGGCTGGAGACTACTAGGATCTTCCCCCATCAAAACGATTTTGTCAGTATATTCGATATGTGTGTCCCAAAAGTGCGGCCTTACAGGATCACCTGGGTAGTCAGAGAGCGCCGGTTACTCTGTCCCATGTAATGCATGTTTAAGGGGGAAAGGTTGTGACAGGCAACGACACCTCATTCCGATTGTCGTGACGGATGGTTTTGATTTCCCACCTTGCACTCGGACGTGTCTCAGAGTTGACGTGGAGTACTATGTTATGTGAATCACCAATTTGATCTGCATGCCATCAGGTTTCGTTATTTCCCGCAGTAATTTTCTGTCAGCAGGAAAATGCAGGAAATGAACTGAAATGAGCTGTTGGTATTTGCGTCCATGTTCAGCGATTCTACGCAGCGTCCGTAGAATCTCTGTCACGACAGGATCCACCTTGGTTCGATCGCCTGCATGTCTCTGGCAGTTGAAAAATGGTTTAGGAATGTCATCGTGCATAGTTCAGTCGCCTGCAGTTCATCGATCGAAGCTGACGGGTCCAGTTGGAAAATCCAGGGGAATGCTATCATCTTCAGGGACTATTTCGCTCCTCAAGCTCTTGATAACCTTACCAATCTCGTCTTGTGATTATGATTCGCAAAAGGTGCCATCGAAATGAATTAGTTTGAGCATCTTAGTAACGTGCCTGACCACTTTCAGCTCTCGGTCGGTTATTAGATGGCCAGTTAAATCACGTAACGTAGGCTCCAGTCATTGACGCTCGTCTGGGGCGAGACGAACTGGATGGCACAGTCTTCCAAGATCACTGGAATTTTAGTGCTCTTCACGCTGTCAACTATGGTCGTTCGGTCTTGATTACGATCATTCCAATTAGATCGGTTAGATTAACATCTCAGTACACACGATCGTTCGATTCTGTTCAGAAGAATTCGTCGTAGTAAATAATCGCAGTGTTCACTCAACGGGCCAGTGCTTCTGCTTTCGGGAAATTGTAGCGTGTTCCACTAATGCTGCGTGTTGTACGAGTAGTCTGCTGAGTAGCGATATTGACTTTTGATAACTCACGTGTGTATGCTAATTTTGAACAAGTGACATCTGATAGATGAGGGCCTCGAATTTGAAAACGGATAAATTCAGATGGTCGTCATGCATTGGGGGTGAACTGGGGTTAGTACATCTGCATGACAGGGACACCTACCTCGTCGAGTCCAGTCCAGGACAGTCTGTTGGACCACTGCGATAGATCCAGTGGGCAACTTCCTGGGGAATCTTGGCGTGCCTGGGAGACGAACTGCTGAAAGTCAGGAAATATCCGCCTTGTAGTCGAATGGGTTTTGCATAGTGATACTCTGAGCCTCAGTATCTGCAGCACAAAGCGGGATGTGAAGTATCCAGTTTTCTTAACCATGCTCGTATTATGGTCACCCATCCTCCGGGGACGGCGTAGTATGAGAGTGAATGAATAGTTACATGTTCGGATGTCTTGGTGTCCTGAGCAACCTCGAGTTTGCCTTTCTAACCTGTATACCTTGAAGCGTAACCTACGAGACGGTAGGATTCCGTAGCTGTCCGTGACGTCCACTGGGTTTACAAGTGAAATCAACCGCGTCCAGCGTGAGCTGTGGATTCATATAATCTCTAGGGTGAAACTCTTTTACTGCGATGCAGCGTTCTTCACGTTGCACTGTCATCTTTTGTCATACTTGGCAGTTCGTTGGACACTCAGTAGCCAGTTGGTAGTGCCACGCCCTTGTGGCACCACGTTCGGAGCACCGTTGGCCCACGCGCAGTAGTGGTCGCTCTATGGATTGCACTGGCGCACCGCAGTGAGGATGGTGTAGACTTTTGTGACTGGATATTTTGTGGTGTTTTTCGGTTGATCATTCCGATTCCCATTTCATCTACCCTCTTCTCTCGTACAGATTGGTCGGAAGTCAGATATATGGGCTCTCGGTGTTATGCTCTATCTTATGGTCTACAGCCGGTCTCCCTTCCCCCAACCGACAATGCAGGGTCGACTGTTAGCCATAATCAATCCGGCTGTGGCCATCGAATTTCCGCCTATTGAAAATCAGGGTATTTACAAGGTAATGGCTGATTGATTACCTTTTATTTTTGTGACCATGGGCTCCTCTGGTTAACTTTACAATGCCTGATTTGGTGTTTTCTTGGATCAGTATGCACGTTTCGACCAATAGTATATTTCAGAGGCAACATTCATTGCCCTGAGGCTTGCAAGTCAATCGCCTAAATTACTCATAGAGAAAACTCGAAACATATTGAGAACTGATTGTCTAGAGCGGTGGTTACTCTTCTCGGGAGAGAACTTATCTTGAAGCATGCTTGATGCGATAAGCTCCAGGGCTCATTGTCTGGTATAGCAAGGTAGTAGAAGACCTTCAGTGAAACGGTCGCACAATGTTAAAGATGTCGTATGTGAAAACCCATGTGCCAACTGCTTTCTTGCGCTCACCAATAATAAACGGCCTATGTGTATATTTGGCGAATAGTGTACGGTCTCTCCGTAATACCTCCCAATCTCCGTCGATTTGCCTTATCGCTCTCATCGAGGTACCAATAATGTCATTTAGGCATATCCTTCTAGTTTAAATGGTATCCAGCATTTTTCGCTCTCCAACATCTGCAACTTGTGTTACTGTTTTGACAGGCTTTGCAGCGCTCTCTTGTCCGAGATTACAAGGATCGAGCTTCGGTGGAAGAGTTGTTGTGCATCAAATACGGTTCTTAAATGCAGTTGATCGCTGATTCATCACTGTTCTTGTTCACGGGGTATGTTTTCTGCGTTTGTTTTGCTAACCGTTTATTTCATCTGCTCTCACTGATAGTCCATATGTATATTTTTTTCATTCCTCAGCGGTGGATGCCACAACCACCTTGTAAACTGTGTTCGATGGTCCCAACTGTTCCCTTCCACTTCCTCCGTGTACATATGCTTACCGCTCTTACTCTGTCTATTTTGTCTGACCTAATTTACACTTGTGCATAAACCTTACTTTCATAATCAGACTGGCTATTGTGTCACATGTGGGTAGGGGGGGTGGTATTTCCTCCTCTTCGGATGCGTGAGTTTCCATTGTGTTGCCGGTATCGAGTGCAACTGAGAAGATCCATCTCCCACTCACGCCTTATTGAGCCCTACTCGCGTTCGGTTACCGGTTATTCTAAACCCTGCAAACTGTAACTGACATGACCGGAAAGGAAAGAACCCGGAAGTCAAGTGAACTTCCTGCCCGCGACGACGTCATTCCAGGAACCGGTTTACACCGGGTTATGTGGCTGCTCAACAACCGCTGACCCAGTCCTCCTCTGTAAGAAGCATCCTTTGAATTTCCCTTGAGCTGAATCTCCATTGGACTGGACAAGGTACAATAAACTGTCATGTGAAGCTGGCTTTCCCCTTAAAAGTGCACTACAATGCTTAACATCCTACAGTCCCATTTCGTTAACTTGTAGGTGAATAATTTCTCGTTTGTACTGAGCTGCTACAGTACTGTATTTTCGCAGAAAACTTTGGAGATGGACCACCGGGTGAACACTACTCACGTCCCACTTTGTCGATAGTCATACCAGGGCTTGTTTTATGAAAATGATCACCAGCTTAACAAAAGTACGATGCGTCTGTGTGCGTGCGTTCACAGGCTATCACAAGCGTGCGAAACTTTATCTCTCATGGTTACCTGGTTGTGGTGAGAGCTGTGAGAGCTTGTTTACTAGGTTAAACGCGGCGCGATAAAGCCAGCCAATACATCATTTCTTATGTCGGAACACGACGACCTCATTGGACAGGACATGTCACTGACATTAGCAAATCTACCACCAAACACCTGCACAGAGGATCGCGGAAGCCAAGTGGCCCGGATGAAAACAGATGATTCGTCAGCACAGCACCTTCCAAATCCAATGAATCACCAATTACCCGATACATATTATCTCGGATACGGAAAACGAACTCACGAGCCGTTCAAAGTCCAAAGCTTGCTGAGACACAAAGACAGTTGGGACGTGTGAGAAGGGATATGGAAAAGCTATGAATGGTCCCACAGTGTTGATATCAAAAAAAGCGCTGATATCTATGACGCAGTTATGTAGAGAAATGTAACAGGTAAAGGTGCGAAATGCGACCATCGATTTAGCAAGTATTACTGGCCAGGTCTTTAGATTCAATCCCCACTATAATACCAGATGTGCGATAAAGTGAATGGAGCACCTGCGGACCCAGCATGTTACTACAGCAGTTCAGCTTCAATTAAGGGAACTATAACCCAAAGAGCAGGGATGGTAATTTCAAGGGCAGGAAAGCCAGTCGCGCTGCTATTGCACACGGTCCATTGATTGTTTCTCAGCAGACAAAACAAACCACTGGGACGACGTGTAGGTGTTTTCTGAACCTGGCGCGCACTAGACACCCGCATGTGAGTAGGGAGACGAGAGGGACCGAAGCCAGGACGTCTCTACAATCACACCGGTCGAGCCGTTTTAGCTCAACCGTCGGTAATGAATTACCAAACCCTTCTAAACCATGAACCAGACGTGTTTACTAGCCGGCTATCCTAGGCACATGCTCACTGGGTCAAGCGATGACTACGCAAAGCAACTGAGCGTGCTCGCTTAACGTTAATCGAATCGGTCGAGTGGCCCGAATGTGGATGCGTTTTCACCAGTGTCATTCTGGTGATCAGGCGCATCTTTTTCTTTATTATCGCTAAAAAATTAGTGCCAACTTTCAATAATAAAAAAGCCACAGCAGCTTCCAGAAGGATAGTCGAAACAAGTCGATGGGTTGTTTGATTGAGTCTATCTGCCTGGTCCTAAAAGAATGTATTCAAGGGACTGCGGCTGAAGTGCGAGAGGTTCTAGTGTTTGTTAGGGAGATGATAAAACATGAATGCACGAAGGTATATTGATTCGGCATGACTGTCGGCTTTCGGATAGCGAATGAAATTGTACAGCCGGGGTTTACTGATTCTGGTCTCCCAACTGGCCTTTGATTTTGAAGTTGATACCTGGGATTAGATCGGGTAGGGAAATCATTGCAAATTCCCGAATAGCAATAGAGAAAGCAGGCAGTTCATGAGGGTTGACATCGTGCCGAAGGCTTTTACGGTACGCACCACATAAGCAACAGATGGGCAGCGCACAAGCTGGTATCGGAAATTTGAATTCCAAGTTTCATCTGGAAGGTACACACTGTACAACCAGGCCACGTGGACCAGCGTGGTGCAACTTCTGGACTAGGTGAACGAAGGTCGGGTTTACATCACGTAATCCGCAACGCTTCAAGATAGGTCACCATATGGTTTAAATGAGGATTGATACCGAGTCAGGATCGTAAGGGATGCCCATCTGGGGTGATGTGGGACATACTGGGGGGGGGGACAACTATGTCTTCGGTCTCAGTATCGTCTGCACCTAATAGCAGGTAGGAATAATTGGATATGAGATAGTTCTGTTAGAGAACTCTGTGTGTCGGAAATGCACCTGACTGGCATGGCATGTCCAGATGAATTCCCCAACTTCAACTTTACTGGGTGCATTTACTGTTCGCCGTACAACCACTCCGGGTGTCCGTCCTCAAAAATTCCTCATGTAAAAACGGCGCCGAAAGTGAAGGAACGTAATGTCACCGTATCTCATCGGTTGAATTGTTTTCACGTGTGACGGTTTCTCTTAAGATAACATTTTTCAGACAACATTGCATCCAGAGGCAGTCGCACGCGTCTACCTAGAAAAGTCTTTATTGGCGACTGTAGATTGGGCACTTAGTTACCGGATGTCGCTGGTGTGACCACAAAAACAACTGCACGTTTTCTGTGATTCTACCTCTGCTTCCCAACATGGTTAACTCCTATTGAAAGGCATCAACAAAACCTTCAGGTTGACTGTTGGATTGTGGGTAGTACGGTGAGCCGGTCAATTCACTGAAAAGCGAGGAAACTGATTGAACTCATGTGCAGTAAAATTAGCTTCATTATTTGTCGCCGGAACTCGTAGTCGCGCAGACAGTTCACTAGGGATGGATATCATTCCAGCACTAGAGGCTCAGCTAACAATAAGCACCTCTACCCACTTTGTGAGAATCCCAACAACTTCGCGCTGAACCAGCCAGGTCCAAGTGCAATGGTTCACATGCTCTCCCAGGCTGCGGCCAAGAAAATGATCGAGAGTTCACCGGCGATTTGGCTGCCATTGCAACCTGTCTTCATTTGCGAGCGAGTTCTTTAACGATCACATCAATGGATAGCCAGTAGGATGATTTCGAGAAAAATACTTTGACGTTTGGTAAGACTACTCGGTCTTTCAACAGCATACAGTCACGCTTATCAGAGCATCTTTGAGGAGAAACGACCGTTAAATTTCACCATTTATTTACATCCGGCATCCATTTCGGAGATACAAAATAACCTCATCTAGCAGAAGGTTATTCGCGAATTTTTCCAGAAATTGCATGAGAAGTGATAAGAAAATGCTGAATAGATTCAGAAGAAATTTCTTTTGGTTTCGCTATCGGCTGAAACTGTGTTAGAATCACATCTTAGCCTGTTGATTTTTTGTTGAGACGTTGAACACGACAGCACATCGACATGGCAAAAAGATGACGTTGGTTCGTGGGTTGTGCGAAAATCGTGCCCAAAAAACATGGTAGACCAAAGTTGGTGGCGACTGAACACATGGGCCCGGATGACTTTTGGAGATTCGTGGATAGAGAGCAATTGTTCGGGTCTGGGTGGAAGACGGCGTAGCATTCCGTGGGATTTTTGCCATAGCAACGGAGTCTTCTTTTCCAGTTTGACTGCAATTTTCTTCTGTTAACGATACTGAGCAACATGCATGATAAACCGCTTAGGAACTGATGTACTGTGACCGAAACAAATCCATATAGTGAATCATCAGGTGCCTCAGCAGTTGAAAGTTTGGTGCTGTATAGAGTCAACAGTAAATCCAAAGTAGGTACATGTTTAGTATGAGAACAGACTATTTGATACTGAAACAAAGGATAGTTCTTTCAGAACAGGGCCTGAGTCTTGGTTAAGTACTACAGTTTGGTAGCCTGAGCTGGGTGCCAATATCTACCTATATGAATGAGCTTCTTTAAGTGTCACTCTGAACATTCCATGCGGTGGTGTTTCCAGCGTCAGTTGAGAATTTGCGATACCAGGTTTAGTCTACATTGATGTGGTGCAGTTATTTGCAAATTGGTTTGGTTGTGACGGGAGACTCGAATGAATATCATCACTTGTGTCCAATTTTACTGTTTAAGTTTGATGGAAGCAAGCCTAACTGATGGGCTCCAAGAACAGCGGAACATTTGGTGAACTTCCGAAGAGCTTTTAGCAACCTTGTGAGCATTTCGTTGTGTAAGGTAAATATACTACGACATCTAGAATTTCGTGTCAGTTGCGACATAGAGTGGTCTTTTGGCAGCATATTCAGTTGAAAAAATAAAGCAGGAATTCATTTGAGTCACCCGCTGAAATCAGCGCAATTTGCAAGTGAAAGTTTAGCCTAATGTGTTTTTGTTTTTCCGAGTTCAAACATACAATGATGGGACAAATTAATTCCGTAGGGTGGTTTGGACAGAGGAGAGAGAGACAGACAACTCTGCTAAGAGCAAGCAATGGACACTTAGTTTACAACAGCAATGAACGTACCGAGACAGCCTGGAGTTAAAAGCCAGATTACTTTGTCGTGGGAACGAAAAACAATTCGATGCACAGGTTGAATATATATACATGTATGCACAATGAACACCGTTCTCATCCAAGTCTCTGTCGACCAGGCTGGATTGGAATGCTATCAAATAAATGTTGGACGTTGTATGTTTTTTTCTTCGGGATTTCCGTGTTGACTGCACGGCACAATTCAACGCAAGACAACAAACGTCACATAAGACTCGCTATTGGTATGTTCTTCTTCATGGTCTAACAATCGCTCACGGTTCATCTCTATATTTCTTTCGTATATCGTTCATGGCACACCCTCCAGATTTGAGCCAAAATGACGATACTTTAATCTTAAACTTGCTGGGAAACGTACTTCCTTTCTTGCCCAAGCGTAGCACACTACTCATAAGGTTGCTGAAAGCTCCTTGATGGCTCACGACCAGCTTCGCCCTTCTTGGGAATCAACAAGTAGGCGCAGTCCCCGAGTGCCCGTCTACCTCAACACAAATTGGACAGAGTTCGCCAAATACTCTGATTTGCACACGGATTTGGTTTTGAGAGGAGGCTCAACTGAACCTAGCTGAATCTGTCGTTTATGAATCAGTTGGATTCAGTTGAACCTCCTGTTGAAACCAAATTTGTTTGTGAATGAGAGTATTTTTCGACACTTCCGGTATATTTTGAGGGCTGAAATTTCTTGACTTTTTAAGTTGGAGTTCCTGTTCTAGGTCTCGTTGATTGACTGTGGAACAGAGACGCCAGAAACCCTCAAACTGAAAGCCATTTTCGCTAGCAAGTGCAAGTTCGGTGCCGCGGTCAAACAAGAACTGAAATTTGGTCTCCAAGATCTTCCACAGAAGGCGGAATATATATTATTGCACATGTGAGAGCCGTCGGCCTCTATTCTCACAACAATTCGTGGTCAACTGAAGACTTCTGGTGCCACCCCGTGGAAACAATTTCGACTTGGTATTGCCAAGTTGGGTATCAGTAGGGGTTTTGCAATTCTTGAGAAGCTACAAAATCCTTATATTTTCTGCGTTTATCCTGTTGAGTGATGTTGGTGCCAAGTATCAAATATCGACATTCTGACTCACACTTTTTCTGAGATATACAGATGGCTTGAAATTCTTATTGCTACGGGAGCTCTTTGAGTCTCACAATTTTGAAGTCCGTTTTAAATAGCCCAACAACGCGAAGCGCTCGTTCAATGAACATTTGTCATGCAACACAACACCTCTGGTTGCTGCGGTTGCCAAAATACCCTTGTCTGTCCATGTTGTGTACATGACCAGGCGAGTGGTCCTCTTAACTGAAATTCGGGTTGCTCTGTTCAGTAGATTGTGAGACCAGCAAGTACGTTGGGGATTTGTACTTTATGGGGTGGGTTTTGGTGACCGGGACTTCAATGTAACTCACTTGATGCCCTAACCACTCGGGAGAAGCGTGCTAGAAATCGTAGTGTCTGACCAACAAAATATTTGTAAGCATTTAGATTACCATCTTTATTCTTACTTTTTTCGGAAATTTCCATTTAGAATAAGAACAGGGGTGGGTTGAAGAACATGATTTTAGCAGGATCTTTTCAATTCATACAGTTGCGAAGGCTAAGAGAGCAGTATTTAACATAGTTCAATGAACATGGTGTACATGAACAAGAAGTCGAGTGAGAGACGGCATTGGCTATCTGTCAAGGAACAACCAGTTCAAGTCATCAGTAGGATGACCTGAGTTTGTCAGTGCAGTCAGTGTGTTCAACATAGGGTGTATGTGTGCGGAGAGGTGAGTTGGACCATAGCAAGTCCAACACGCGAACAAAGCGTTTTTGTCGACAAAGGACCGGGTATGGCGATAGCTTTAGCCACTTCGATTGTGCGTTGCTGTGCCGATCTGGGTTGATTAGCAGGCGCCTTGTAAACAATACGGAATCTTTGGCTTGGTATCACGCTGTGCGCCGTGTCTGATAGATATTGTACGACTGAGCTGGTTATCATCCTCCTAGTTCCAGAAGCTAGCCAGCGTGGGTTGTGTTTCGTCACTCTTTGGCCGAGTTGCCTCCGCTTTTCCGAGTAAGTTTAATTTATTTTGTCCTGACCAGTACATTATGAATCTGATATTTGCTGTCCATCAGCTTCTCTTCAATTTCATGTTGATAAATCACTATTTTCATTCCCGTGTGTACGTATTAAGTTTCGACACACCTGACGATTATTCAAAAAAGGGGACCTCATGTGACCATTCGACAAAATTAGCCTGGGACAAAATGGTTTGGTTTGAGACGTGAATAGCTTTCCTCCGTTTGTCCGTCTTTGCAATTTTCCGTCAAGCCGATTTCTTTATGTCGAGTTTCCGTCAAAACTGAGGATAGAGTGACTACAACAAAAAAGTTGCTTCTGTAAGGACGAACCGGATTTTATTGTTTCCAAATTGATGAGGGAATAATAGAACGCAGATTTCTGGAAGTGTGAAAGTTCTGGGGATGCATAATACAAGCCATACAGACACCGACTAGCTAGAATCGGCGCGGAAGTTTGCTACATAAATTCTAAACGAAAAATGGCAATAAAGACTCAAAATGTATCTTCCCTCGCAAAGTATAAATTGCACAATAGTAGAAGGGTTGGAAGCCAGAAGCTCGTATTGTCTTGCCTGCGCCGAGACCAACAAAAATTTCAGGGCAATCGCAATTTGTTTGTCAGAAGGTCAAGAACAGAGAGATTGATGAATTGGTCACCACCACTGAGAGCTAATCGCACTGCTGATCAACCACTCTTGGCCAAACAGCTAACTGTTCAGCCACAGGCCGGACAGTTGAGGGTTCGAAACTCTCTGAGTTTGAAGAGGTGCGCAGTGATGATTCCCAACAAGGATGAAAGAGCTGTACAGTGCTTCTCGGCTTTTCAGCATCGATTGGCTTCACCGAATGGATGAAATCTCTACAAAAAAAAATATTTTGCCATGACACGGCGTTAAACCTATTGACCATTCTTGATAACATGGTTACCCCAGCTACAAATTTACCGAATAAACTATTCCACATGGAAACACGACTAAAACACATACGGCACAAGGATTGGTTTTGTTTACAGTTACAAACGGGACCCTCACTAGTTTGGATGTAACAACGGATTAATCATGGAAATTCCGACCCAAAGCTTCCGCCTAATTTTGTGAAAGGTGTGATAATGAGGATAAAGGATGAAAAAGTCCCACGCCCTGAACTGTGCTCACTTTTGCATGGAAATTGCATTTGTTATGGCTAAATCACCCCAACATGTAATGACCGAATGGCTGACTGATTTGGTAATGCTTGTACGGAAGCAAATGTGTAGTTTTTGGCTTGAAAAACTCTCTTGAAACGAAACGTGGTTTTCCGCTGAACGATAATATCATGCCACTTGTTTCTAAATGTATCACTGCAGGAGAAGAACTGATTGTATTTTCTCGTTTCATGTACGTGGCTCTAACGCGACTTGGAGGACTCCATTGGTAGGTTTGAAAAACCTGTGCTTAGATGCGCACTAAATGTTCAGTCCCTGTTCAGCACTGCAGTACATAGACAAGAAGAAGGTATACCAATACGTTGACCACTTGGTCCTTTCCTGGTAAAGGTTTTCATGCGAAAACCCTGCGCTAAAGTCAACCATTAATTAAATGTGTCTTTATAAACGATATAAGGATTATATATATATAGATATATATATATATATGCTTGGAAGAGCCGATGACGAGTCAGAATCATAAAAAATTTTCAACCAGGTTAATCCAGGAATTAGTTTTACCGGTGAAACAGAAACTATGGATTATTTACTTCCCGTGATATCCACCGGCATAGGGAACCTGGCGCGGAGTACAAAGATGTATCTATAGAGACCGAACTGGTCCAGGCAAACAAACAATGTCGATGATTTGAAACATAGACGAAATGCGGTTTGTTCTTTGGCATACAGAGTCCACATAATCTGCTCTGAGGGATCCCTTGATAGCGAAATTGTGACTTACAGCTAAGACTTTGATGAAGTTTATCCGGAGGCATCTGTCCCAGCCAGAGAAGTAACCTCGGCAGTGCACAAGAAGCAACTATCATTCAATTATCAGTCAAACGGTGATGGGATATCAGAGGTCACCGAAAGAATGCAGGACTTTCAAAGCTGCAAATCTCAGGACTTTCTCTACACTTATGTTCCTGATCAGACCTTACCGAAAGCGTAGGTTCCCAGTCCTCGACTCACCCATGGTCATCCATTCGTCTAGTTGCGAATGTTGTGTAAGTTATGTTGGTCGCACGACACGGATTAAGAAACACTACCGTGTTTTAATCCGACGACACAAAAACCACTAGAGCATGAGCGGCTCCCATGTGCTGGAAACTGGTCGCCCGAGCAATCGAATAGGACTTCATGCAATGTTGTTATCACAGCAATAGCGTATCAATCTCACCCGGGCCATAACTACAAGCAGTTCTCTTGTCACAGAAAGTGGCCAACACAGCTTCAATGTCAAGCCCCTGTCGGAGTGTAATCGTACACAACCATCTGAGATGGCACATACGTACATGATATCACACTGTGGGAATGGGTACTCTTTCGCCAAAAAAGTCCGACTACTAATTTCACGGTAAGCATTTGATCGACACTATTTCGAGGAAAACAAAGATTGGACAGATGTTAGAGCTAGATGACCAATGATCGTGAAAGTCCTCAAGGAACCTAAAGGTGTATGCATTCCATTAAACATAATACTGCAAAAACTCCGACCGAGCTTAGCTGAAAGGTAAAAACACCAATGTAATTTAGCTAATTTTTGGTTGATGTGTTAAGGTTTGAACCAAGGAATACATTGTGAAACATATTCCGCTCAAAACTCCCGTTAGCCCGGCCTCAAAAAACCACGGATTCACTTGACTGACCAGAACATGACGGCTCAGTTTTTTCCTCAATACCAGCAGAACAACTCATCTGTTAAGCTGTGCGCTCAAATTCGTTAGTAGGTGCCAGCATATGGTACAGTAACGAAATGCAATGCCCTGCCTAGCGGGAGATATTCTCAGCAAAAATCTCCCGCATCATTAGACATTTTTCACTGTTACACTCCTTCAAGAGGAAGTAAATCCCTCTGAACCCATTCTGGGTTTCCGAAACGGATTATTCATTCCTCAAGAGAAATCAGAACGCAAACACCATTTGTCGCTGACAAAGGCTCACTAGCCTCACGTCAGACGGTTGGTATTACTCCAACGTTCATCTCACTCCCAACAATAATATCTCTTTTACTGCTCTACTGGAATACCTATTCACAACACTTTACGCTATTTTACAGTTAGTATTCGATTTTTTCCAGTACTCACACCTTACGAGCCGGGTGACGCTTTGATGACCATTACGCACGTTCACAAACTAACTTTTGGATCTTCTGGCCACTGATATGCAAGAATCTTGTGTGTGAAGCACTCATCCTATGAGGACCAAAGCATTCCATTACAAATCCTGAGGAGTGACTGTCGACAGTTACCCCTCAGACGAAGAGGCATCTGAATTGAGGACATATTTCATGTTCTTGAATGGAAGGGATGTTTTGGTACCGGCTGCAGTTTAGGTACATCGTTTCCCATCGAACTGTTTTCGATAGGATTAAGATATTTCCACACTTTGGAATCTATGGGTCGTTGATACAGCTTCCAAAACCTACCCACGCCGGGTGTTCCTCTGTCGTCAAGCGTTACATTAACTCTAATTTTGTAGTCGGCCCTAGTTGAAGCTTCACTGGTTTGGACATTATTGTTTGCTGTTATGTTTGGGCAAGTCGCTTCTGGTTTTATTTACAAAAAAATTTATAGCCTTCAGTTTAAACTATGGTTGAAACTAGATATCCGGAGGGAAGGGTAGATCACGCAGAGTTGCGCTGTTTCTTATCCACAAAAAGATTCTTCCGAGTTTTTTTGAGTGCAGATCCCCCTGCCTTCTGGGGAAGGCAAAGTTTTGTTTGTCCTCTAAGCTGCCCTCTCAGGGGAGCTGCATTGCCATGATATATATATATATATATATATATATATATATATATATGCATATTTGTACAGCATGACAAAGTAAGACTGTACAGTTTGTGGTATATTTGAACTTGTTCCAGGAGTCGTCCACGACGAGAGTTATGACCCCACTCAGTACGATGTGATAGCAGGACTGGTCAGATTTCAACACGCAATTGAAGCTAATCAGGATGTTCACGACAAGTCGAAAGTGAGCTACAACCTATCTGTCGTTGTTCGACAGTTTTCTCATAATTTGAGTAAGTTAGAATATATGAAAATGATTAGTTGAAATTTCAGCGTTCATAATTACATTATTTTTAATGTATTGTCGATACCACTAGGGAAGAATACGTGGAAACAGTTCCTGAGGTCAGTAGTCCGAACTTGTTAGTAAATATGTCCCGTAACTGCCCCCTATTCAGCTGTTGAGATCCAGTCGCTAAGGTTTATTTCTGTCAGGAGATCGAACAGCATATTTCCATCATACTTAGGTGCTGAAATTTACAAAAACTGGACTTTACTGGTGCATTGCTTAGTTCCCGTTAGATTAACTAGGAGCATTTGCGTTCAAAAACGACTTGAAACATGAAGTTCTCGTATCTCGAGAAAAAAAGCTGATATTCTAAGACAGAAGTGCATCATACATAGTCCCATCAGTTTCTGTCTACACAACGAGCCTTTGCCAAAGAGTACTGCTGGTCTTCTAGTTGTCTCGTCTGTGATGAATTCAGCTCTCAGAAGAGAAGTTTGGTCGTTATTAGATGGTCCTTCTTTAGGTTGACATATTCCTTTTTGTCCACTAAAAACACACGTGAGCAAAGAAGCATTTTCAATAAAGACATAACACACCACTCAGCAGGAAACTCCTCGACAGCCCACTCCCGGTTACACCCTTCTTGGAACCCATCATGTAGGCGCAGTCCCTTAGTTTCCATATACGTTCTACCGGCTCTTCAGTATATAAAATAGACGGTAAATAAATCATCAGATGTCAGAAGGAAATGGAAAATCCGGCTAGAATCTTCACAGAAATGTGAGTACAACTGTTGTATCGTGGGTGGCCGTCTATTGGTTACGCCTGAAATGAACCTGCCAGACTACGCGATAAGGAGAAGGCAGAGAACCCTGGACACGGCTGTATTGTCAGGACAAACATACAGAGCTTCTGCGTAAATATGACTAAAGGGCCAAATGTGGTCGCTCACTTGTTCGTTTTGTACAGCCGATGGTGACGTTCCTGCCGTGAACAACTTCATACCCACTCCGCTGGTCGCATACTGCTAAGCCGTGTTTGGTAAACTCCGCCAGTTCTCCTTCCATCCGGAATATTTGGGACCGATGGTTTTACTTGGGGACGCGTCGTTCCCTGCACATGTACTTTTTCCACGTCTGGACGCGTCCCGACAACAAGCACGAGCATTAACCTTGCCAGCCCTGTCTAATGATCAGTTGAACTTGGGCAAAGGACGGGTGGTTAAATGATAAACAGAACGTGAATTGCGCATATTATTGGTTTGACACAGCTCTGGTTGCTTCTTCATGCACGAAGTGGACCGGGCCACATCGAATACAAAGCCTACACAAACTACTGGTTTCAGCTTTCTTGAGACTTATCAGGTAGATGTAATCTCCGAGATTTCATCACCTTCACTTTCCACTGGAACCTACCCTGACTAAAACAGACATTTGTAAGTTATCCTGGTGTTAACAGGAGACTAAACTGGATCTCTCGTTTGTGATATTATTCAACTGGATGTGCTGTACAAGGACCGCCTCGTGTTCCATTTGGATCCAGAACACTTTACAAATGAGTGTTTTGCCGTTTGTCTTCAATTTGCTGTTCAACTATAACATAGCGGTCATGGAAAAAAGGGGTCTCTGTTTACCTGATGAGTCGCAAAAATTGTTAATGGACAGCCGGGCGGTTTCCCACAACCCTACAACTAGTGAGTTCTGTGGAGAAAATATACCTCGACATCTCGATAGCGTGCCAACCGAAATAGTAAGCGGCTTTCGTGCATCAGGGTCTGCTGATTAACATCACACAAGAGGGAGTCAGTAGGATTTTTTGTCAACACCAAACTGATCCACAAACGAGTATATTTTTCCACCTACCTAAATAACTTTTGAAATCAAAAGTGCGGCCTCTGCACGGCTTTGGCTGTTCGCAATATTCCGATTATTTTCATGGAAATCTTGAGTCATCCTGGTTCACGGCAGTAAACATATCCCCATAATCTGCTCAATATCTTATCCTTACCTGATATAGCGAAGTCGGATCGGTGTGCGTCCATGCCACCCCCTGGATGGCCAAGATGGATGTACTCAGGCATCCACTGTAGCAATGTCCTTGTCACTCTGTGGTGTAAATCGCTTCACAGACGAAAATGAAGTGATAAACATCCATGGAATTGGTTTGGTTCCTCAAATGTCTATCTTGGCACGGGACAACTAGTAAACATTATGCGTAGTTTAGTAGCAGGAAATTGGCTTTTAAGCACCATTGTGAATTTCTTCCATGACAGGTCACTTACTGCGCCACCTTTTTGGCAATAAACAGAGAACAAGCACCTCCGTGGTACATCAGCTTCCAAAGGGGTTTTGCCTACTTCATCTCACATTTCGTTGTCTATCCCTGTCTGGATTGCAGTTGCTTCATTTTCCCATAATGATAAGCCATCAAGTTTCCTTTCACTATCAGAGATCAAAACTGGCTAGAAAGTGTGCTGATCAATCCAAGTTATTTTGTTGTAAATACATCTTTGATTGTTCCCATCGAATTACCATGTTTAGAAAACCGTTTTGCTCAAACAAGCGGTCTATTTGTGCACCCTGATATGAACGCAGAAGCAATAAAACCTTGCGTGATCGACTCTTGTTACAGGTAAAGATCACGTAGCCTGATGAACAGCTCTCTACCAACCGTAAAGCAGAGCAAAGCCTTCAAACAAGGAACGGACAATGAGGACATTATATACGAACCACTGGGACTGCCGCCAAGGTGAACTCGATTCTGTGTGACACCGATGAATTTCAACAGAATTTCGCTGAAACGCGCAGTACTTCTGTACTTAAGACATTTAAAGATGATGAATGAATATTTAAAGAACACGTCAAGGAGTTCAAGCCTAGAGGGATGGCCATGAGTGGCCAATATGGCTTACTTGAGGTTCTTAAATGCGTACTAACGATACAATCCCCCGCGTAAATACGGAAATGGTTAAATAAAGTTCACAAACTTCTTCAATACTTCAACCGAAATTACGGTGTTCGTGACAAGAGACCAAAATTTGTCGAACGAACCAGTGTTTTCGTTGGATATTACTTCGCTTTTGACGTTTGTATCTTTGCGC
The DNA here is from genome assembly GCA_004794785.1 of Opisthorchis felineus. NCBI lineage: Eukaryota > Metazoa > Platyhelminthes > Trematoda > Opisthorchiida > Opisthorchiidae > Opisthorchis > Opisthorchis felineus. Next base: position 74,261 of record SJOL01002446.1, read on the forward strand.
GAAACTATTGACTATATGCTAAGAATAATTCAAGCAAACAGTTTTCTTACCGGTGTAACGATGTATACTACTGATGAAATCTGTGATTAGTGCCTGGTCAGGTGTCAGAGCACCCTTCCGGAATCTGATAGGAGGTTGGTACATAAAATATGAAACCGCTCTGAAGTGCTTGTACATTGCTGTTTAATATTCAAAAAAAGTCCAGGAAGGTACAACAGAATGCTTGAGAATGTCCCCCTTTCGAATTCTCTGTCTATAGGCCTGTAGAGCCTACGGTAGACTTGTCTTCCATTGTGCCGCTGGCGTACAATTCCTGCTCATTGGCGTCCTGTATCACCCGGCTGATGACATAGCTATTGGATCATCTCTGGATCTGCCTATTGCTGAGATATTTCTGGAGATAACATCCTTAGACATCCAAAACGGTCAAGTTGTTGACGTGTTTTTGTCGCAGCAAAAGTCAAGTGGTTATGACGATGCTGCTTAAGTTAACTGATCCTACCATAAAGTTCACTTGTGAAACGGAACGTGACGAATAGTTGAGGTTATTGGATATTTTTCTAACGCGATGGATGCACAAAAGTATTCGAAGGTGTGTTTACACAAGGCCAGATTAGGTCGATCAGAACGCTCATTTTGCTAGCTTTGTTCGTCTGAATGTGAAACGAAACCCAGTATACTGTCTTCATGACGGTAACGGGATGTACGTATTATCCAGCCAAATGTTCCCATGTGTGTGATCGATAATCTCACGAAAATCAAGACAGCGTCTGAAGAATACACTTTCCTTTCAACACGAATCAAAGGCAAGTCTCACTGGGGGGGGGGGGGGTGTTCACCAGTGCTATTAACCCTAGACTACCACAGTGTTCTCTGTTACCCACCTTCAGCATGTTCATGTCTGATAAACTATCGGAAAGCCTTCTGGATCTTTCCCCTTTCATGTCATGTAATTTTAACGGAAGCCTTTTAGAAGGAGTGCCACAATGCATATGCTTCCCAAGATAGAGGGTCTCGGTCGATTCGGAGAATCCGCAGTCTTCGACAGTGGGGATGGCATATGTGTAGATGTACAGCAACGTATATATATATATATATATATATATGCATGTGTGCATAGGTAATTTCTAACCTGACTGATAACGGGGAATCCACGGAGTAGTGTATACTGATTCCAAAGGACTGTGGAGGTAATGTCGCACGAGTACATAATTCCATAAAACCATTTGCTTACAGTTATCCACGTTGCTGGTTCCCAAACGCCCCCCCCCCAATACTAGCAAAACAATACACATCTTGTCTTCACGGATGTATTGTTATACTTCCGTTCCATTCACTGTGGGGCAATATTAGTTTTGCATATTTTCCAGCACAGCAAGAAACGGTTGTTTTTTTTCCGGAGAGACCGCCTGGCAGACTGGTTAAAAATGGTCTCTTCTGAAAGATAGATCATACAAGGAGAAAAACGGTAGCGCCTGTCCTTAGTTAGTGCGTGCAGCACACCTGGAGATAATGTTTCAGCAACTTGTGAGTAGCGTATTACACCTATACAATGTTTCATATATTATATAGTACCATAACGATCTTTATCACTCCATCCTTCTAGGTAGGAGGGGAAGAATTTTTTAACCTAGAAACCGAAGCCTCATTAGTTGTTTGCAATAGTTGATTACATATTGGTCCGGAAAAACTCCGTCTAACGCGGCTTTCGCCAGTTCATTATTTTCCAGAAAATGTTTTATCTCATGGGTATTGGTCCATAAATATTACCACAAAATATGCTCCGAGGGTGAGACTGAAGGACCGTAGAGGCTTGGATATATTCAAAGTAAATTCAGGGGGCAGCTAAGCACCCTGTGTAACTCTTTCCTCAAGTGTGGAAAGCTTTCCCAAAATCCTCCTTTTTCGATCACGTGAATACTGTCAGTTTCCCTCAGAGTGTAACTGACCGGTCCGTGTCAGATGCATTGGAAACCAACGAATGCCCCAAAGCAGAGGGCCAATGTGGGGAGTTTTCGGAGTGAAACTGGACACAGCTGTCCTGTTTGAGTGCGAACACCGCATAAAGCAGTGTTTTTCGACTCCCTTCAGTCGTGGTTGACTGGGAACACTCTAGAGAAGTGGCCTCTCCTCGAAGAGCTCTCCTGTGTTGAGTTACCATGACTATTGCTTGCGCCTGCGTAAAACTGAGTAATCTGTGGGATCATATAAAAGTCGCAGTGAAGTGCAATTTACCTACCCCCTGAAAAAAGGATGAAATTTAAAGACCCACCACGGTTATTATCATCAAGTTTATGCGAAACTAAGACGCCTCCAGATAAGTGAAGATGTAGGGCATGAGATGATGTAGTTGTTCAGCCGTAATAACTTTCCAATGTTTAGCTGCCAACCCACCTGTAGGAAGTACGAGGGTTTAGACACTGGCAGGTTGTCCAAGCCTAGATAGGGGCAACCGAGATGCCAAGGTTAGTTTCGACCCATAACTTTTCGGTCAGTAAGTTCCGGCCCTAACCACTGATCTATCTCCGTGGGCTAGCGCAACACTTATTCACTTTTGGTTACTGCTTCAACCAATCATGTTCCACTAACATCATCTTTTACGAACAGCAGATCTACAACATGAAAAAATCAGTTCAGATCACTTTATCCACTGTAACTCAACTCTAAGTAACTGATACATACGTCCGTATGCCGGATTGTTTTTCACGTTATCAACGGTGAACTAACGCATTGTCCCGGTGGAATTTCCTGTTAACTGTACTGAGTTTAATGTATGAAGCAAACCGTTAATAAATATCTAGCTTCAGGTTTTTAATTCACTAAAGGATCAGGTCATCTATTAAAGCGGTCTATTTCTTTTTTCAGTCTCCCTGCCAAGTTTAATGTTAGACACGTTGCTCGCACATCCCGCAGTGAGAGTTTCGCTAATCATTTTGGGTTGTTATGCCGGTTTGTAACACGTCACATGATTCAACTCACCAAGGTCCCCTGCTTACAAAATGAAAGACATTATCCATTTGGTGCCATCGTAAAACTCAGGTTATTTAGTCCAGACATCACTGTTTGGTTCTTCTACTTTTGGATATCAGTGTTATCCCTATACAAAGACAGCCCCTCTACACTTTCGTCCACACCCCATTCCTCGGAGACAAGCTGGGCCTTTTGGATAAACTTTTATTTCATGATTGTTCATCCTGCTATCTTGGTTATTCAGCCGGAAACAGTTGAATATCCTCTGGAGGGACTATCCTGTCCTCATAGGATAGATTATTTTCAACCGGTTCCTCAAAGGTATATTCCCTCATGGCTGGCATCCTTTTACAGAAGTGACTTTAGATGCTCTCTTATACAGGGACAGCTGTAATATTATTCCGCCTATGACATACGAGTATTTGAACAACGAAATAACTCCTTTACAAGGTGCACTTATATCTTCCTTGAGGACGTAACTTTATCCCCTTTTGTTTTACTCCAGAACGGCAACAACCCCCACGCTACTAGGTCACATAAAAACTACATTTTAATATACTGTATTGTACTAAATTGCGCCGTGCTGTACTGTACTGTACTATCTCATAATGTACTATGCTATATTACATTATGTTACATACTATATACACTATGTGTATATACTGTATATTATACCTGGATAGTTGAGTGGATATGATTATGGACGAACCTTTGGACGATCCGGGTTCGGACTCCACATTACCACCTCCAAATGGGTCGTTGGTCTCCTTCCTAATAATCTGCATACATTTTGTCCCAGATACAAGAAAAGAATTTTGCTATTCACTTCACCATACCGATACTATATTATATTATAGTGCACCATACCAATATTCGTACCATAATTCTTTGTAAGTGCAAATCGGCTCCTATTTTCCCATTCGTAGTCTGTTCGTTGTTCGCCGACGGTTTCCGAGTGATCATCAGCCTAACCAATTGCGAGACGGCCAGGTACATCGAGATGCTTACAAATAGACACCATATTCTCCATCTGGCCATCCCGAAGCCCTTCTGTGAGGATGTTGGTTATAATCCTCAGATAGATGAAAACACACCCTTTGCTACGATATGGATGCAACCAAGAACCAAACAAGCAGCCGACGTGATCTACACACTTGCCCAGATGGATTACGCTTTGAGGGCATATGTATTCTCAGACACTACAAGTGGTTAGTTCTGTTTCCCTGTCACTGATTGCCTTTTGAAGTCTTTGTTGATAAAACGACCAGCTCACAACAATATAAACTGACGATTGAAAAAATAACACAGCCTACTTTAGTCTAGGTCTGCCAACTGAATGATGTAATTCACTGGGCTGTCCAGGTTGTGTAAATAAATCTGAAGATTCCCAGCTAACGAAACGAGTAGAATATCTATCCATCCCCCATACTATACTGCAGTGCTCATGTTAATTTCGATTTGCCATTGAAATTCAATTAACCTCGTTATAAACCCTTTCCGACATTATAACTTCAGGACCCCTTACAGAAAATGGGCTCTTTCGGTGAAGGGGTTTTGAGCCCGAAGATGGGTCAGGTCGATCAAGGCAACTGACCAATTCTGCTGAATTTTTTGGGTTAATCAGGCAATGGAAGACGACCGTAGAAAACTATTTCAGTGAGACCTTTACTGGTTTACGAAAACCAGCTGACCTATTGAGTGGCTGAATTACTGGTGAACACCAGCTATTGGTTGTTGCGTAAGGGACAAACATATTTGCTCAATACGGCTGAGATATTGAAAGCTGAATGCTGGTTGATTGTTGAAATAGCTTCTACTCACTATTGCACAGAGGTGTTCATTGAACCCGACCAATTGTCTCAACACTTGGTATTAAGTTTGGTAGGAATGACCGAGCAACCATGAGCATTATTCGTACATCGCTTTCAAAGGACACTTTTAATTAATGACTGACTTCGAATTCCCTATTCTAACTCAAGTACCAGCACAGAGGTACACAGTTGTCTTCAGGACCGTTTTTCATCCAAACTGGACAATCGTGGATACACACGACCACTCGTGTGTATCCACTCGTCAATTGGATGATCAGCAATGAACCGGAAGAGCCTAATTTACCGTAGCAGCCCAAGTTGGGTCATCTTCGGGAATTTGAGGATACCACAGTGCACCTGATTAGGCGAAAAGTTCTGTTCCTTTGACAAAATCCAGCAACGATCAATCGAATTCACTGTTAAAGCATGTTTTTGTCTACTTCTAAGTTGAGGCCGACAGTCCCCGTTTTTCTAAATGCAGTATTCCATGTTTCACAAGGTTTCTATCT